>JNNM01000009.1:387142-424385 GCA_002895615.1 Saccharomycopsis sp. UWO(PS) 91-127.1
CYTTTTGACTGAGCACACTTGCATGAACAAATATTCACGATGACTTGGCCGAAGAAAGAGGCGATCAAGGCAAAGACCTTGGCATGCCGATTCTTGCTACACCTCCTGGTAGGGATGCTAAGAACTTTCTGCCTCTTTAGGTATCCAGATGATTCCACGCGGTTCTCCTCGCAGCAGCAGCAGCAGCAGCGGCGGCGGCGGCGGCGGCAGCAATGTGTTGTTCTTCAGGGGTGTTTTTCTCCTCGGAGACCTTGGTGACCAGTGGCGGGCAGCTTCCAAGGTCAAGACAAAGGGTGCGCTGCCAGAGTTGATCAGCTTTGTTCTTGCTCAGAGCGCAGAGCCCATTGCTAGATGTATAGTTTAATTAACACCATTGGGCCGAGGACAATGGCCCGCCAAACCCGTAAATGTTGAAATCCTTGATTATTTACGTCGTATTCTTGTACTCGTTTTGAGGAAAAACTCACCAGGCGCATTAGCTTTTTCTTGATTCCGGTAATAATATCGAGAACGGGGGTATCACACATTTTGACATAGCATCGCTCATTATTCTCAATATATATGGCTATCGATGAAATGGCTGTGCCTCCTGCCTGTGTGTTGATGTCGATCACCACTACGAGAGCTGCCTCGTTATAAGGTTGGCAGTTCGCCAAGTGCATCTTATCGGCAATCACACCTTGTCAACAATCGCGGTGAGAGATCTTAACTTTATTGCTGACCTTGTCGCATTAGAGGAGATCTTCCTGCACACACGCCTTACCTATGTGCCACCGCATGTAGCTCATGCTCATGTATAAGCGTCCGGCATCAGAGAATACTAAGATGTATGATGTCTCTTTCTGCACTGCTTGCCTTGAAGACGATGTGGGATCCTGTTGCGAAGGGTGGAGAACTGAAGAATCCTATCTTTTTTTATGTCACCACGCTGGCCCTCGAATGGTGGCTCATTGTTCTTTTCATGAACTTTGTATTATTTTCTGAGCAACTTTTCTTTGTTTCGTACCTCCTTTGAATGCTTCATTGGATGAGGGAGCCAATAGAGACATGTTCGCTCCACCTGAAGGTGCTAGTTTGAGACGCCTGATTTCCATCCTAACTTTGGCACATTTTATCTAGCGGAAAATGATGAGAGGGGTCAAAAGAACGCCGCGACTTGTTGCTTCTAGATCTGGCCACATGAGCTGCTGCGATCATGAATGTGAAAGTATGGCATGTTCTCACAGGGTTGTAAGGAAGTGAGCAAGGGCATCCGTGGGCTCAGAGAACCGCTAAGGTGCCCCTGCAAAGGCTTGACTTGAATATATGCTGAGTTTCCGAGAATATTCACTCTGATAAGCAAAAGCACATCTTCAATCTGGATCCCGGATGTTTCAGCCAAACGGTGGCTTAGAATTATTTTGCATAGAACCCTAACTTGTCCTGACCTGCTCCTCTGATGAATCTTTCTGAGTGCATGTGCCCCAGAATTTCAGTGGTATCTTCTGCCTAATTGGGCGTATATTTATCTGGAGCGTAACGGTGCTGTTACAGTTGACGCTTATCTGGATCAAGCGAAAGATTTCCATTTTTCAGAAAGTATGAAAAAAAAAAAAAAATAATGATTTGGAAAATCTCCCATTGAAATCAAAACTCCATGCAAAGAAACATGCTACCCGCAATCTTCAAACGATGCTACTCGTCGACCGCTAGGAAACCACTCAAGGTAAATAGACTCCCCAAAGGGGACATCCCCAGCTTGGAGGAGTTCATGTTCCGCAGAAAGGTTTTGAAACTATATAGGGCGATTGTTCGGGTAGCCCAGCAGGCACCAAGCCAAGGAATGGCCAAAGAGCTAATAGAATACGCCAAGGGGGAGTTTCTCGTTACGAAAAATACGGTTGACAAAGACGAGAAAAGATACTTGTTGGCAATGGGCCAGAACCAGTTCAGAGATACATGCAAAAGCATTGGGTTGGCGTTCCCTATCAACATCAATTTCGATGAGATAAAATGATAATATATTTATACTGAGAAACTCTATTCATTTTTCTAAAGAGGACGAAGAGACCTCAGCGATGAACTTCCCCAAGAGTCCATCCGCCCTCTGCAACCACACGTGGGGGTCCTCCTTGTCTGGGCCGTTGAACCCGTATATTTTTTCCATGCATCTGTCGATATTCAACTTCATCTGCACCATGTCCTTCAAGTGGTCCCACTGATTGGATGACAACAACAACCAAAAGCCTGCTTTACGGTATCTTGTCAACCCCATCACCCCCAAGTTTGTCTTGTTCAACTTGTAGGGGTTTGTCAACAACACCAGTTCGTCCTTGAGATTCTTGTAATCAACCTGCTTGAAAACTGTGAAGTGCAGCCCGTCGGCGTGGTGGATGTGCTCCGTCCGGGCAGCGTTCAAAGTTGAGGTGACGTCTCCAGCATCGGCCAACATGTCTTTGCTCAAGATTAGTGAGTATTTTGAATGATTGCAAAGAAACACTGCAAAACTGTAGCTGATTCTCTCCATAATTAGGGCTTTCAACAAGTGGAACGATTTGTCCTCAGATATGGTGAGTCTCCTAGGTCTTGTGGCGTTGACAGTGCTGGTGACAGTGATAGCAGCTGGTGTAGTGGTGGCCGCTGGCGAAGGAGAAGAGCCTGAATTCGACGCCGGCTCCACTAGTGTGTAGTTCAACAACTTCCATTGAATGATCTCGTTCAAATACTTCAAAGAGTAAATGTTATAACTCATGGACGACGAAGACAGCGACGACACGCTCGACGAAAGCTCCAGCACAGTGTTGATCTTGAGGCAGTTGAACAATTCACTCACCGTGAGTTGGAAACGCAAAACAAACGAGCGCAAATTGCACCTTGAAAAAAAATTGTAGTTCACAGAGTCAATGCTCTGCAATAGTTGCTCCAACTTGTGCTTTATGGAGCTGTGGTACGCCACCGAGGACAGAGTCTGTGAATTGATCAAGTCAAACAAGGAACTGATTACTGACATTTCAGAACTTGACGCATAATAAACCCACGATTTTTCGTTATTGAAATCCTTCTTCAATAGCTCATAAGTGGTGAAAGCATATTTGTAATCATGAAGCATGAAGGCCCAGTCTGCCAACTTCCTTGTCACTGCTTCGTTGGACCCATGTGTGTAATAGCCAAACTGCGAATCGTATCCCGTATCCTTACCTGAACTAGCCCCACCAGGTTTTCCACCAAGTAGCGACTTTGCCCCCAGGTGGCTCACGGATCCACTACCACTACCACCATTATTGCTGCTGCTATTGCTGCTACCGCCGCCAGAAAAATATCGCTTGGATACTGAAAAAAATCTGTTGGTGATGGATTTTCTAGGCTGGATGAAAAGATCATCCCAGTAGGAGATTTTCTTCTCCATGAAGGGGATCAAGTTGAGTTTCACCAACTCAATCAACATGTTTTGAATGCTTGTGTAGTCCTTTTGCAGGATCGTTGTTGTCGGTTCTTTCGAGGATGGGTATGTGATTTCCGTCAACTCCTCTTTCACAGATTTGAATATGCCAGGAGACGCAAGCTCTTCGTAGTCTATTGATGATTTTGGATCGTTGGAATACAATCCTATATACGGGCTGTTGGGGTCTTTGTCGTTCAATGTTAAAGAAAGACATGGGTAATAAAAGGTCTTTTTGACATGGTTTTTCAACTCTGCACACTTTGCGGCGTCGCCCGCTACTGACGCATCGCTGACGATCAAAAAGCAAATGAGCGAGTCATCGTCGCTGGAAAGGTCCAAATAGCTCGGTATGTTCTGTGCCACTGGGTTGTTTAACTTGGGCTCCTCTGGATCTGCCACTCTAACGTCGGGACTGAGGAACAAGTGCTTTTTGCGGTTGAGTCTGTTCTTTATCAAGATATCGTTTATCGACTCAACAGAGTCCTGGGATGTGAGCACAATCAAGTATATTATAGGATGGTTGAACGTCTCGAAGGGCAAAATGAACTTGTTAGAGTATATCTTAGATATGAGCCTCAAGTATAGAGACTCCTTCAACAATTTAATTTTTTTCTGGGCAGCGCTGCCATCACCACCTGAAGCTGTTTTCAAGCTAGAGATTTCCTGATTGCACTGTTTCACATAGTACTCCACCACTTGATTCAATTCCCCTATTCTGAACAACTCGAACTCGCTCATCCCCGTTTCGGTGTTCAAGTTCTGCTGGTGCTGCTGGAGCACAAGCGTATCCACCACATTGTCCGAGAACCGGATGGAGAACAGCTTGTAGCTGTTGGTAATCAATTGCGTGTTTTTGATGTTGAATGTGGATGTCAAGTCCAATCCATAGGGCCTCACTAACTGGTAGAACGACTCAAGCCCGTAGCTTTGCGAGATGAACTCACGGGTTGCATTGGACGATATGGTGGCAATGGTGGGAGATAGCGCATTTGTGAACAAGTGCTTGCACCTGAGAGATGAATCGTTGTTCGCTAACTCGGGAATCTTGCCAACAGCAGCCGACATAGTACTGACTGAATAGATTTGTTGCAGAGGGTTTTCATCTGAAGCCACCAAGCATCATTTCAGTTTTCCCTTTTTAAATTTCTGGAAGGAGTGATATGCGAGGGCTCCTAATGATTAAACCACCAACGTGTGTACCTGCAGCCGTTATTATATAAACTATATCATTTGAAACTTACGTCTTGGCTTATTTTGTCTCTTATTTTCTTTTGTAATTATTTATGTACATATGAATCTTTCAATCAACCTTGATTTCGGAGTATATTTTCTTGACAAAGAACATACTCGACAAGAACCCGATGGACCCACACAAGATGAAGATCAACCCACTTGCCATAAGCGAGTAACCCAAGTAAAGCACAACACTGGTGAACCCGTTCAATCTGTCCAACTTGATCAAGAACAATGAGTGGATGAACACATAGATTGCACAGCTCCCACTAATGATGAACGATCTCCATTGCCACTTGTAGTTTTCGAAGCAAAGGGTGTAGTACGTCATCAAAACCGTTATTAAAGAGCAGGTGATTGCCATCAACACAAAACAAAAGAACAAGAAGCCAAACATGTAGTAAATTCTGTTGAACCAGATTGACGAGTAGATGAAGTAAATCTCCACCGCCATGGAGCCAAAGGGGAAAATACCAGCAATCATAGAAATGACTGGGAGCTTCAAATAAAATGGCTGGACAGGAATTTGACGAGGAATTTGATTTGTTCTCACTGGCTTGGAAATGCCTTTGTTGTATTTGAGTGCCAAAACAGAGCCTGCAACTGACAATGGAACGGAAATGAGGAACCAAATCAAAACAATTGAGAACATGGTTCCAATAGGAATGGCACCTGAACTTTTCACAGCAATCAAAAAGAAATTCAACCCAATGAAACCCAAAAAGAGAAACCCAGGAACCAAAAGTGGAGTCAACATCATGTTTAATTTCCAGTTATCCCCATCGAAAAACTTGTAGATATAGCCAGAGGAGAAAGACCCGATACAACCGAAAAGTGCATAAAGAATGAACATCACTGTTGTCAAAGCACCTCTGTTAGAAGGGGATAACAACCCGAGCAAAGAAAAGAGAATTGCACAAAAAGTCATCAAAAATAATTGACAACCACTACCAACAACCACAGATAACATCATTCTTTGCTTTGGAGCTCTAAAGATGTCGGAGTGAACCAATTTCCACCCACTTTCTTCCTGAATATCATCATCAAGATCAAGACTGTTGTATTTCAGGATATCGTTTCTCAAAGTCTTGACCAAAATATGTCCAATAACAAGAGACAAGCACAAGACAATCAAGGAGAAGTTGATCAAAGAGAACCACTGGATTTTTGGATCATAAACATGCAAGTACTTGTCCCATCTAGTAGCCCAAACAGTTTCAGAAGGCTCGAAAGTAACGCTATAAGTGAAATCTACCTCAGTGTCCTTGCCAATATCCAACAAAACAGGCTCAACAGTATCCAAATTGGAGCAGTATTTCTCATCCTCAGCAGAGTCGTCAGGCACTAGTCTGTTCACTGAGTATGGTTCGACAGAGACCCCGACGATTCTGAATTCGTTGTCACCTCTTTGATGATATTCGATTCTAATGTCGAAATGGTTGGCCAAATAAGCCAAATTTTGTTCATCGATCAAGCCCAATGGGAAACCGGAGCCATAGAAATCGGAATTTGTCTTTTGATCTCTGAGCATCTTTGCAGCTGGTAACCCATCGATGATCCAGTTGTGATAATAGCCGGATTGGATCAAACGGTTGACAAACAATGCATCAGATTTGGAGTAAGTAGTGCTACACAACTTGACACAGTTCCGGTTTTCCAACATTTTGATCTCGAAAGGAGAGTCGTAAATACGGTCCCCAAAGATGATGGACCCAAGAGATTCGGATTGAGCTTTAGGTTCACCATTTTTTGGCTTGCAAAAATGAAGTTTTGGAAAGTAATAATCAAAAGAGTACACATAGGTTTTGGATTTCCCATTTGTTGACGAATCTCCCTTGGCGATGTGGAAGTTGGATGGAGTAATATGGTTGACTAGAAGCTTGACATCATCGTCTTTCTTGTAACTTGTTGGTGTGGCACCGGGTAGATAGAACCCATGGCTAAAGTATGAGAAAAACACCGTCACAAACAAGAGCTGGGTGAACATGTTGGTGGCCTTGTGTTGAAAACGAAAAGAGAACGGTACTAGGTCTCGAAGGGCAATGTTTTTTTGAAAGGATCAAGCAGTAAAGACAATGAAATGAATGTTGTTCGGTTCACTCACAAAATCAAAAAAACAACAAAAAATCAGAAAAGGCCGAAAATGAAAAATTACCAAAAGAAAAAAAAATTATTATTGAGTGTTCTTCTGCGCTGGAGTATATTATTGTATGAATTATATCTCCCTTTTTTTTGTATTGTTCTGATTTGTTAGTGCTACGGCAGAATAGGAGTGGCACTGGCGCACCCATGCGATTCTCGGTCAGGGTCAGCTCATTGGCGAGAATGACATTCAAGGGAAAAGCTGGAGGAAACAGGCATGCGGACTGCTTGTAGAGATGTAGTTCGTACAGGCCATCCAACCAATGAGATCGATCACACAGAATGTTCATGCACGCGAAGTGCTCGGAACGACGAAAGAATCATCAGCTAGCCCATCTTCAAGCCCCAATTCGATTGCAGCGAGGCTGTCTGCTCGACTTATGAGGTGATAATTAGGCAGTGTAGTGTGTAAGCCTGAAGGGATCGTTCTCATCTCTTGCGTATTTCGCAGCATCTTTGGCATGGCCAAGCGCGAGATCATTTTCGCAGACCGTTGTCGCCAGCTGTGAGCTTCCAGAAGAGAGCAGAATCAAAGGCCTACGGCACTTTCGCTTTCCCCAATGGAACCACAGCAAAGCTTGTTGCCACTCTTCTCACTGGTATATATATAAGAGAAAAAAAGATTTGGTGTCGGCGCTTAATTTTATTGCTTCCCAGTGATTTCTAAAACCAAAGTCCAAAGTAGGAATCATGAGCAGCGAGAACACAGAAGAACAGTTCATGAGTGTTGATCTCTTGCAAGATGCTGGGATCAATGCTGGTGACATTCAAAAATTGAAAGGGAGCGGGATCTACACCATCCATGTATTTAGATGACCATTACCTTTTTGAGCAGTTTTGCAATTACATGCTAACACTTAATAGTCAGTGATGGCAATCACCCGCAGAAACTTGTTGAAGATCAAGGGGATCAGCGAGGTTAAAGTAGACAAGATCAAAGACGCAAGCAAAAAGCTCATCAACGTTGGCTTTGTCACTGCAAGCTCGTACTGTGAAGTGCGTGAGAAGGTCATCACCATCTCCACCGGCTCCAAGGCATTGGATCAGATCTTGGGAGGAGGAGTCAGAACAATGAGCCTTACCGAGGTTTTTGGTGAGTTTCGTTGCGGCAAGACTCAAATGTCCCACACGTTGTGCGTCACGGCCCAGCTTCCTAAAGAAATGGGTGGCGGCGAGGGCAAAGTTGCGTTTGTCGACACCGAAGGCACGTTCCGTCCCGATAGAATTGTCTCAATCGCCGAGAGATTTGGAGTCGACCCCCAGGTGTGTTTGGAAAACATCAACTATGTGCGTGCTTTGAACAGCGAACATCAATGCGAACTTATTGAAGAGCTTGCATCTGATTTGTTCCAAGGCGGGTACCGCTTGTTGATCATTGATTCGATAATGGCGTGCTTCAGAGTAGACTACAGTGGCCGTGGAGAGCTTGGCGAGCGACAACAGAAGTTGAACCAGCACTTGAGCACCTTGGCAAGAACAGCAGAAGAGTACAATATTGCAGTGTTCATGACGAACCAGGTCCAGTCAGATCCAGGAGCGAGTGCTTTGTTTGCTGCGGCTGATGGGAGAAAACCGTAAGTAATAATGCTATACAAAGAGGTGTCATCGTTCAGGAGTTTTACTAATGCCAGTACAGGGTTGGGGGACACATTCTTGCACATGCATCAGCTACCAGGCTTCTTTTGAGAAAAGGGAGGGGTGACGAAAGAGTGGCGAAAATAATGGACAGTCCTGAAGTTGCCGAGGCTGAATGTGTATACGTTATCAGTGGAGGAGGCATCACCGATAGCACAGCTTGAAGTTTTACAAATGCTAATGATAATTTATTGTTTATTTAGGCTATTCATCATATGGAAATACCAAATCTATCTGGCATCAAAACAGGAGCTAGCAAGGACCAGCCATATAGCAAATAGCAAATGATTGCGCTAACCATTTTCACAACTGAGTAGAAATATGTTCTGCCTACCGGGACAAAGTCACCCAAGTCTGACTGCTTGACGTTCATGGTCAACAACGTTGCAATGAACTGTGTAGCCAAAAAGAAAATCAAGTGGAAGATAAAATAATTGTACTTTGTAGAGTATTTCTCATCATTGTAGTGTCTTGCAACGTCGGCGTCGTCATCGTTGTCGGAGTCATTTTCAAGGAACCAACTTGGATCGTCCAAAGCACTAGCTGGCAAGGCGCCTTCCTCAACCGCTTGCCGTATGGTCTGGATTCTCATGCTGGCCACTTTGCGTGGTTGGGAAGTGACCAACACATGACCGCTGCCACCGGGCACCAAGGCCTCTTCATCGTATTCACCATCCTTGTGGCTGAAGGCACTGTTTGTAGCGGCTCTGGTGGTGGTGTAAGCAATGGCAATGAACGTGAACACCGCGCTCAAGATGATGTTCATGGTCTTGGTGCCTGTGGATCTCACCACAGGGTTGCAGTTCCCGTCTGGGGCCGAGCAGCATGCGGAGAGAATCAAATAGGTGCAGTAGATCGACACCATGCCCGACTGGCCCAAACCGTTGGCAGGATTGGCTTCTCTGACTTTTTCACTCACCGAAAGGAAAGTGACAAGGATCGCCATTAGCAAGTTGATGGTGATGAAGACATGGTTCAAGGTGCAGCCCTTGTTGGCAAAGTAAACGTACATCACTATTGTCAAGATGATGGCCCCCACGTACATGCCAATGGTGCCCCCGACCAACAAGAAGGTCCAGAAGCCTGGATTGGCGCCCCCATTGTCCAGGCCGGCGTCGCCGTCGCCTGCTTCTGCTTCGTCGTCAAGTTGGATGGCCGCGTACTCTCCGCTTTGGATGTGCTCCAAGCAGATCTCCGACCACTCGTGGGCAAAGTCCACCAAAAGAATGAGGCCAATGAGGTTGAAGATCGAAGCGCCAACGAGAGCAAAATAGTTGCCGTAGATTTCAAAGAAGTGGTCCGGAATGAGGAACGAGACCACGAGGAAGAACAACCACACAAAGATCTTCACGGGCCACAACCCGTTCTGGAACTGGGCCCGGGGATTGCGCGTGGACTTGACCCCAACAAGGAGCACCGCCATCAAAAGATGGAACATTGCAAGGGCAAAGTTCACTCTTTGAACCCCAAAGAAGTTCACGGCGGCGGTGTCGTCGAAATGGATCCACCCGTACGTGATTTTTTCGAGCCGCCTCACGGCCCATTTGGAGAGCAAGATCCACGAGATGATGCTGTTGACCAAAAAGAGAAGCGCATAGAATATACGGGTGGTTACTGATGATGAAAACGAGGAGCTGAACGTGCTGGTTATTGCTGAGCAACAGGCAGCCCCGAGGCACGAGGCTACCCAGTTGCCGGCCATCTGGACCGGCATGAGTGGTACTGAGAGTGCGGCGCCCATTTGGTATTGCTCTTATATTTGGTAGAGGAGGCAAAACCTTGTGAAAATGCAAATTTCTGGGTTTCGTGATAGTGCGAATAGACTACAGGTGACTACATGTAATCATAGAGGCATATCATTAGGCTTGAGTAAAGAGGTTGAGAGTTGGCTCAGTCCACATCATCCTCCTCGGTAAACACTTTTCCTTCATTCAGCACCTCTCCGTCCGAAATTTCGGATTCATTATTATCCTCTTCTTCTTCTTCTTCCTCCTCCTCTTTCTCTCCATCTTCTTTAATAGACATACTCTCTGGTTTCTCTGTAGACTCGAACGTTATTACCACAACCGGCTCGCCGCTTTCCACCCCGGTCAACACTTCCCCTTCCTCCATCACTTTCAACACCCACCGCACGCTGTTCACCTTCTTGGTGTACCATCCCAAGTCCACCTTGAACCCACCGGGCAACACGAGGCCAAAGTTGTCCTCGCTCAACAGAAGGATGTCCGTACGAAACACCATGGTGAAAGTGTGATTTCCCGGCAAGACCACCTTTTCCAAATTGTCGTTGCTTGTGAAAAACCTCTGGCGGGATGAGCTTTCTTTGGGGACACCGCTGCCCAAGACAAAGGCGTTTTCCTCCACATTATTGATGAGCGCTTCTTCCTTTGCACCAGCGTCGGCCACATGGATGACGTTGAAACTCGACATGGCCCTGCCGTACAACCACGGGGTGTCGGCGTACAAGTCGCCCTCGACGCTGGGGTCAACCACGCGCTTGAAGACGCTCAACGCGGCACCCGTTCCGTACGGAAGAACCAGCTTCAACGGGTAGGCAAAGTCGTTGCCAAAGAGAAGGTTCGACGCCTTTATCGGGGCCTCGGGGGTGGTGTAGCAGATGACCATCTCAAGGTTGTGCGGAAGGTCCGCGTGCAGGGCGTCTTTCACGCTGATGGCGATTTTCACCTGGGGCGACACCGTGAAGAACTCCCCGCTGTTGACGGGCACGACGGCGCCCTTGTCGAGGTAATTGCCACTAGCTGTGATTGTCAAGGGCATTGAACTACCAGAGCAAACAAGGGCGGAGAGAGAAAAGAGAGAAAGTGAAACAAAAAAAATTAAAGGCTCGGCCTAGATTTTATTTCAGCTACGGTTGCTACACGTTGCTACGCCATATGCGGACGAGATGGATGCTTTTGGTGTATTATTAGTGGTCTATCTTCTACCCCTTCTGACCATGACCGGCTCTTTGAAGGGCACTTTCAAAGAAGCAATCTTGAAGCCCACGGCGTTGCTCTTTTCAATGCCAAACGCCTCGGCCTGGGCAATGGTGGCGTTTTTCACGACACAGCCAAGCGCCTTCAACAAGGCGACAATCTTTGACGGCTTCAAGGACAACAGAGCTGCCAAGGGAGGAACGGCAACGAGGAAGTTGTCGAGATGCAAGACCAAGACCAAGATGTAGCAAAGAAGCTTGTCTTCATTGTAGGGCTCTATGGTGTATTTCTTTGACTTGCCCCTGCCGAGTCTTGTGAACCGGCCCAAGGCCCCATCAACAAGCATCTCTGGCGGCTGCACCGTGAGCTTCTGCATGAGGGCGAGCTTGTCCCGTGCCGACTTGCGGAGATCGTAAATGCCAAAGAGGAAAGAGAGGTAGTACAACGTCTTCAACTTGGAGACGCTCTGGGACGCCTTGGCGATGCGGGGCTTCAAAAGGGCGGATTCGGCGGCGTAAGGAAGATGCTCGGTGATTTTCAAATTATTGTTGTTGCCGTCGGTGGTGGCCCCACCACCACTCACCAAGTGCTCAATGTGGATCATGTTCCACTCGTTCTTTGGAACGACGGCGCCCGCAAGCTTGTAAACGTCCTCCACGTTGGTGGCGGCGGCGTCCGCCACCGGGGTGGGTCTGTCGCTGTTCACCTGGGTGTTCATCTCGTCCATTGTTGGCAACAAGTCGGTTGTCTGCTTCACGGAATCTGTGATCTGGGCCTCGCTTGCTTCCAACTTGTCGCTGTCGATGCGGTTCTGGGACAAGCTGGAGATAGCCTTCTTGGCCTTCTTGGTGCCGAACTCCTGGCCCAAGGCGTTTCTCTTGTCCGAGTTCAAGGCATCAATGGATCTCACGCGCGGGCCCTTGAACCTTGCCTTGGACTTGGCCGTGACCTTTGTCTGGCCAAACACCGGGGTGTTGTACAAGTCCACGCTTTGGGTCAGCGGGTCGTACAAGGCAATGTAGTATTTGTTGGTAGCTGAATCGACGTCATCGGTGTGGCCATCGTAGTTCAAGCCGGCCGCTTCTCCATGGAGGAGGTATTTCGATTTGTGCTTGTACACGGTGAAGTCGGGCTGCGGCAGGCTCTCCAGACTGCTGCCGAATCCGTTGAAGAAGGTTGACACCGCAAGGGCCGGGTCTTTGGTGTACGATTTGACTCTGGCGTGGGACATTGCACAAATCTCGTCTTTCTCCTTCTCGTCTTTCTTTAAGGTTGATTTCAAACTTTCAGCATTTTCCAATTTTTTTTTTTTTTGGGGGAAGGCACCGATGAGGACGGGTAAATGGGATCACCAACAAGGGCTCACCAACAGTGGACCACCAACAGTGGAACACCAACAGGGGATCATCAACAAGAAACAGCAAATAGACTCCGTTTTAAGAGGCGGCCATGGGAGAGATGATGGGATAACGCCAAAGTAGAAACGGGGCAGAGTTAAAGCTAGTGGCAATGGCGAAAACAACTTCTCCAGTTGCGGACAGACCGTCTACACACTTGTTCTAGTTCGCTGTGGATTTTGACTGGGTTCCCACAGGTTGAAGCTATCCACTAGTTAGAGCCATGTCATGCCGACTGGCTTGCACCACTATGGAAGCAAGAGAAGAAAGCAGGCGGGAGGGATTTGCACACAGCAAGCAGCAGCGGGCGCACCAATCAACCTAAACCCTGTCAAATGGCAAGAAACTTACATGACGACGGTGGCCCAAAAGAGACGAAGGAGATGGAAATAGGAAACATGGCAATAGCAGAGGAGCATAAATGGGTGTTGGACAACAGTCATCAATGGGTGAGATTGGTGGGATTGGTGGGTTGCTTGCTCCAGAAGATGGACGTTCGCCCAATTAACCTGGTTGTCGAGGCTAATTTGTGTGTTTACCTCATTAATGCACTCAAATACAAAACAGCAGTACATAACCTGAAATTCCTGTTTGTCGACAATGGCCATTGCCAACAAAGCCCACAGAATTCCAGGTTGCAAGATGGGGGATGGATAGTCTGGACAAGCAGTCTGTGCTGACGCTGGCATTGACGCTGGGGGTCTGTCCCCTTTCACAAAACTGCCCATGTATAAATTGAATCGAGATCCCCTGGAATCGATGCTTGCAAACCTTTCAGATCTTTTTTGGGCCATAATTATATATTTTGGAGCTAGTTGCCCTCACGCTGAATTCTGATACACACCGTGACAAGATAGAATTTCCCTCTGCTATTTGTCTATTTGTCCATCATCCTTCCTTTGAACTCTCAACCCACTTCAGTCGCAACCCATTCACTCTGGTCTAGTATAACTTGGTGCCATTTCCCTTGCCTTACGCTTACCTCTTTCTTACAGTCTGAATCTTCTCCTTTTTCCCAAATCTTTTTTTCTGCTGTTATTATTAAAATTTTTTTGTGCTCCCAGAATTGAAGCGAATCAGATTATAACCCCCCCTGCCCTTATCTTATGGATGTTGACATGAATGTTGACATGAACGTTGACATGAACGTTGACAACGGGGACGCCGGTGCGTTTGACTCTGGCAACATCAATGCAAGCCAGGGAGAAGAAACCATGTCCAAGAGCTCCAGCGAGTCGTCCGATATCCATCTTACCAACACCACCGCGGTAACCCCACCACGAAGACGACACAACGACAGCCCGGTAAGCCCTACCAACACCACGTCCGTCGCCACACAGGGCGATTCTGAATACCACCACCACCAACACACCAGCAGACCGACCCCAAAGTTTCTCAACGTGCCCATTGGCAACGACTCCAAGGTCAGATATGACGTTGCAGGCCCCCACGGCTCCAGCCCCAACCAGGAACCCCCATCACCGCACACCATCCCAGACCCACCTGCTTTGATTGACATGAACAACATGATCAACAACAACAACAACGACAACTTCTTTGTGCCCGACCAGCCGATGTCAGATATAGACATTGCCAGCACCGCAGAGGAGCCGCTGCTCCGGTTGAAACCCATTTATCAAAGCGTGGCTGCCGCCAACAGCAACATTTATCAATACAGCACCCACTATCAGATTCTTCAAGTGCCCACAGACGCAAACCTTGCCACCATCAAATCCAGCTACCGCCATCTTTTTTTTCTTTATCATCCAGACCGCACGGGCTTGCGTTCGCGGGAACACATTGATTTCATTGTGCGGATCCAGGTTGCATACCAGGTGCTTTCCGATCCTGAAAGCCGGAAAAACTACGACATGGAGTTGGAGAATCTTGCAGCCCACCAGGAAGGCGGGATGATCAACACAAGTCTTTCCGATGGGTTGGAGACATATAGCTTGGACGACTTTCATTTTGTCGAGCAGTTTGACCAGAACAGGGTCATCTGGTACCACGACTGCCCGAGATGCAAGGGAACAGACAGCGTCAGCTTGACAGACTGGGACTTGGTGAACTGCGGCAAGAAGGACAACGATGACAGGTACTTGATTGTGGTGCAGTGCACCGCCTGCAGCATCTGCTTGAATGTGAGTTATTACGATTTGGACGATGATGACGACGAGGACGCCTTGCCAGCCCAACTCCGGGCCACTCCTGGCCAGCCTTAGTTAGGAGTTCCAAGTTTTCTATAGTGTTATTATTATCAATCTTATCATCATTTTTATTATCATTATCATCACTAAGATGGCCACTAACTTGGCAATAATGTGGCCATCGCGGGCACTGATTCGATGTCCGGGTGTTTAGAAATTGGTTTTGTCTTTTTTTTTTTTTTTTTTTTTTTTAATTTAAAAAAATGTTGTTTTTCCTTTTCTCTTTCTTTCTTTCTGTTTCCTGTTTATCACCAAAACTAATACTTATTGTACTCTTCCAACCGTTCAATAACTATTACCACTCTTTCATCCCGTCCACTCAGCAGCTCTTATCTGTTATCAAACTTTATATGACTTCTATTGAGAATCTCAAGTCTTTTGGTATGTTTTTTGTTTTGTTTTGTTTATAGTGCCCCCCCGAGGTGGTGGCAAACATGGAAATAGAATTACTTGCTAACCCTTGCTAGATCCATTCGCCGACACTGGTGACGACGACTCTCAACCAACCAACTACATCCACATCCGTATCCAACAAAGAAATGGACGTAAGACCTTAACTACCGTTCAAGGGTTATCAGAAGAATACGACACTAAGCGTATTTTGAAAGTTTTGAAAAAAGACTTTGGCTGTAACGGGAACGTTGTCAAAGACGAGGAGTTGGGTTCTGTCATTCAATTGCAAGGCGACCAGCGTGCCAAGGTTTCTGAGTTTTTGACAACCCAGCTTGGCTTGAAGAAGAAGAACATCAAAGTTCATGGTTTCTAATTGCGCCGCCGCCGCACACACCTATTTAGCTTCTTTTTTTTTTATATAACACATAATAATAATGGAAACTGACGTTATATTTGCTTTGCAATGTTTCGCCGCCGGCAGGCAGCGAGCATAGCGAGCGAAGCTCAGGTTATTGATTCAAGTTATGTCTGTAGGTGAGTAAACTTGCAAGCGTGGGGCAAGCTTGCCAAGAGATGAGATGGGCTTTGCTAAGTCGGGGTCATAAGTAGGAACCCCCCAGCCTGCCTGCCTGCCTGTCCAAGGTGCTTAAGCTACTCAGCTTAAAGCTTAGTATAGACTACTACGATTTACGATTTACAATTTACGGCCCCTCTGGTAAATAAAATAAAAAGTGAAAAATTAGAGTGCTTTTTGTATAATTCCGAAACATTTTGTACAGATCTCACTCAAAAAATGGCACTGGACTTGACCAACAAAGCTGCGAATCTTGTGCCCACCGGTCCCCAGGGGTCCACGGGGCTAGCCGGGGTGGTGAAGGCAAGCCTGCCGGGACTGGCGCCACTGCTGTTGCTGGTGCTGCCCGAGACCGAGACCGAAACCGAGTTTGAACAGCCGTCGGTGCCGTCGGATCAAGACAGTCTTGAGGAGGTGGAATACTACTCTGCGATGATCGAGGGAGAAGAACCGCACAACGGTCTTGAGCTGTCCGACGTGCTCATCAAGAGGATCTCCCGGGACGTGGCCCTGTCCATCATCGGGGGAATCGAAGAGGAGGAAGAGGATAATCAGCAGAGAGGCAAAAAAGAGCGAGAAAAGAAAATGGACAAGGAGGACGGCCGATTCAGGTACTTGAAAACAGTCAAGGGCAAAGTGACCGACTTGATCAGCCCGGACTTCAACCAGAAGATCTTCCCGTTTGCTCTCCCGTTTGGCGAGTCCAATTTCTCAGTGAAGATTCCAAAGTTTCGGTTTTTCCAAAACGACAGCGCCATCCGGTTCATCGATACCCAGACGTACGACACCCAGGAGCTCCGGGCAAAGTTGGAGCGCAACAACTCGTTGTCCACCTTGGAAGAGGCCTATTTGTACAAGGACTTCAAGGGCGCCGACAACTCGCGGCTCAGGGCGGTGCGCAATCTGCTCACCCCGAGCATTTCCTACTTGAAGAAGATCAACGAGGTGCCAGGGGGAGATGAGTATCCAATTGCGTCCTCCTTTGACAAGTTGAAAGGCGACGTTGTCATCTTGGGCGGGTATCGGGGCAGCATTTTGCGCGACACCGAGAGCGGGCGCCGGGTGTGGATCCCCATCAAAGTCGGGCTCAACTTGAGGAAAGTGGACTTGGTGGTGGGGCCCTTGGACGAGGACGAGGACAGCATGGAGCACAAGATATACGCCGACGGGATATTGACGAACGTCGGCCCCATTGACATTCTGAAGAAGTTGATCAAGCGGTTGAAAGCGGTGGAAGGGGTCACGGTGCACGAGTTTGGCTACGACTGGAGGCTCTCGTTGGACATAAGCTCGAGAAAGCTTGAGGAGTTCATCAAGCTGTTGCCGCATCGGAAGGCGCTTGTGATTGCGCACTCCATGGGGGGTCTTGTGGCGCACCACGTCATGAACCGCAACCCGTCCTTGTTCAGCGGGTTGATTTATGTGGGCACGCCGCACGAGTGCTTGAACATCTTGGGGCCGGTGCGCTTTGGCGACGCGGTGTTGCTCAGCAAGAACATCTTGACCGACGAGGCCAACTTCATGATGCGCTCCAGCTTTGTGTTCTTGCCCCAAAGCGGCAATGTGTTTTTCGACAAGAACAGCGGGAAGTTCATCCACTTGGACTTGTTTGACCCCGACACCTGGGTCAAGTACAACTTGTCGCCCTTGGTGTCGCAGCGGAGAAAAGACGCCGAGGAGCAGAAGCTAGCCGCATCAACAATATCATCATCATCATTATCTTCATCAACAATCACCACCACTGGCCCATCTCTCACAACAACATCTTCATCATCAAACACCTTCAATGGAACTTCTAACCCGACCTCCTTGTTCAGGTCCGACAGCTTGTTGAGACGCCAGCTGACACTACCCATCAACAGCGACTTCAGCAACTACTTCCCGCCCCGGGACAAAGACACGGTGGCCACCCCAAGAGAGTACCGCCTTTCGTGGGACCAGTCCTACCAGTACTTGAAGCGCACCCTTGCCCGCACCAAGAAGTTTGTCCAGGAGTTGGACTACCGCCCCGAGTTGGCAGACAAGTACCCGCCCATGGTGGTGGTCTACGGAAACAAGGTGCCCTCGGTGCGCGGGGTGTTTGTTGACGGCGAGGACGACATCAAGATGGGCAACTACGGAGAGTACTTTTTCGGGCCCGGCGACGGCGTCATCCACGAAAGATGGTTGATGCCCGAGCACGCGAAGGGCTTCAAAGCAAAGGCGAAAATAAGCAGCGCCTGTGGCCATGTCAGCTTGATGACAGACATGGCCGCCATGGAGAAGGCCATTGCCGCGGTGTTGGCATGAAGGGAAACACTCCAATTGAACTTAAATTTTTGCCACCCCGCTCATATTGATTACAACAATACAGAATCGAAGAAAATCTGAGACACGCACCAAGTGGTGGGAGTGGTATTGTTCGGAAAGGGGAGGACGGTGTTGTTGGTGGAGCGGGTGCTTACAACGTTTTGCCTTTGTCACCAATGGTTCTTGTATTTAGAAGACTGCTGGGCGAGGGTGGAATTGGTGGTGAGGCTATGGGTGCTTACCTTGGCTTTTGGCACAATTTGTTAATGAATTTTCTAGATACGTCAAAATGCTATGTGATGTATCATTTTTCCTTAACTGTGAATTGTGTTTTCACCCCTCATTGAGTATATAAACCAGCGATTTCACCTTTTTTCAATGTTTTGTTAAAAAGGCCAGACATAGAGTTCAGAATAAAATGATCTTAACTACAACCCGACGTATTACAGTAGATGAGTTGATCAACCCATGTCCATATGAAGAAGAAGAGCTCACCAGAGAGTAGGTTGTATATTTGAAGTCACAATATTCTCAGGAAGCGATTGTACTAACAAAAACCTCTCTTCTAAGAATAAAAAGCATTTTGAGTGCTTTGTCAAGAAGTTACGATTCTGCTTTATTAAAGATCGATTCAACTTTGGAGAAGGAGGGAACTTCAATGCGCGATATAGTTGAAAAAATCAAAGAGATATCAGGGAGATGCCAAAGCAATGGTTTGAACTCTGTTCAAAAGTATTTGATGTTCAACTGCCTCCAAACTATGTATAGTCTTTCTCAAATAGTCAAAGAGAACTTCTCATTGGCAGCAGAGAGTACTCACTATCATAGTAAATCGAAACGGTTTGCTAAAGGGATGAACTCAAAGAATGCTCGGTTTTCCAAGTTTCCATCATCATCTGAGAAGAAAGGACAAAATGTCACCAAGGTCAGAAGGTACGATATCAACACGAGAACAAAGTTACAGCATTGGTTCGAATTAGGTGACTTCAGTAAAGAGTCGACAGAAGAAATTATGAAGGAGGTAGGGCTTTCATACATACAAGTGAAGAACTGGGTGTCTAACAAAAGAAGGAGATATAACAAACAAATATCATCAGAAATCAAAGAGGCACTGAAGCGCTTCGCACCTTTATCAAATGTGAAGATTGATGTTTCATCTCTTGCAACATCTTCTGACAGCTCTATGACCGACTGAAGTGGGATTTCTCAACACACAAGGGCACAAGTTTTTCGTCTCACATCTCATTGAATCTTCCAATCTATTGGTTGAATTTTCTCATATGTAGGCTTCTTGTGTCTTTTTACCAGATGTTTCGTTTGATACAAATTTGTGTTTTCTTTCTTATTATTGAAGAGAAAAGTAAGTGTAGCAATGCATATTCCGAATGCATTTATGTATAAAAATACTTATTTTGTGATATATCATCAAAAGCCCTTAAATCATGCAAAGTACTGTCGCCCCAAAAAGTGACGAAGTCGATCTATATAAATGTAGTTCATCCCCCTCTATATTTGAGCAAAAGGTTCATAGGATTGTGACATAATACAACTCTATCATATACTTTAACGCCCTAATGAATAACTGGAGATTGACCAAATATCCCAAAAAAACCCTGCTGTCAAAGATCAAAACCCTGATCTCGAGATGCGGAAGTTCGGAGAAGATGAAAAGCAAAGTAAGAAATTCTCAAACTTCCTTTTTCATCGGGGAAGAACCAAATGTTCCTGGAAGCTCTGAGGAGCTTACGGTTCTATTGAAAAGCTTGAAGCTTCTTTATCCTCATGCACCTACCAACCATGCTAGTTTCAAGAAGAGATTCGTGGATGTGGCACATAAAAAAAGATTGAACGGTTTTATTGCTTTCAGATCATACTATTCACGTAAGATCAGCAATGCGAAGGCCCAAAGAGTTCTCTCCAAGAAATTGGCAGAATTATGGACTAAAGAGCCTCACCAAGAAATATGGAAAAGGTATGCGTTCGAGTACAATAGATCTGGTACAAACTTACCTTTCACAGATTGGTTGACAAAAAGGCTGTCAAAGGCAGGGAATATCAAAGAGAAACCACACCAGGCTCATACTCCAGCTGAGCCAGCCATTTCCTCGGTAATCCTTGATGAATCTCAGCCTTTTTTTGAAGATTATGGTCAACAGCAATTTCTTGTCGATAACTCATGTGATCAGAGTTTTGATATGCACTTCGAAAGCACCTTTCCAATGGTGTCTGAGCACCTTTTTGCAGCAGATTACAACGATCGTTTCACTACTAACCAGAAAGTCAAGACCATGCAAAACATAGAAGATTTCTCAATAGCTATGGAGGAAGATATTCAATCATTTGAGCAAGTGCTTTTAGATTTAAGCAGTTTTCAAACCTACCTTGAATTTCTTGCAAATTGAAGGCGAAAATTCATATGAAAAAATCATATATATATTACAATCAATAAAGTGAGGATTACTCATAAGAACATTGATTTGATGGAAGATGTAATAAAGCTAGGAAATCCTTCAAAGAACGGTTCCTATTGCTTCTTACTATAGAGCTAATAATCTTCTTCCTGCTCATTATCACTGTCATTCTGGTAACTGTATTTTCTAATGTTACCCAATCTTTTTCTAGCCGCGTAGAGCAAATTCTCGAGTCTGATGACCTCTGCTTGCTGTTTCATTTCCTCTTTTCTATTTTTTTCAATGCTCAATTTCGAGAAATCCATGTCGTTGACAATGTTTGTGTTGTTTGCCTTGGAGATCATGGCCTGGACCTGGCTCACGAGGTTCTTGCAGGCCAACGAGACCTTCTTGCTAGCGTCCTCCAACTTGTCCTGGGTCTTGCTCATGACGGTGGCCTTGACCCTTGCCGCAGCCACCAATTGCACAGTGGACGCGGCAACGTTGTTGGAAGCGACAATCAACTCTTCGTGGGAGTTGGACTTGCTCAAGCACCCGTCTGCGGTCTTGATTAAGATCTGGGTGGACGAGGCAACAAACTTCGCAGCGGAGATCAACCCTTCTGTCCACTTGTTGTGTTTCTTGTAGAACTGGGCCCTCGTCATGTTGGAGGCCTTCCCATTGGCGACAATCTCGTTCTGGGTGTCTGTGGCCGCTTGGATCAAAAGCGCAATGGCGTTGGTGATGGCAATGGCGGCAGAGAGAATGGCCTTGTTGATTTCCATGTTGATCGGGTCCAACGCAGCAAGGTCTTTCCCATTCAACAAGCTTGTCAAGTGCAACGTGGCCTGCTTGATGGCCTCTGCAGCGGCGTTCATCTCGTCGTCCACCAACTCGTCCAACTCGCCTTTCAACTCCATTTTCGGGGCCAAGGTCTCTGCAATCTTGGAAAGCTCTTCCAATCGGCCATACACTTCAAAAGTGCCGTTGATGACTTTTTCGGTCTTCACCTCTGCTGTTAGGTCTTTCAAATTGTCGGACAACAAGTCCTCCAAGAAGTCAATGGAGGTCTCAGCAATCAATCTTGCAGAGGTGGAAATGGAATCGGCCAATTGCTCGTTGCCAGAGGCAAGTCTGGTGATACCCTTGGAGTTCAAGACAACGTCGGCAACCGCGGTGGTGAAGCCCGACACGGTTTGAATCACCGAGGAGTGATCGCCGTTGGGACCGTCGGCAATGAAGTTGTTGAAAGATGTGGCAAAGTCGTTGGTGAGGGTTCCTGCTTTTTCAATAATTGACAACAAGTATGAAGGCGATGAGTTTTGATTACCAGCCTGCATTGGAGAGTCCAATTCAAATATACTGTCTTGAACCCTTGCAATGCCGCTTTGTAACACTGCGTCTATGATGCTGGTCAATTTTGCCAAATGAGACAACAACACCTGATCAATTTGTTCATCAATAGCAGCGTCGTCGGTTTTCTTCTCTGCCAACTCTGCCATGGCGTCGTCTAAAGTTTGCTGAAGAATCTCAATTTCCTCGTCTTTCTCACGCAACTTGTCAAGCAACGATTGGTCTGGCTCGGCAATAAGTGCTTTGGAGCTATTATGGTCGTTCAATTGAGCTTTTAAATCGTCCACTTCCTTTTTGTGTGCCATGAAGATGCCGTTCAAGTTGGACGATTGGTTCTGTTCAGCACTGTTCAATCTGTCCTTCATGTCTCTCAATTCAATTTCAAGGGTCTCGATTTGGTGGTCTTTGGAGCCTTTCAACTTGTCCAATTCCAATCTTGCCCTATCGCGCTCCCTGATCAAATCTGCCAACTCAATGTTTTTCGCCTTCATGTCTCTTTCCAATTTTTCTCTCTTTTCAATGGCTTCCAGGGACGACGCCATTCTTTGTTGCAATTTCTTGAATCTCGTCAACAAGTTCAAGTGCTCTTGTCTGAGCTGACTGTACAATTTTGCAAGCGACTCGTACTTATTTTTCCACAAGTTTATTTGTTCCTGGATACTGTTGATCATCTCATCTTTGGACGCAATTTGCTGCGCGGCTGCCTGGTTAGCGTTCGCGGTTTCCATCTCCAATTGTCTGACTCTTTGGTCGTACTGCTGCAACAACAAGCGATCGGAATCGCTTTGGTTTTTCACCGCAAGCAAGTCTCTTTCCAACTCTGCCACTCTGCCGTGTGCTTGCTGTTGCTGGTACAACATCTGCTGCTGCTGCTGCTGCTGGGCCAACTGCGCCTTTTGCTGTTCAAACATCTGCTGCTGACGCATTTGTTCCTGTTGGGCCGCCAACAACTGAGCTTCTCTTTCGCGGGCCAATCGTTGCTGCTCCGCCTCGGAGTGTTCCTGCTGGGTCTTCCAGTAATCCACCCCGGTGGGTTGGCCGACAAGCGCTGCAGGAGGGGACTCCTCCTTGGGTGGGGGCGGAGGAGGAGGCAGCGAGTCCTTTGCAGGCGGAGAACGGCGTTGCCCCGTGGCCTCGTCAATGAACAAATCCGGGGGGTTGATGCTTATGGTTGGGATGTTGATCAAAGAGGTCAAGTAGCGCAAGGACGAGCAGTCTGCGTAGAATTCGTACAAGCGAACGTGCTGAGAGTTGTAGCGATCTCTGAGGGGCTCCAACGCATCGTCGGAGTCAATGCTTTGATGCATGGCCCTCAACATGGACGTGACAAACTTGTAGATGCCAAACGACTCTGTCACCAAGGGAACCAACGCCGAGGTCTTGCACTCGGAGACCCTGTCGTGGCTGACGCTTGCCAAAAGCACCCGCAGCAAGTCGTCAATGGCGTCCTGCAAGTCCATCAAGTCGGAAATGACCTCGAAGCCCTCGTTGGGGTCCGACACCGCCTTCAAGGAGATGTACTCCTGGTACTCGAAGGTGCCGTTGAACTCCTTGTACTTCTTGTGGAAGCTGAGCTTGCGCAAGAGGAAGTCGTCGTACCCGCGGATCAACTTGCCGTAGCCCTTGAAGGCGTCGCCCTGGAACATGTGCGCCAAGCTGGCAATGAAGTCGCGGTTTCTCTGGGCGTCGCGCAACGTGACCTTGTGGCCCTCCTGGAGCACCTTGTGGATGACGATCAACGCTTTGAACACCTGGATCTCGTCATTCTGGATCGGGGTCATTTTCAAACATTGCCAAAAGGGTCTGGAGTCCTTGTGGTCCCACGTGTACACGATGCACGCCCTGACGTGTTTCCGCTTGGGAGCGGTCTCCTCCATCGAGCACGCCTTCTTGACATTCACCGAGATGTCGACCATGATGAATAGAAGATAAGGGGGAGAATGGAAAGGAAACGGTGGATAAATAAATCTATCTCGCTTTATTTTTTTTAATTTTCTGGTGTATTTGGCCCAAATGGACGACGGTGCGGAAAAAGCGGCACAATCCGGACTGGTGATGAAGAAAACGGGGCGGAAGAAAGCGATCTTTTAGATGAAAGGGCATTGCATTGATCGAGGTGAAGAAACATGCCCTTGCAGTCGACATTGCGCAGGCACGAGGAGCCCGTCACGGTGCTAGAGTTCTTGTATATCCCCAGCGAGTACGAGAGTGGAGGCACACTGGGGTTGCTCACGACCCAGATGGTCTCCGGCGACGAGAAGGGGAATGCGGTCATTTGGGACTTGAAGACCCGGAGACCGGCGGCGGAGTGGCAGGCCCACGAGAAGAACATCTTGTCGATGAAGCAGCTCGGGTTGGGCTGGGCGAAGGACGAGGAGCACAGGTGCTTCGACC
Organism: Saccharomycopsis sp. UWO(PS) 91-127.1; assembly: GCA_002895615.1. NCBI lineage: Eukaryota > Fungi > Ascomycota > Saccharomycetes > Ascoideales > Saccharomycopsidaceae > Saccharomycopsis > Saccharomycopsis sp. UWO(PS) 91-127.1. The sequence continues at coordinate 411,507 of JNNM01000009.1, forward strand.
CGGTGTTTGGCGAGCTCTATGGGATTTTGATGACGCACTCGAGGGACAACACCATGAAGTTGTGGGACGTGGAGAGTAAGGCGGTGCCTCAGCTTGTGTACAGCGAGCCGATGAACGCGTTAAACTTCTGCAACGTCGACGTCGTCGGGAACCGGTACGTGTGCTTGAACAGACTCAATGGGGACTTTTTCGACATCAACGAGATCAAATGCACCAAAGTGAGGTATTTCGTCGAGCCGGTGTTTGAGAGCATTGACGTTGCTGTTCTTCTAAGGGGCCTGACAGTGCCGACGCTGAAGCTTGGGATCATCATGCGGTTGGCGTGGGTAGGCCCCGAGCGGCTCTGCGTGGGGTTTGAAAGCGGGCACGTGGTGACGTTGCACATTCCCGCCAACACCACGTCGTTGGCGCACATTGACGAGAGCAAGATTGCCATGTTGGAGGAGAGTTTGAACACGGAGCGGTTGAAGGAGACGCTAGAGCAGGCAGCGGGGGGAAGTGGCCCAAACGACGAGGACGGCCAGAGAGCACTTGCCCACTTGGTCTACGGAGACACCACGTCGTCGTCGAGGATCGAGGTGGTGGACGTGATGGACGTCTTGTACCCGAACCCTGTGTTGGACATCATGGTGGACCGCAGCAACAAGAAGGTGTGGTGCAGCTCCACAGGGCCCACTTTGGCCTGGATGGACTCGGAGATGCAGAGGGGGGAAAGTCCCAAAGGGTACCACCAAGAGAACTTGAAAGGCATTGGCATATCCTCGGTGACGATGCAGATCGACAACACGTTGACGGTGGTGTTTTGGAACGGACAGGTCAAGTTTTATCGGTATGACAAAGCGGGCGAGAAGTTGACAAGGTTGGATTGGAAGATTGTCAAGAGAAAGTCGCAGGCCGCAGGCGGGACAAAGGAGTTTTCGGCAAACCCCAACGATCCTGAAATCTTGGCCAGCGGGAAACAGGTGAGGAGAATCAAACTGAACGTGGTGCGGGTGTCGATGGTGCAGTCGAGGAACCTGGTGGAGCAGTTGATGAAGAAGTATCGCGCCAAGAACGTGAAGGATTTGTTGGGGTACAAGCGGTTCTTGAAAAATGTGGGCACCAGTTACGTTGCAGTTGGGTACGATGATGGGTCGGTGGAGGTGCATTCCATGGAGTCACCAGCTTAACTGATTACAAACATTGTGTAAAGAAAGATTAAATAATATATCTAGTAGTCTCTAATCACCTGTATGCAACGACAAATCATTCTTGATTATGTTATTCACCTCCTCCAAACTGGCATCAGTCGCTGAGGTGTCGATCTTGGCAACGGTCTTCTTTCTTCTTCTTCTTCTCTTCTTCTTCTTCTTTTTGTTTGGATCCGAGTCCAAGCCTTCGGCACCGGAATCGCCTTCAGACTCGTCGCCTTCCTCGTCCTCATTCAAGTTAGGACTGTTAAAGCTGTTGTTGTTGCTGTTGAGTAGGGGAGTCGAAGGAACAGAAGGCTTGGACAAGTTAGGCGAGGCCGCGTACATTGAAGACCTCTTGCTGGCTCCATTGTTGATAGTATTACTGCCTTGCTTTGGTTTTTCAAATTCGCTGAAATCAACGGATCTGGTGACGCTGATTTTGCGCGAGTGTCTTCTGTTGTTTGGATTTGGACTGTTGTTGGAAATGCTGAGTTGTAAACCGGTACTGCCACTAACACTTCTACGGTTGTCTGCTTTTCTGGTTTTTGGATCAATGTTTTCTTGTTCTTTGATGGAGTTGATCAGGGAAGAACGGGTGTTGGGGTTGGGAGAAGGGGATATCGATTTCGAGGAAGGAGCAGCCTGCTGTTTCTTGGTGGAGGAGGAGGTTGAGGAGGATGTTGAAGATAGTCTCTTTTTAACGGTTATTGTTGATGATGAGGATCCAGGGTTGAATATTGGAGAGGCCATGACGTTGGGGCTTGTTGTTATGCCCAACAACTTCTCAATGGTGTTGTCAACTTGATCATCTTTGTAGTTTTCAATCAACTTGTTAACATCCAAGTCAAATCTATTTTTGAGTTCGTTGAAAACAAGGTTACACTGATTAATGATCAATTGAGTATCTGAGCCATGGGATTTTGCAGCAATCGCCAAAGATTTCAAAGTGTCAACCACGGCCGAGTTTTTCGCAGCGTACTGTTGCTCAAGGCTGGTGGATTGCTCGGATAACTTTTTCATTGCTGATAACATTTGAGAGTCATTAGATTTGATGGAATTTTGAGTGACTTGCAAAAGTTCGGACCGATCCTCAATGTAGTTTGATAACTGTTCTTTCAACACTGAAATTTCCCGTTGATAATAATCTCTGTACTCTTTTTGAGAAATGACCACAGTTTCGTAAGCAATCTTCATTCTTTCGAACTCAGAAGTGGCAACTTTTTCAGATTGTTGAAGTTTTTTGCAACGCACTTCCAAGTTGGTCAAGTTGAATTTATAATCTTCGGTGTCGTTGATAGTCTCGCTCAATTTGGCTTCCAAATCTGTGATTCTGCGTTGTTTACGTTCAAGTAAAGCATTGGCCATGTCATTTTCATGTTTTGAGTTTGCCAACTGGTCAACAACCTGCTCATATCTTTTTGCCAAAGATGCATGCTTGTTCTTGTCATCGTCATATTTTTGTTTAGTCTCTTGAAGTTCAGCTTTCAAGGCATCAATGTTCTGATGGAGCTGGTCAATTACTCTGGAAGTGCCTGGTTTTGGAGAACCAAAAGCACTGGTGGGGCTCAATATTTCCGAAGGAGATTTGATCAAGGGTTCGAAAGCAGAATTTATCTTGCCAGTGTTGATATAGGGGCTGGATCCGTAGACACCAGAAGTGGCGTCGTTTTCCTTTTGCGAGAAGTTCATACTCTCAACACATGTGTATGAATTTGGTTGGAGGAGAAACTGAGAGAGTTTTGAATTGTTGTTGAATTTAGATTTGGATTTTTTTTTCTTCTTTCTTTCTTTCTTCTTTTGTTGTTTGTTGTTGTTTTGATTTTAATTTGAGTGGACGAAAGGCGTCACATGACACGGGTGGGAAAATATGCGAGCATCACGAGATTGATGCGTCATATTGCATTCACTCGCATAATGTGCATAATGTACATAAATGCAATGAGACGTAATAAGACGCTATCACATGCAATAAACACGCACCCACACCCCACACCCACAACTCATTTTTCCCCAATCGGGGAGTTTCCCATATTTAACTAGAGAGAGAGAGAGAGAGAAAGATTAGTTGAATGGTGCTAAAGCTGCTGGATGGGTGGCATTTGTACCGTTATCCATGGCAAGGGCAGCACAGCAAGTAAGAAGGTTGTCATGAGATATCACATATCAAATCACCATTCACCAGACGATTTAACTTCAAAGTTCACTTATATATTCAATATTTTACATCCCTGTCTTTTGGACAATCAATGTACAAAATAAACAAGTACACTGGGTAAAATCAAATCAAATAAATAAATACACTACAAGACACAATAATGATAGAACAGAGACGACAGATAAGTCGGAAACAAACTGGTATTTGACGGATCAACATCAATGCCAACATCTTCTGTCGGCTACAAACCATTTCTAAAAAGATGAAAATAAAATTGAAAATTTTTCTATATATTTTAAGTATGGACTATTAAATATTATTTATTCATTCTATTCTGTATATAAGAAGAAGCCCTTTTTTATTCATCATTTTTAAACCTACCAAATAAATAAATAAATAATAAAAAATTATATCGTGAAAATTTTAAAAAGAGAATAAAATAAAATAAAAAAATTATCAACAAACTCAAAAGAATCCTTTCCTTCTTTCTAAATACCACTTACTCATTACCCCAATTCATAAAACTCACATTTGCTCTCTCTTCCCTCCCTCTTATTCCCCCCCAACCCCAACTCCAATCAATTCTCCTTTCTTCCTTTCAAACTTCTCTTCCAATCTCGTCCTTTTTTTCTCTCCTTTTTGTCCATTTTCAACTACATCGAAAGACGCAAGCTTGATTCAATTCAACTCTATTCTATTCTATCATGTCCGAATCTCACAATGAATCTCTTTTCGACACCAAACTCTCTGAAGACATAGATGACGTCTCCAGCAACTCTTCGTCTCTCAAGGCAGTGTTGCCGGATGTTCTGTTGAACACCCCTTTGATCACCTTTCGGGTCCTTGTTTCCACAAAAGAAGCTGGCATTGTCATTGGCAAAGGTGGTAGCTGTGTCAACACCGTTCGCGAAAAAACCGGTGTGAAATCAGGGGTTTCCAAAGTGGTGATGGGTTGCTCAGACCGTATTCTTACCGTTAGTGGTCCTGTCGACGCCACTGCCCAAGCATTGTCCATGTTTGCCGACGCATTGCTCAATTCTCCCTTGACTTCTCAGCAAACTTATAGTTATTTCCCTTTGAAATCCTTGTGTCCTCCCGCCACCGAAGAGGGCCAAACCTCTTTGAGATTGATGATTCCTCACTCCCAAATGGGCACCCTTATTGGTAAGCAGGGCAACCGCATCAAGGCATTGCAAGAAAGCTTTGACGTCAAGATTGTGGCTTCCAAAGACTTTCTTTTGGATTCCACCGAGCGTATTGTTGAAGTTCTTGGAACCCCAGAGAACATTGAAGGTGTCATGAAAGTCATTGCTAGATGTCTTATTGAAGACTGGCATGGGGCCACCGGTACTCTTTATTACACTCCCCAACCAAAAAAGAAAGGTGGCAACCCAAACAATAACAGCAACAGCAACTCTTTCCGCAATTCTTATTCTGAAAATGGTGGTAATAACAACCGCGACAACAACAACAACATGTACTCGGGCGGGCCATCATCTTCTTCTTCCTACGCCGGTCGCGGTTCCAAGTCCATTCCAAACCAATCTTCAAACTCATCCACCCCAGATGACAACCAATCAGCCCCAATTGTCAGCCAAGAAGTTGAGTTTCCCGCAGACTACGTTGGCTGCTTGATTGGGAAAAAGGGCTCCAAAATCCAGGAAATCAGAAGAAGCAGCGGTGCCAAGATTTCCATTGCTCAAGAAGACAACGAGACGGGCGAAAGACCATTCACCATTTCGGGCTCCCAGTACAGTGTTGAAAAAGCATTGAGTTTGTTGTACCAGCAGATTCAAAGAGAAAAGCAACGTCGTGAGGCTGAAGGTGAAGAAGAGGAGTGATTTCACTTTCTCGTTTTGATTTATTCTTTTCGTTTTGTATTCTTTATACTATAATTCGCCTCTCCTTTTGTCTTTACTCTATCCTTCAGTTTCATCACTATTTTTGTCTTTTCTGCTAGCCAGACCTCTCTTTTCCTTTGTGCCTATATAATCTCTATATATTTATCCTGTCTTTTTCAGTTCTCGTCACTGTAGCCCAAGTCATGTGTTTTGGCAACATCGCATGAAGGTTCTCCAAAAGTGCACACAAAGTGAATCATCGCCCCTCGTCTCCTCCACCCAAAGCTTGCCTCCTCATCATCATCATGCCCCACGCGGATTACTCGAACTTTGCTGCCTCTTCCAAGGAAGACACCCTTGAGACCCTTCTCATGTCGTACGACGCCTTGAGCGCCGACACCGCCAACTGGGTCGCCAACCTTGCCAACGCCGCCAGCTTGCTCTGGCACGCGTACCGTGCCCTCGACGTCCCCGTGAACTGGGCGGGCTTCTACGTGTTGAACCGGGCGTCCCCAAGCTCAAAGGAGCTCATCTTGGGGCCCTTTCAGGGCCAAGTCGCCTGCCAGGTGATCACATTCGGCAAGGGGGTGTGTGGAACCTGCGCGGCCCTCAAGAAGACCCAAGTGGTTGGCAAAGTCAGCGACTTCCCCGGCCACATTGCCTGCGACGGGGACACCAAGAGCGAGATCGTCGTCCCGATTGTCACGCCGGGGGGCGAGCTTGTCGGGGTCATTGATTTGGACTGCGAGGTCGAGAACGGGTTTGACGAGGTGGATAAGCGGTTGTTGGAGGTTTTGGCTGGAAAGATTGCAAAGAGTTGTGATTGGAGTCACTGAGGCCTCTGTTCTCATGGGGGCACCCTTGGGTGCCTCATGAGAAGAAGCTTCATCTTATCTTAGCCTACAAAGAGCCATATTCATCATCTACAAGTAAGATCTTCAATAATCTACGAGTAAGCAGAAAAATACAGTTCAAGTACTATCCGAATAAGGCAAGCATTATCACGAGTACTTCATCTAGCTCATCCATGCTACATCAACTCAACACTTGATTTTAAACACATAAACACTAAACACTAAACACTAAACACAAACAATAAACACAACACATCATAAAAAACAACTCATAGTAAAGATAAAAAAAAACTCAGACAAGATCAAGGCGAAGCCCCCGGGAATTCTCTGCGGTGTCGAGCAACTCCGCTTCCAAGTGGGTCCCGTCGCTGTAAACAACGTGGAGGTCGTATCCGATGACCCCCAACTCCCGTTTTGGAGCAGCCAACATCCCTGTAACCACCTTCCTGTTGGCGTCCACCAGCTTGCCGTGGGTGACAAAGCCCGGCATGGGGAAGACGTGCTCGACCCTGAAGGTGTGGATGCCGTGGAAGTTGATCAAGCGGCACACCGCCACCATCCCGGCCTGGCTGGCGACCATGAACCCGTTGACCTCGGGAAGCACTTGGGCAAACGAGATCCGGTTGGCCTCGCCAAGCTTGGTGCTGGGCGCGGCCTCGGTTTGGAAAACGTCGACCCAATTGGCGTTGCAGATGAGCTGGTTGGCGTTGAAGATGCACGTCGCGCTCCGTCGTCACCAAAATGTAGTCCTTGTCGTGGCGCGGGGTGGTAATGCACTCGTGGTACCGAAGCTTGTTGGCGCTGACCCAGGACTTTTCCGGCTTGGACTCAACATAGTCGCTGTAGAACCTCGTCACCCGCCGCATGCTGTCCGTCACAATCTCCCGGTCCTCCTGACTCTTGGATGGATTGAAGTTGATGGCCCACTTGTCGGCAATAAACAGCCGGCCTCTAAAAGTGTAATCTTTATCAATGCCCAACTGCTCATCCCGCTCAATCAGCTCGTCAAACAACCCGTTCACATACGAGCTGTCCTGCTTGACAAACGACTCAAAAAGCATCTGGTGGTGGCCCAACACCCGCACAGTGCACCGGTCACCCTTCACAAGCACCGTGTGGCAAATGTACTTGCCCACCGGCGACCGGAAAAACTTCTCCCTGTCCTCGTCTTTCCAATCAAGCGGTGCCTCCCCATGGGGGCAAAGCGCCTGGCTGTTGTTGTAGAACTCAATCAACATGTCGAGCACCGCCTCCCGGTTGACCCGCATGTCCCCCGTGTACTGCATCATGTCCACCCCTTGCGGTGCCACCCTCATGCAGCACATGCGCGCCGCCAACCCCAAGTCGTTGCTCTCGACAGGGTCGCTTTCCACATCCAAAAGAAAGCTCTGCTTGGCAATGCGCTCGACTTTCTCAGCAACGTTGGGGATCGCCGTCTCCCGCGGGTCCGTCACCGCCATGAAGAGATCCCCGTGCACCAGGCTCACCGTCCAGGCCAGGCTTTCCAACAAAATCCGGTGCTTCACGTCGAGCTCGTCCTCGTAAACGTTCAACAAGATCAACTCCCCGCGCACAGACGTCGCTGCCAAAATCGGCACCCCGTCCTCGTCGGGGTCAAGAAACTTCACGGCACTGACATTGTCAATAAAATGGAAATTCAACCGCTTGGCAGGCATCATGGGACCATTCTTCAAAAAGAAAACCTGCACAACGTGGCTGTTGTCCGACGTTGCAACCAAGTTCAATGGCTCGTACGTGTCGGCGCCCCAGCAAGACGCAGTCGTGCAGAACTGGCCAAACTCAGCAACCCCGCTGATAAAGGAAAACCCAGGCTCGTATGGAGTAACAACCCGGTCCAAAACGCCGTTGTGGTTCATGACAAACATCTCCACTCTGCGGATAATCTCCCGGGTCTTGAACATCGACATGAAGCAATCGTCACGGCAAACAAGCAACATCTCCTCGCCTTCAAATCTCGCAATCTTCATGTAGTTCACACTGTGCGGGTTGTCTTGCCAGACTGCCCCTTGGTGCCGGTCCTTGTTTGCTGGTGGTGGAAGTTCAAAGGGGACGCCGGCAAACCGGTCCGTTCTCACAAAGATGTACTCCTCCAGGCTGTAAAATTGGTACTCGGGGAATTCTTGCGACATCGTGAGCAAGTTGTTCTTGTAAAGACGGCCATTGGCATGGAACTTCACCGACGTGGCAGGATCAAACACCTTCAACAGCAACGCAGTTTCGGGATAGTTCTCCGCAGGCTGGGAAGGCATGCCGGAGTAGGTGTTTCTGCAATGCAGGCGAGCCGCTTTCTCTTTCCCCTTGCCACTGTCCTCCTCCTCCTCCTCCTCCTCCTCGCCCATGAGAAAGCCATCTTCAACGTGCAACGCATTCTCGTGGTCAACAAACAAGTCGTTCTCAACCTCGCGGCCAGAGGAAACAGACTCCTCCTCCTCCTCATCATCATCATAGGTGTACTCCTGGTCCGAGTTGTCCTCCATGTCGGAGTCGCTGTCCCCATCCAAGTCATTGGTGTCTGCATCTTCAGCAACTTCTGCAATGCGAGCAGCCCTTGCGTGATGGCGCTCATGCATCGAAGGAATGGCCCGAGGACTCATGATCACAGCCACCCGGTTGACAAACCTGTACAACGAAACGGCAATGCCAGCATCGGTGCACCCCAAGGCAAGAGAAACCTCTCTAAGAACCCTGTCCCGGTACTGGCCATCCGCAAACAACAACTGCATATCAACATTGTCCGGGGGGATCTCAAGAAACATGCTGGCCTCAACAGGTGGGAAAGGCCTGCCTGGGGGGCCCCTGGCATAGTCAACCATCTGATCGGGAGAAGAGTAGAGGTCCTCACCATCTGGAAGATAGAACGCATCCTCGTCGTAGACAAGCTCGTCATGCTCGTCAACCCTGATGAAATCTTCCACCTCCACCCGTCCTTCGTAAAGAAAGATGCAAATGCGGTCCTCAGGGGGGTAATACAGAAGGTTTCTGAAAGAAGGCATTTGGAAAATAAAAAGAGAAAAAGAGTAAGAATGTGTTTTTATGATTTTTGATACTTGATATATATTTTTTTTTTATTATTTCATGTCAAAAGAGAGCAGAAAACGTCAATATTTATAGTCTTTTTATCAAGAAAGGAGAATAAAATAAGAATCAAAAGATTACACATTTCCTAGCAGAGGGGGGAGAGGCAAAAGGTTTGTTCTCCAAAACAAGACATGCTTTCTGTTGCTCTCCCTAGCACCATCATCAGGGAGATTATCAAAATAAGCTCTTTGATCGACCACGGTCGTGAACTTGATACGTCGAGTTAATCTATTTTTGTGTGTTGATACGCAAAAACTTTCAGTGTATGCAGTAAGATCATGATCGTCGTCCATGGGGCTAATGCAGCTGCTACACTTGTAATTAACGCATTCAATCCCGGCCTCGCTGTCAACGGTGTATTCCAAAAACTTTGTAACTTGGTTGTCAATCCCCATTGACGCATTTTTCTCTAGCATATTGACAAGGTTAGCATACGAATTGGACGGGATGGACCAGAACATGATATCAAAAGGAGGATTGTTTATTGGTTTGAAGTCAAAATAAACAAACAGAAACCCGCATTTCATTTGCAGACCATTTTCCAGAACTATTAGCTGAGTTTTGATAAGCTTTTGGTCATCCCGCAAGTGATTGATGGGATTTGGCACCGTGAATTTCCCAAGATTTAACACAACAAAGCTATCATGTTCTAGCATATCTTCAATGTTCAAGCTTGCAAAATTATGGTATGATTCAATGGACCCATTGGAATTATGGTGAAAGTTGAGTTTAAAATCCGTTGTTCCCAATCCAAGTATGGGGCTACTTCTCCCAATATCTGTAGTCAACACTGCAACCTGCAAATTGTATAATCCAGGGCTCAAGTAAAAAGTTTTACTTAGCTGCAAGTTGTATGCTTTGTCAACTTCCATAATGTTTTCAGGATACGGAATGTACTTGAAATGGTCACTATGATGAACAACAAAGTCATCCTTCTCCAAAAAGAGCTTTCTAAACTTGAACAAATGATAAACCAATGGCCAAGAATCTGCAATGTAGCGTTGACGCAACACGTCATGTTGATCTCCTTCTTTTTGGAGCCCCAAGTGGTCCGCTATCATCGTCCTCGTACGACTTCTAACGCAATCAAACCCATGCACGTACTTTTTGATCTGCGTTTGGCAGTAGTTCAATACCTGAAGGGTACATGACTTGCCAAACTCTTGGAATAGATATTGTCTGAAAACATCATTATGCACACACAAGTAGTGTTTGTTTACAAAACGAAGTTCAGGATGTAATTTAACTAGTCTTGTTTCGAGTTCAATGGGGAGATCGAATCCCATATCGAATAAAATGCTTATTGTATTTAACCTGTGACTTGCGATTTCGTCTTTGTACACATCAGTTTGATGCTTTGACTGATGCGAGTGGTGCCAATGCTTTGAATGTTTGCCAGAGCTATGAGTGACAAAGCCCTTGCTTTCTTCCTTTTTGACAGTTTTTTTTCTCCTTTGTTTTTTGATTTGTTTTTGTTGTTTTTTTTCAGGTTTTTAGCAAATGCGCCTTGGATCAAATCAGATTGACAGAATCGTATCAAAACGCCCCAAACTGCAGAAACAATAGCAGACTTGCTGCAAAAGCATCCTTAAAAGAAGCAGAGTACTCGGGACCCTTTCACAAGTCTTTTTAGTCTCTGAATTTAGACGGGATTTAGTTTGTTGAACCTGAAATTTAAGTGTTTTTTCAGAGACTGCATGCATTAACAATTCAGCCCCATTTCGCCCACAGACCCCCACATCGACTCACGTCCGGTTTCACGACCTATCTACCAGATATACACCAGGAATGATGTTGGCCGATCTAAACTGGGCGGACGAGAGTTTTGCAGAAAATGAAGGAGGCAATGCAAAAAAGAGTTCTGAGGGAAAATGCATGGAAAGAGGGAGGTCCAACCTTGCAGGTTCATATTGTAAAGCGCAGGCTTTGAGGCTGAAATGAAACTTGATTAAACTTGATACACTCGATACACTCGATACACCTGATAGATCTTCCACAAGGTTCACCTGGAATAAGAAAGGAGTGCGTCAAAAAATCTTGTGGCAAGCTCTCCATAGGACAACAGTCGTAATTTGATATACATATCCACAGCCATAGAGCTGATAGAATCGTAAGTCGTCTATCAAAGTGCAAAGGCTTTATCAGAAACCCACCAGTTTAAGGATTTTTTGTTGAGTTCTAATTATAAATCAAATCTCTGTCATGCTGATCGCATATCAATCTTTAATTCAGTTGATAACAAATTACCTTTTTACTTTCTGAAGGAAGGCCTAGGCCATTGGTTCAAAAATAGTCTGGAATGGCACTGATAAGGAGAACTTTAAATTCCCACAGAACAAGTCCTTTCAAGCCCCCTTTGGTAGCTGAAAGCTGCAAAAGCATTGCTAGTGATCATTATCAAATTCCGTAGAATGGTGCCCACTTCTTGGCACAGTGCAGCTATATGGATGTCGATCAAAGTTTCAACAGCCAAATTTTGGCAATGGATGCCGATTTCCCCCCTTGTTCGCAGTACCATATCCCATTCCTCCGCTCTGTTTGCTACGGTAACTGATTGGGTACACAAGTCTGACCGTCTGCTCAGTACCTGTCTATTCTCATATCCGCTTTTTTCGCAAGAATTTCTGATTTCTTTTCATTTCTTTTCTTTTCATCAGAGACTGTACTATCATCATTCGACACAACAGTCCCAAGTAAAAGCTGTACACCTATTGGTTACACTCCAAGAACGATGATTGCTGCCAATCTCGTAACGTGGCAACCATGACCTGCCTGTTCCTGATCAATTCGAAACTTTATAGTGAATAGATGAAGCAAAACAAATCTTGGCCAAGTTCAAGCCAGGTTGTTGCTTCTTTCTGAGTCAAACTAGTATCAATGATTGATCCTTCATTCACTCGTTTGCTCCAGTGGTTGCTGTTTGCTGAAAAGGCCTTTCTACCTGGAGATCTGGATGGTGCGTTAGCTCACATATGTTACCATTGAAAAAAAAGATATGCCACAAGTTTTGTTGTAGATCATTACATATCCCTCAATACCCCAACGATAATGAGTAGTCATCGAAACCAGAGTGGCTTGTTGGGTCTGCATCAGTCCAAGCTGTTTGCAAAGGTGATGCATCACGTCTATGGGAAATACATCTTTTGAAAATCAAGAGATCTTGAAAGGGTGTGCTCTTTTTCCGGTAATATGTATCTCACCCCCTATTCATTAGATACTTTCCAGAAATAGAGCATAATATACCCCCGTAGACAGATTTTCCTCAAAACGAGTACAAGAATACGACGTAAATAATCAAGGATTTCAACATTTACGGGTTTGGCGGGCCATTGTCCTCGRCCCAATGGTGTTAATTAAACTATACATCTAGCAATGGGCTCTGCGCTCTGAGCAAGAACAAAGCTGATCAACTCTGGCAGCGCACCCTTTGTCTTGACCTTGGAAGCTGCCCGCCACTGGTCACCAAGGTCTCCGAGGAGAAAAACACCCCTGAAGAACAACACATTGCTGCCGCTGCTGCTGCTGCTGCTGCTGCTGCTGCGAGGAGAACCGCGTGGAATCATCTGGATACCTAAAGAGGCAGAAAGTTCTTAGCATCCCTACCAGGAGGTGTAGCAAGAATCGGCATGCCAAGGTCTTTGCCTTGATCGCCTCTTTCTTCGGCCAAGTCATCGTGAATATTTGTTCATGCAAGTGTGCTCAGTCAAAAAGGTCTCTTGGATGGCTCTGGGGGCTGCACCCCCGGGTGCAACCATCAA
>JNNM01000009.1:425645-437051 GCA_002895615.1 Saccharomycopsis sp. UWO(PS) 91-127.1
AAGAAAAGAAGAAAGAAAGAAATGATGTAAAAGAGAAAATAATTGCACTTTTATATAATATTTTTGAATCGAAAATTGGGGTGACACAAAATCCAGATGTAAAAACCATAGTAAATGTAAACAAAAAAGGATAATTTCTCCCTTAATTATGTGAGTTGACACTCAGGGTTCTCTCTATGATAGTTATCTTAACAGGACACCACCAATTTACACTGGGTCACACAAAGTTACACTCTGACCACAAGTGGAATGCCCATTCTCAAAATCAAACATCACTACATTTGACTCAATCACCACCACAGGTCTCCCCTAAGAGGGCCAGAACCTGATAGCCAGAACCTAATAGCCAGTCCCTGCTAGCCACTCGACAGGGTTGAGGATGGCTCCAGTATATTATCCTTACCTGATGGTAGATCCATCCCACCATGTAGTACATGTTCTTATCGAGATTGCCGCACTGGGTCACGGGACTTTATCGAGGCCGCCTGCATGAGAAACAAATTTATTTACGAATTGAACTTGTTCTTATAGCGAACAGAGAAGCCGGACGTTCTGTCGCTTTATTGACTCAAGAAAAAAATCAAGCATATGAAGCCAATGACGAAACCAAGAAAGCAGGGAAGGTACCAGGAGAGATCAAAGACAATGAGGTTCCACTTGAAAATATAAGAGCTGCAACCGACACCTTTCTCAACACCTTCCTTGAGCCTCACAGTTGGTCACAAATTAACAGATCCATCAATGACAACCTATCCGAACAACTCATCCAATCCAAATTTTCATCGCAAAATAATAGCAATGACCAAATGAGGGAGCTCATCCCTGCACTCAGCAAAAACAAATCTCTCCTTTCTCGAATAGAAGTTTTGGAAGCTCGGTTAAGTTCAGTTCACAGCAGTGACCACCCAAAACCTCAGTTCACCACAATTCACATATGTAAAACTGGCGAAAACCCTGAAAAATCCAACGGTAAGCAATCTTGCTGCTTTCCTTGAGCCCGATCACTCAACAGCAATAATATGCAGCTTTCTCACCAGGACTTTACTTCACCAAAGGATCCCCAAATTGACCTCCACATAAACGAGTTTAGAGCGACAGCAACATCAAACGATAACACCGCATCTGAGCATCTGGAACATGCTTAACATGTTCTCACCCAAACAAATAAGCTTTGTCCATGATGAGCTGGCATAACGCTGCTACTTTTTGAGCAAACTTCTTCGATGATCAATCTCTCTTGTGCTCATGCCAAGGAATCTGGCTGTTGCATTACCTTCCATTTCAAAACCTTGAAATCAGATAATGTCTCATGGCATGGGATCTTTTGTCAACAGAGACAGTGTGCTTATCCAGGTGTATTGCCGCTCCCCTGTTTCTGGAATATTACCACATTTCCAATTCGGGTCTATATACCTCCCAAAATATCCATTCCAAATGGGATGCACTTCACGTATGAAAGCGCTAAAACCTTTTTCAGTTGCAAATGTCTTGCGGGTGGTGCAGGCGGTGCCGTTGCATATAAGAACTGGATGGCCGTTAAGGGATTGAGTCTTGTCGTTTTCTCAATCAAAACGAAAGATCATTCATCAAAGAAAAATCAGAAATTCATGATGGGAACTCCGGTTTTGAAGCCAATTGCAGTGTGAATCAACCACCGGCAACTCCGAAATTGCTCCGCCAGAAACCAGCCAAAAAAAATCTCACGAGCAGTGGTGATCAAAGGGTTTATCCAAGAAGACCGACCTCAATTCCGGTTTCCTCAAGCTTGGAACAAAAATGCTTCATTCCAAGCCCTGCATATGCAACAACCGCAAGAGGTCCAAGCCTTGATCTCAGCACTAGTCCTTACTCGCAAAATATAATAAAGACATGAACTACACGTGATGGCATAGGCAAGGCTGTGTGCAACAGAAATTCTACTACTGCAACAAGGTCAGCAATAAGAAGAATAAAGACATTACTACTAAATTTGATGATATATGAGAAGTGTCACGTGAATGTCACGTGACAATGATACACTCTGAGCGCGTCAACAGCGACATGCTTCATTTTGTAATTCTCCGATGTAGTGTAACGGCTAGCACGGTTCGCTTTCACCGAGCAAACCCGGGTTCGACTCCCGGCATCGGAAGTTTTTTTTTGTCCCTCAAAATGAGGAAGGCATTAGTAGTTCTACTTTGGAGATTATGATCAAGAGTGCCAATAGTAGTTCTACTTTGGAGATTATGATCAAGAGTGCCAGAAGCGATGACGAGCCAGTCGCCAACATTTCTCATGACGTTGACTGCAGTAGTTGCTATGCTTGCCCTTTCAACGTCTGACTTGTACCCGGGCTTGCCATCTTCAATCACCTCCTTGTCATACTCCCCGTAATAGCAACTCACCGTCACCCCGAGCTTGCCTTGCTCCTCCTCTTCTTCTTCTTCTTCTTCTTCTTCTTCTTCTTCCTCGCCCCATTGGGGGAACTACTGAAGACCGATATGGTAGTATGGTTGTGTCCAGTTGTGCTTGTGCACCTGAACCTGGTCAATCCCTTTAGGCCATTTAATCTTGACCTTTTTCCATGATTCTGCCGGTTGTCTTTCCCTCAGCTCTGTTGATAGGCAAGACCTCCATCAGATACAATTCCACAATGTCTTCATCAAGTTCATGTCGCTCCAAACCAGCAAGGCATACAGAAAAGGGTATTGAACAGTTCATTGATATAGTATATAACTGGTTCACCAATTGTCCAGTGTGTCGAGCTTGACGTTGCTCAGCACCTTGTCGACCTTGCCATTGTCGTGGAGTTGGTAAAAGGGGTTGTTGGTGTCATCAGACTGGTCATCAGCACTTGAGAGCTGGCCCGGTGGGGCTACCTCACCGGCCCGAGCGTCTCTCGAGCGAATGCGAGAGGGCGAGCTTCTCTCGCGTTCGCTCGAGGGCTCGGGCTCGGGCTGGATCGTGTTTTGATGAATGTAATCAATAACCTTGGGGAACACCACCTCCCCGACCTTGTTTCCCCAGATGATTTCCAAATGCTCGTAGCCCTCGACCCCCATTGCCCGGGTGCGCTTTCCCCTGGGCAACTGGCCCAACATCACATCAATGTCCACCAACAGATCTGCCATGCCGTAGACCAAGCACACGGGCACCTTGATGTTCCTTGTCGGGTACGAGGGCACGACGTAGTCCTTGCTGTTGGTGCCGTCCTGGACGTCGTCGTACATTTGGAACGAGCCGTTTCTGATGATCTGGAACCAGTGCACCACGGTTTTCACGCTGGTGGAGCTGTACAAGTGGGCGTAGCTAAGGATCTTTTGCGAGAACTCAATGTTGTGGCCCTTCCAGTTGAAAAGAGTCTCGTTGGAGAAGTCAATGACCTTGATGAACAAGGTTGGGTGGATGATGGTGCTCCAGAACGCAGCCGAGGAGACCAAGACCTTGCGGCCAAAGAAGAGGTACATCAACAAGGGGCTTGTCTTCATGAGGGTGTCGACCACCGGGTGGTGGAGGCCCCTGGGGGTGAGGGCGGGCGAAAGCGCCACCACGGCGCTGATCTTGGAGTTGAGGTCCGACACGTTCACACTAAGCCCCGCGAAAATCTGGGCGGTCCCTTGGGAAAAGCCAACATACGTGAGCTTGGGGCGCCCCGTACAATGGAGCACGTAGTTGATGTTGGTTGGGATGTCGATCTGGGCAAGCTCGTCAATGGAAAAGTCCCAGAACTCGGGCTGGTTGGGCTTGAAGTGGCGGTGCTTCTTGGCGTACTTGTTGCCCCGGTTGTTGCCGAGCCACACGTCGTAGCCAAGGTCGGCAAGGAGAAAGGGAAGGTTGTCGTGGGGGGTTTGCATGGTGAGCCAGATTTCGGACGACATGAGGAGCCCGTGGTGGAAGTAGACGGGCTGCCCGAGCGTCAGCGGGGGCTGCAGCGAGGGCAGACTAGAGTTATAGTCATCCGATTCATTAGAATAACCATCTACGGAAGAACCTGCTTCCTGACACGAGGAACCTTTGGTAATTCTATGCAAAGTCAAAAAATACCCGTCGCTCGTCTCCACAACATGACTTTCGCAGCCGTACCCGTAGGCCTGTGCAAGCTCCTCAACCGTGGCGGCCTTTCTAATTCTATGCATGAACGCCAGTTCTTTTCCCCTGCCACCGCCCCCCGTGGGGATCAAGCTGATCATGGCGTTCACGAGCACCACAAGCCGACGGGGCACAAGCCGCGCGCAAAAAGTCACCAAGGTTTCCACATAAATAAGAACAAACGAGCAAAGAAGCACGGCCCATTCGGACCCGTGGATTCTGTTGACAAAGGGGATGTACATTGGAAAAAGACGTTGTCAAAACGTTGTCAAGATGTTGTCAAAGTTTATGATAAAAACGGAACCTGCCGTTGATTTATATCTATTTAATTTCCTAAGTATGTTTGGAGGGGTTACCCGGAGGGGAGGCATCACCGAGGGGCCCCAAAATCGGGCCTCACTCCAAGTTTAAATACTGACTTATGTTCATGATTTCGTTGGCCTCGACCTCGACCTCGGCATCCTCTTGAGGAATTGGCGAGGTGGCCAAGGTTTCCGACAACTCCCTGTCAATCTCGCTGCGGATTTGCTCTTCTTTCAACACCGCCCTGTCCTTGTAGTCCTCTTGCAAAGCGTCCAAAATCGGCTGGTAGTCTGTGTCGCCGTAGGTGTCCAATCTCTTTGTCAAGATCTTCTGCTGCTGGGAGAGCAATTCATGAGAACATTGCAAGTTGATAATGTAGGAGATGGATTTTTCCAAAATCATGCTCTTATTGAGCTTTGCGTTTTCAGAAACAGCAGCAGTGCTTTCATCTTTCAAGCATGGGATGATTTTTTGCAAGTTTGATATCTTTGTGTTGATGTTGATTCTGTATTTTTTTTCAATTCTGTTGTGGGCTTCCTTTTGGCGAGGAGTCAATCTTTTTCTCGGAGCTCTTTTTTTTCTTGGTTTTTTCAGGAGCGGTGCGGAATCCGAAGATGGGATTTTAGACAGACCCAGAATTTGGGTGCAGGTTGAGTCTAGCGAGGTGTTTGTTGTTGTTGTTGTTGCTGGAGATGAGGGCACAGGAGGGGTTGGAGAAGCAGTAGACTCCGAGACGGATTTCGTGGAATTTTTATTATTTTTATTATTATTGATGCTCTTTTTGATGAATAAAGAGGATCCGTTGGCCAAACTGGCAATGTCCGATAGACTTTTGGAGTTCAACAGGAAGCTATCATTTTGCAGATTGTCCTCTAGGAGCAACAAGTTTGGGTTTGACAATGCAGATTTGAGAACAGGGGAGTTGACAAGGGAGTTGTTGATGCTGGTGTTTGTGGAAGATGCCGGGGAGGTTGAAGGGTTGGTGTTGACGTTGGAGGAGGAGGAAGAAGAAGAAGAAGGGGCATCAATGTGACGGGAAAGCAAAGAGTTTAGCCATTCTTCTTCAGATGAGGCCTGGACGGACCAAATTTCAGACATTTGGAGTGTAGGTATTTGTGTTATAAGAGATTGAGAATAATGGGAGAAAGATTCAAAATCAAAATCAAAATTGAAGTGAAAATGAGAATATTTAAGTATTTGGTATTTAGAATTTAGTATTTAAAGTATTTATCTAATTGAAAACTCCGATATGTGGACTATGTATGGACTACATACAATAATAAGAATACAATCAAAGAGGGGATGAGGAGGGAGGAGTAAACAAGAGGAAGGAGGGAGCCACCGCGGCGGATGTTGGAAAAAGAGGAGAAGATGTTAGAATACAAGTTGTGCCACATGGGGGGTGGAGGGGGGAGTTTGCTGCCAAAACGGGGAATATGTGGATGGAATGGGGGCAGGGAGCCCCCCATTCCATCCACCTACCTTCTCGGAGTTTCTAATTCAGCGCGCCCCCCTCGGACAATCCAGGGAAAAGAAGCGCTTGCTTGCCCAGCTGGGCACGTGCAAATGGAAAGAGGGGAATTTTTTATCTTTATTTTTATCTTTATACAGAGTAAATACTTTATATATACTTTATATATACTTTATATATACTTTATAAATACCTTATAGTATTTATTGTCCCGTATTAATGGTGATTCATTATAAACATCACTACACCGCCTCAAAGATAAAATACATTCAATATATAATATAGTGAGAAATGAAACCAAATTGGTAAAAGTAAATGAGAAATGAACGTTGTTGAAGAGAAACACTATTCAATTCTTCTTTGCATACTTTTGCTGAACGTATTCGTAGTACTTTGTCTTGTAATCGACAATCTCTTCCGAATTGAGCTTTGCACTTTTCAAAATAACCCCTGGAAGCTGTCTTCTGTTCTTCTTTTCATCGTTACTTTGAATGCTGCTTTCCATGTCCTCTTCTTTTTGGAACGGCCCAAACGGGGTTGGCAAAGGCACCGGCCCAAACATGAACGGGAAATGCGAAGGCAAAGTTGGAGGTCCTGGATAGTACATTGGAGGAAGTGGGAATTTTGGAAGAGGAAGCTGTTGATGATGGTATTCTGTATTTTCTTCCTTGACCTCGGGCTTTTCTTGTTGCTGTTGCTGCTGCTGCTGCTCCTCCTCCTCCTCCTCCTCGTCCTCGACTTTTTCCTCAATTTTGTTGACGATATTTGTCAAGGCGAGATTTAAGTTGTTATGACATCTGTAGCCCAAGATTGGGAATTTTTGAGTGCCGATGCTGGTAGCGGTGTTGATGAAATCGTATTTTTCATCATCGTCGTCCCCGTTTTCAAACGAGATGTACTCATCCAAAGAATCATTGACCGACTGACCTTGTTTCTGCTGCTGCGGCTGCTTGTAACGGTTATGTTGTTGTTGTTGTTGTTGTTGTTGTTGTTGTTGATGTTGATGTTTTGGTTCAGAAAACTTTTCAAGAATGTCGTCGCACATGGAAATTGTTGTCATGTTCATTTCAGGGGTTGAGCATCGGGTGGTGGACATGAACCCGTCGTCCGAATCGGAATCGGAAACAAGACCAATCTCGCCCTCGCTGTCAACGGGATAAGGATACTCATCGTCGTTGTCCTCCTGCTCCTCCTCACTTATTATCTTCGTAGTAAGAGGGGTCTTTGGAATGGACAGAAGTATTGAGAGTTTCTTTTCAGAGAAAGTAGAAGACGAAGAAGAAGAAGAAGAAGAAGAAGAAGCAGTGGTGGTGGATGGGAAAATGCTCGATTCAATGGTCTGCTCGTAGTACTTTAATATTCTATCAATGTACTCGATGGAGTCTGAGTCGGCTGAGCTTGTTCTTCTTCTTTTGCTATGCGAGTCCGCTGAAGTGTCCAACGTGTGCTTTCTTGAGCGGAGAGATCTAATTGACATTGTAATTAATAGTAGGAGATAAAAGTAGAGAGTACAAATAAAAGTCAGAAACAAAAATCCAAGGATAAAGGATAAACGACTATATATAAACGTAATGTACAAATTTTTTTTTCAAAATAATGGGTTTAAATGGGAGATATTCAGAATCACCTAATAAAAAATCATATTTTAGTGTGAAATTTTTCTTTTTATTTTTCAGGGCATCACCTTAAAAAATTTTTTTTTTTTTTAATTTTTCAGATGAGATGCCCCAAAAAGACAATAAAACAAAGAAAAAATATTTAAATGTTTCCTGCACAGTTTCATGCAGACGTTTCGAATTTGCAAATTTGCAAGTTTATTTGAATTTATTTGAATTTATTGAATTTATTTGATTTTATTTGAATTTATTTGAATTTATTTGCAAACTTTTATTGATTCCATGATGTTCGTTCATCCAGTGGCAGTAGGGGGAGGTGGTCTTTGGTATTTGGCCTTTGAGACATCCCCCCGATCAACCACTTCCTGTTATCATATATTACTTGATGGTAGTCTTGTTGTAATTTTGCAATGTGCCCCGTTTAACACGCTAACAATAAATCAATTTTTTTTTCATTTTTATTTTTTTTCGCCCAAAGGAAGACAAATCTCCGGAATTGCGTCCTGGTGCACGGGTGGCCTGGTGCACGGGTTGGGCCCGCCACCCTGGGACCAACAACTCCTACCCCCGGTACTACTCATACCGGCCGCCCGCGGGCTCCTCGTAAACCGTATTTCTTATACGATCATGATATCGATATCTCAAATGTCTTACGTAATGTCTTACATAATATTATTACATAATATCTTACATAACCAAAAATAATTATATAATCACAAGAGCTTACATAATATATTCATTTTCTCGGACTCCATCAAGTCTGGCTTCCTCTTTTAATGGGGGATATAATAATCAACGTTCAAGTAATTATTGACAACCACTCGTTACCTAGTTCAAGCTGGACAAAGTGGAGTAAATCATTGACCTC
Organism: Saccharomycopsis sp. UWO(PS) 91-127.1; assembly: GCA_002895615.1. Lineage (NCBI taxonomy): Eukaryota > Fungi > Ascomycota > Saccharomycetes > Ascoideales > Saccharomycopsidaceae > Saccharomycopsis > Saccharomycopsis sp. UWO(PS) 91-127.1. Next base: position 433,972 of record JNNM01000009.1, read on the forward strand.
CACCACTTCGCTTCGGTCAGTGGAGGTAGTTGATGACCTCCGCCTTTCCTTTAGTGGCCATCCGCTAGGCTCCTTGCGCGTTTCCTTTTTCGGTGATCCACCACTTCCGGACATCGCTCGTAACAGCCCCTCCCTTCATATATATAAATACCTCTCAATAGGCAAGGATCAACAACATCTTGACAATATAAAAAAAGGTATAATCTACCATTATAAACACCATGCCAATTGAACAAAAATCAGACAGAGTTCTCATCACTCACCCTTTGCATCCAGACACCCAACTTGAGGTGCTTCTCTTTGGGGCCCATGTGCTCAAATGGACGATTGACGGCGCCGACCAGCTTTGGCTCTCCGAGGGTGCCAAGTTGGACGGCAGCGCCCCTGTGCGTGGCGGCATCCCCTTGGTGTTCCCTGCTTTCAACAAGCAGCCATCTATTGCAGCCTTTGCCAAGCTCCCACAGCACGGCTTTGCCCGCACCTCCCCCTGGGAGTTCATTGGCATTACCAGCGAGAACACCTCCTCCATTGCCGTCCAGTTTGCCCTCTCGGACCTCGAGGCCAACCCAGAGGCCTTCAAGCTCTGGGGCGCCGGCGACCACAAGTTCCGCTTGTTCTACACCCTTGAGCTTGGCGCCCTGTATCTCAAGACCTCGATCGACGTTGAGAACATTGACTCCAAGCCGTTCGACTTCCACTGGTTGTTCCACACCTACTTGCAGGTGCCGGACATTGAGGACACCTTGGTGACCAATCTCCCGGGCGCCACCTGCTTCGACTCACTCTTGGGCGTCACTTACGAGGAAAAATCCCCAGCTGTGCAGTTCCATCAAAACGTCGACAGGGTGTACAAGGACGTTGACACCGCCAAGGTGCTCCAGGTAGTGCATTGCGGCAAGGCTATCCATTCCATCAAGCGCTCCAGCACTTTGCCCGATGTCGTGGTCTGGAACCCCTGGGTGGAGAAAAGTAACGCCATAGTTGACTTTTTCCCCAAAGACGGGTACAAGAAAATGGTGTGTGTTGAGCCGGGACACGTTGGCAAAGTTGTCACCTTGGCTGAGGGGGAGAAATGGTCTGCCGCTCAGACTTTGACCGTTGGCGAGAGCATTGACATTCAGGCGGTCTAGGACCAGCCCTGAGCGACAGCGAAGGGCCTTTCAAGTCTCCTTTACGTCTCCTTTACGTCTCCTTATCCACTTTAACTACATATCATCAATCAATTGACAGTAACGATTAATCATTTGTAAACAATAGTGCATTATAATTCACCCTTACTTAGCTTCCTCCTCCTCTTTAGGCTTCCCCTCCGATTCCTCTTCGTCGTCGGAAGAGCTAAACTCTGGTCTTTCACTGCCTTCGTCTGCCCCGGCACCGGCACCGGCCCCGCCCATCTGGGCCATCATCTTGGCAAAGTCCATTCCGCCTGGAGCACCCCCAGCACCACCAGCACCGCCCATCATTGAAGCAAAGTCCATGCCACCTGGTGCGCCGCCAGCACCCCCGGCACCACCCATCATCGATGCAAAGTCCATTCCTCCTGGTGCGCCGCCAGCACCCCCGGCACCACCCATCATCGACGCAAAGTCCATTCCTCCTGGTGCGCCACCACCTGGAGGCCCACCTGGAAGACCACCGGCCATTGGGTCCTCAGGCTCATCGGCAGCCTCGTCTTGCTCGTCCTCGTCCACCCACTTGTCAAAATCAGTCTTCAACCATCTGTACTTTGCCTTCTCCTTCGTCAATCTTGGCCAGAACTCCTCTTTCATCTCCTTCTTTCTCAACACAAAACTAACGTGGCTCCCACTGGCCTTTGGATTGTACGTTGATTTTTCCGCATCAATTGCAGCAAAAAACTCAATATTCACCTCGTATTCTTTGCCGTTGCTCTTCCCGCTCAACTCAAGCTTGTCCTCCGTCAAGTTGATCTTCAAATCTGTGGGATCAGTGATCTTCACCGTAAGGTAAATAACATTCTTCTCTGCAATTTCAGCATTGCTACGTTGTGCCCATATAACTGTCAATCGTTAGTATTTAGATCAAAAAAAAAAAAAAGTGTAAATAAACTCTCGATGAATGATTCACAACTTACCTTCTGGAGTGATTGCGCTCATTTTGATCAGTACCTTGTGATGTTCTTTTCTTTCGTTGCTCTTTTGTTCCAATGTTGAACATGATATTTATACATTTTTTTTTTTGATTTTTTTTTCGAGGCGGGATCGAAAAATTTCTAGAATAGTCGGGTAACATCGTTGCCCCCCATGGAAGAAGCCTTAATAGAAGAAGAGGCCTTGACATTTATACAACTACAGTCTTAAATTATAAATGCCTAAGTTATTGACTTGATTTGTTCACCTGGCATCCTCTTTCGAAGCCATACTTGATGAGTGAGCTCGCCTTAGATCCATCAAGGAGGGCGATTAGGGACTGGGCTTCAATGCTAAAGTTAGCTTATTAAGGACCGAATTTGAGGAAGCCTGCGCACCAAGGCTGGATTATTTCCATTTGCGGTATTACAATAAGGTTCTGGGGTGTTGCACATATTAGCTATATTAACAAAAAAGAAGCATATACCACAAATATGGGACGAGAAATGCCCCCATCATCCATCCAACACAATCTTTGCCAAGTGGTGCCCTGGTTCGTGGCATGTCTGGCTGTTGGAATCTGATGTGTGTGTCTTTGTACATAAATCGTTTCAGTACGAACATCAGGCTATTCTTACCAGATGGGAGATCCATCCCGCCATGTACATTTTGAGAATGGCATGCCACTTGTGGTCAAAGTGTAACTTTGTGTGACCCAGTGTAAATTGGTGGTGTCCTGTTAAGGTATCTATCATAGAGAGAACCCTGAGTGTCAACTCACATAATTAAGGGAGAACTTATCCTTTTTTGTTTACATTTACTATGGTTTTTACATCTGGATTTTGTGTCACCCCAATTTTCGATTCAAAAATATTATCTAAAAGTGCAATTATTTTCTCTTTTACATCATTTCTTTCTCCCTTCTTTCTTCCCAACTTTTTGATATTCATTTGTATAGTTACTCTCTCTCTTATCAGTCCACCCCTAGCTTTG
>JNNM01000009.1:437761-456169 GCA_002895615.1 Saccharomycopsis sp. UWO(PS) 91-127.1
CCTGGTAGGGATGCTAAGAACTTTCTGCCTCTTTAGGTATCCAGATGATTCCACGCGGTTCTCCTCGCAGCAGCAGCAGCAGCAGCAGCAGCAGCAGCGGCGGCAGCAATGTGTTGTTCTTCAGGGGTGTTTTTCTCCTCGGAGACCTTGGTGACCAGTGGCGAGCAGCTTCCAAGGTCAAGACAAAGGGTGCACTGCCGGAGTTGATCAGCTTTGTTCTTGCTCGGAGTGCGGAACCCATTGCTAGATGTATAGTTTAATTAACACCATTGGGCCGAGGACAAATGGCCCGCCAAACCCGTAGATGTTGAAATCCTTGATTATTTATTTACGTCGTATTCATGAATTCGTTTTGAGGAAAAACTCGCCAGGCGCATTAGCTATTTTCTGGTTCTGGTAATATTATGGAAAACGGGGGTATCACACGTTAACAACATATGGAGATCAGCATTTCGCTTAAATTGTGATTTCTCGCTTGCTGATTTGGTTGATTTGTACGTATCATACGTCTACCGCATGCAGAAATACTGTTTCCGGATCTATTTGGTAGCACCACAAGGATTTGTACGATTCATTAGCAAGCTGCCTTTGATCAATTTGAAGATGTTGCAGCCATATGAACAGCAGTTGATGGACCCTCCGTTGTGCGAATTGGCAAACATCAGGCAAAGTTTCATGCCTCAGGACAGCCGATTGAAATCCGCAGTCTGCTCTATTTTCCCCTGCTTCAAAGCGAGAAACATCTCCATCAAAGTGAGTCTATATCCTGAGCTTCTTCCGGACTTTGGGGGAGAAACAGCATCTATCTTGTCAAGTTGGACCGTTCGCTATGCGATGCGGTTTTGCTAGGGGATCTTGATGAGTTGTTGGAATTGTAAGAGCTTACCGTTTGTACCAAGCGGAAGAAAAAACCGGCAAAGACGTAGTTAGAGTGCTGGGGTGATAGTTGATAATGTATACTTGGAAGCCAAGATGCAGGCTCACGGGATCTTGCGTGACCCGGGTAAATTGAGTTATGTGACTCAGTCAGCGAAGTTTTACCCGTCTTTTTGCCATATGTCTGGATAAAGTGATAAAGTGATAATTGAAACTTTGTCCTTCCTTCTTCTTGTGGTTGGATTTATTGAATTAGGACCATGCCAGATTACAGTGTTGAGACCTCGTTGCTCTTGGTGGAGCACGAGGACGGCCACCGGGCAAGCAATGCGCCGCTTTACCAAACCACGACGTTCAAACAGGACTTGGCAGGGGAGAACTTGTACGACTACACCCGGCTGGGGAACCCAACGAGAACGGTGTTGGAAACCCACATGGCGAAGATCATGGGGGCACGCAAGACGTTTGCTGTGGGCAGCGGGATGACGTGCCTCGATGTGATCACCCGGTTGTTGCTGGGGCCCTGTGATGAGGTGATTGCCGGGGACGACTTGTACGGGGGCACCCACCGGCTCTTGACGTTTTTGAACAGCCAGGGCAAGATTCGGTTGAAGCACATTGACACCAGTGATTTTGGCGCGATCAAGGACCACGTCACCGCCAGCACCCGGCTCTTGCTCTTGGAGAGCCCCACCAACCCAATGATCAAGGTTGTTGACTTGCCCAAGGTGTGTCTGTACGTGAAGAAGCACTTTCCCCAGGTGTTGATTGTGTTTGACAACACGATGATGACGCCGTTGGCGTGCCGGCCCTTGGAGCTAGGGGTGGACATTTCGTACGAGTCGGCCACCAAGTACTTGAACGGGCATCACGACATTATGGCGGGGGTGATTGCCACCAACAGTGCCAAGCTTGCCGAGGAGATTTATTTTGTCATCAACTCGACCGGGGTCGGGCTTGCGCCCTTTGATTGCTGGTTGTTGATCCGGGGCTTGAAGACGCTAGCGATTCGGTTTGAACGGCAGCAATTGAATGCGTTGAAAGTGGCCAAGTTTTTGGAGCTGCAGTTTGGGTTGAAAGTCAACTACCCAGGGTTGAAGCTGCACCCGCAGTACGAGGTGCACAAAAGCTTCAACAAGGGTTTTGGCGCGGTGTTGTCCTTTGAGACAGGGGATGTGAGTCAAAGCGAGAAAATTGTGGCCTCGGTGGATATTTTCAATGTGACGGTGTCGTTTGGCTGCGTTAATTCTTTGATCTCCATGCCTTGCAAGATGTCGCATGCCTCGATCGATGCCAAGACCAGAGCGGAGCGGAGCTTGCCCGAGGACTTGATCAGGGTCTGCGTGGGCATTGAGAACGCTGACGACTTGATTGCAGACTTGGCACGGGCTTTACAAGGGGCGGGCATCAAAAGGCTAAGCTCTCTGAGACTTTGACCACTACAACATTTGACCACAACACTTTCAGTTCACACCATACCATATTATTATTTATCACGATCATCAGTACAACCTGATGACATGACCTCATTATAGCATATTATTTTCATCACCGTTATCAGTACAACCTGATGACGGACAATACATATTAATACCGGGTAAGTGTATTTCTGGAAACCCATGGAAGAAAAGAAAAAAAAAAAAAAAAAAAAAAAATTTTTGAATCAATTTTAATCTGGAAGGTAGATAGATAGATAACTGAGATAACTGATAGGAGATATAGTAGCAAGAGACAGTTAAAAGTGAGTATAAGTCAGTTGGTGGATTTATTGGGTATATAACTAACAGATGTAGTGGATTTCAACGCCGTGGCAGGTATGTTATGATTGCGCTCCCATTGAGCAGAGCGAAGTGAGCGTAGCCCAGCGGGCTGGGTGTGGCAGGGCATTATGCCATCAATATGAGTTGCAACACCCTCGCTATTGTACTAGAAATACTAACCCTCTAGCCAACTTTACCGAATTCTATTACAAGCAATTTGACGCCAACCGGGCGGAATTGGGCAATCTTTACCGCGAGGAGTCGATGCTCACGTTTGAAACCGCAGAGTGCCAAGGTGTCCAGGCGATCATTGAGAAGCTTGCAGGGTTGCCGTTCACAAGGGTGCAGCATGAGATCAGCACCATGAATGCCCAGCCTGCGTCTGCCAACGGGGACATCTTGGTGCTTGTTTCCGGGCATTTGTTGGTGGACGAGGAGAAGAACCCATTGAATTATACCCAGGTGTTTCACTTGATGCCGGATAATGGGACTTATTATGTTTTGAATGATATTTTTAGACTTACCTATGGAGCCTGAACTAGCTGAGCTTACGAGCTGAGCTTACGGGCTGAGCTTACGAGCTGAGCTTACTAGCTGAGCGAAGCGAAGCTAGTGAGCTCTTTGGCTGACCTCATTGAGACAAGGTCAGCCATTTGCTACATATTATCACTGCCATAATCAATGCTATAATCAATGCCATTATGCCAGTATCAATGCCATGTGACATGTGACGGTAGCGCGCGTAGCCCAAGGAGGGGTCCATCGTAAACAAACATTTGACATCCGCAATCTATAACAAGCTCACTGAGCAGAGCAAAGTGGGCATGCGAGTCTTTGCCTGTGAACCTGTGAGTATTGAGCCTTGAGCTTTGTGCCTGTCAGCTTTGAGTCTTGTGCCTGTCAGCCTGTCCAACACCCTCGCTGTCGCTCGAGGGTGTTGGAGCTCCGCTCCGCGATAGGCATCTTTTGTGTACCATCAAATACTCCGCTCGGGCACCGTCACGCATCGGAGTGGGCGAGAAAGGCTGAAAAACAAGAAAAAAAGGCGGGAGTTTTCCCAGGGCAGCAGAACGCCATTCTGGGCCACTCTCTCTTTTTGGGGGAGCCTTTTTTGGGGGGGGGGGGGAGCCTCTTTGGACGAAACCCGGGGAAAAAAAAAAAACTTCTATTTTTTTTTAGTGATTTGTGGGGAGCGTCAGCCGTGCAGGAGAAAAGCGCGAGAAAAGCGCGAGAAATTTAGAAATTCCCCCACAAAATAAAAAAAAATTGCCAGTTTTCCTGGGGGGCCGTCCGCCCATTTTTATTCTTTTGCCATTCTTTTGCCACTCCGAAAGCAACGTTTTCACATCAACATAAACAATAAACAGACAATAAACAGATGATAAACAGATGATAAACAGATGGGAAGGAAGATTATTATTTATTATTTATTTATTTATCATTTATTACATTTAGGCCATTCTTCAATGACGTTATTGCTACTCTTCGTAATACCTTCTTCATTGGCACACTCACTATAAACACCATAATATCATTATAATCAGTATAATATCACTATATACCATTATATACCATTATATATCACTATATATCACTATATATCACTATATATCACTATAATAACTATATATACACTCTTGTATCCTCATTCCTTCTTCTTCTTCTTCTTCTTCTTCTTCTCAAATTCCCCCTACAATAGTCTCTTTCTTCCTTTATACGGCAAATAATAGTCGAATATAATAAGACAAATAGGCAAAAATTACTCCGACCATTTCACACTTCTCCTTCTTCTGCTCCTTCTCTTACTTCCCTTGGAAATCTCTTGCTATATAATGTCCTCACTATAAAACTAATCTCCTTCTAACAATGAACACAGACATCTTCTACAACCACAGCCTGTCCTCCAATAATCAAGCACCAAATACTCCTTCAAATAATAATCACCATCTCAACTCCCCCGGGCACCATCAACATCACAACCACCTCCAACATCACCACACTCACACTCACACTCACACTCACCATCTACCTTCCACTCTACCCGTTCCTTCTCTACCTATACTTCTTCCATCTCTTGATAACTCTGACCCTATGAGCAACTCCACCTTAGCGCCCTTCAAAACTTCTGCTTCCTCTTCCACTTCCTTCTCCTCCTCCTCCTCCTCCTCCTCCTCCTTCCCGACTCGTAATAACCGCTCCAAACTGCTCGGCACCTTTGAGCTCCCGCCAATCACTTCAATTCTTCCTTCCGATTCTTTTTTCCCCCCAAATAACTCCACCAATATCAACAATATTAATAATATCAACAACAACCCTCTTCTTAATTATGACCCCCTTGTCAAACTCAGACATTCTCTGATTAGTTCCTTCCCTTCCAACGACCTTTACCCTTCAAGACTCTCAAAAACTGCAATATCTACCGACACATCCTGTCCTTCTCCTTCCTCCACTTCCTCCTCCTCCTCGCCTCCCATTTTCAACCATCCAATGTCCGCGTCAATGGCCCTGCCCATCCGTTCCCATCACTACTCCCCTTCCCCTTCACCCCCGGGCGCCCTTCCTATTTCAATTTCAATCCCCGGTGCGCATGAAACAAAGCCATCATCCGTTCACTCCAGCAAAAAACGCCGCCAAAGAACCGGCCCTTCCTGCGACAGCTGTCGTGTTCGGAAAGTCAAGTGCGATGCAGAAATTATCATTCTATGCGATCTCCCACTTTCTCTGGCTGGCTCCTCCCGGCCGTCCGTGCGCATTATTGAAAATTTCAACCCTGCTGACTATGGTCTTTCGCCTTTGAAGATTGACCAGATCTGCAAAGAATACTACTTGTCGTTCAACACCCTTCACCGCTGTTTGCCACTGGACCCCGATGCCTGCTATTTGGAAACCCCTACAAAGTTGATTCGGTTCAAGGGCTGCAGCGCTTGCAATTCTCGCAAGCTGAATTGCGTTTTTTCAAAGGGGTACACAAGGGCGGATATCATGAGAACAAAGTGAAGAACGAGCGAAGCGAGGGCTCGCGAAGCGAGGGCTCCCTTCTCACATTTTCACTCTTCTTTATTTGTACTCGCTTCGCTCGCTCGTGCTTACTCCACCCTGCCTATTTATTTATTTGTATTATTATGTTCTGTTCTCATTGTGTAGCCAACATTCCAAGCGTCGTCCGCTTGATGAATGATACCGCCCAGGAAGACTAAGATGACCACCCACCAACGCCTCCTTCGCACTTGCTTCGCACTTGCTTCGCTCGAGCTCACGCTGGAAGGCGTTACGTGCCCCGCCCAGTCTAGGCCTGGCCCCAAAAAACAATCAAGACAAAACCTGAAACCACTTGAACCCACCCATTGCTCATTGCTCATTGCCAAGTCCTCAACTCCCCCCACCATACACATACCCATACCCCTCCTTCATGTCAGACCCCGTCGTCAAGAAGTTCAAGAACCCCATTCTCAGTCTTGAAATACCCGAGCATGACTCCATCATAGCATTTGACAAGCCCGGCACCTTTGCCAAGCGGGCCTTTTCCACCACCACCCCGAGCCCCTCCTCCTCCTCGCCCATCAACAGATCTGACAGCATCAAGTCGACCTTGTCCACCGGCTCCGGGTCCTCCAGCGACCAGAACTCGCCCGTGGTGATGTCCATCACGGGGCTCCCCTCGCCTGTTCAATTCAACGGCTACCTGCCCGCCCACCAACCCCGCGATGACCATACTTCTTCCCCCATCAAGAAGCGAATGTTCTCCACCCCGTTGCCCAGCGAGTCCTCCCTGTTACAAACGATCTTGCTGCTGCCGGATAGCACGATGCGGGATAGCACGATGCACAGGGAGAAAGAGGTGGTTTCGCCAATTAATAAGCCCGCCCCTCCAGCCCCGCCAACTCCTCAGTTGATGCTCTCTCCATCATCATCGACCACTGGACCTTCAATAACTGACCTGCCCCACCAGCTATTCTCCGGAACCGACTTGAACAACGTCCCCCGAAGATGGAAGTTTGAGAAAATCCTCGGGAGGGGCTCGTTCAGCACCGTGATATTGGGCCTGCTTATCGAGGAGCAAAACTTACCGTCCACCACTGCCCCTGCCCCTGCCAACATCACTCGCGTCGCCATCAAGGTCACAGAGTTCCCCGTCACAAGGCCCGACGCGTACCGCGCCGTTGCCGAGCGCGACAGATTCAACCGGTCCCGTTTGGAAAGCTCGCTCCACCGCGAGCTCGAGCTCCTCATGCTCTGCAGGGACCACCCGCTGATCATCAAGATTGTTGCCAAGGGCGCCACCGACGAGCTCAGAAACACCACCGTGCTCAACTACTGCCCGGGCGGCGACCTCTTTGAGCTTGCCTCCAAGCACCGGCCCGCCATCAAGCCAATGTTGCTCCGCCGCATCTTTGCAGAGTTGGCCGCCGCCGTGGCCTACCTCCACGGAATGATGGTTGTGCACCGGGACATCAAGCTTGAAAACGTACTCATCAACGTTGACACCGAGCGATTGTTAAAAATGCCCGAATTTGAGCAGAAGCTGCCCCTGCAGAAGCTGCTGCTACCGCAGGAGGTGCCCCTCTTGGTCACGTTGACCGACTTTGGGCTCTCCAAACAGGTGGACCGCGCCAACCCCATGTTGACCACTCGCTGCGGCAGCGAGGACTACGTGGCCCCCGAGCTTCTCATGGGCTTGCCCTACGACGGCCGCCAAACCGACACCTGGGCCCTTGGGGTGCTTTTGTACGCCTTGATGGAAGGCAGGCTTCCCTTTGACCCGCCGCCCCCGACCATCAACCCCGTCACCGGCGCCATCCGCAACCCGCGCACCCGCTCCCGCACCACCCACCGCATTGCAAAAGTCGAGTGGAGTTTTTATTTCTTCAAAGAGGCTCCGCTTGAGTACCACTACGACCCGGAGTTCTGGAACCCGGCTAAGGAGATTGTGAGTAATACTTTGACCAAGAGGGACAAGCGGTGGGATAGTTCGAGGGTGGTGAGGGACGAGTGGTGTTGGCTGGTGTTGCCAAATATCTTGACTGCCTACCACCACAACCATCGCTGAGCGAAGCGAAGTGATGGTTGTTAGCGGTGGTGGTCAGCACAGTGAAATCACACTAATTACTGAGAATTACAAGGGATTTTTGAGAATTGCTGAGCACGGAATCACTAAGTAATTTGGTGGTCAGGCCAGTGAAATTACAGTAATAACTGAGCAAATCCGTGGCCAATGGGAGGCCAGTAATCTGGTGGTGGCACTTTGCTTCGCTCAGTGCGGGGCCATACATGTACCATAACGATGAAGGACATCTTAATAGAAATTTCCCGTCTAACACTCAGTAAACATACGGGATAAACCTGTAGGGACACTCCTTCAAGTACCTGTCCCAGTCGGCGCCATACTTGAGGGCGCACTTGGTCTCATCCCTAATGGCGCGGTGGATCAACACCACTGCGAAAAAGGCCGGGAAAAACCAGATAAATGGTGAGCCAAAGCCGCACATCAAGGACCAGGAGCAGGCCTGGATCCAGTCGGCGGTGTAGTGAATCTTGCGGGCCCACCGATACCACCCGGAAATCAACAACCTGGAGCCGTTGGCGCACTTGATGTACCGCGGGTTCTTGAGCACTTGGAACGGCAAGTACGGGAAGGTCTTGCGGACGTGCGGGTCCCCGTTCAACTGCTTGCGGAAGCTGTTTTTCTGGCCGTTGCAGGTGTCAAACACGAAATAGGCGCAGAGCAACATCACAAGCACGGCCACGTTGTACGCGGTGCTCCAGTGGTACTCCAGCGGGTTGTGGTAGTACAAGAAAAGCGTCACGTGGCAGTAGGTGAAGGGCACCCCGGCAATGTTCCAGAACAATAACATGAAGCCAAACTTCTCGTACGCCATGTCCCACGTCGGCACAATCAACTCCTCGCCCTTGGAGCAGGCGTTGGCGTACAAGTAGTGTCCGAGCAAGATGAAGCACGCTTGCGGCGACGGCCGCCCTTGTTCCTCGGCCTGCTTCAACACCAACGCGTACGAAAGCAAAAAGAGAATGTACCACGGGATGCGCACCTCAAAGAACATCTTCAAGTCGATCAAGCCAATGCGCGGGTTCAACGGCGCCCCCATGAAGAAGTCGTACACGTGGTGGCCCGTCATGCGGTGGTAGTCGTGCGACACGTTCAACGTGTACACGTACAACAAAAGCGTCATCCCGTACCCCAACACGATCGCCACCGTCATGATCTCGCCAAACAACTCGAGAATCGTGTACAACTTGAACACCCCCGTGACGTGCAACACCGTGGCCACACAGATTGTCACGTAGAACGAGCAGAACGCGTTGCAGAAATACGGGAGCTTCTCGTTGTTCATGTGCTTCAACGGCAACCCTTTGGTCCAGACCCCTGGGAATGTCACGTAAAACACCATTTGAGACACAAAAAACGTCACAAAGATCCTCCATGCCCTGAAGCTTGGCGGAAACGCGTGCTCATGGACCAACCCCACAAAGTCGCTCAAGAAGTCGCTCCACGACTGGCCCGCCGCCGGCCACGCTGGCTGGCCGCCATAGAACGCGGCAGACACCCACATGTAGTACATCAACATTGGAAATGTGATCATCATTGCCAACACCCCGGGAACCCCACCAAACTCGTACTCAATCTCCTCTTTCTTCAAGTACCGCGAGTACTCCGCCGGCGTTTCAGCCTCACTAGTAGCGTCAGGCATTTGAACAATAAGCGAGTGAGTATGTTCTGAGAAGCTTCCTTTGAAACGTGTTGAAACGGGTGAAAGATTTTTTCCACCAAGAAAAAAAATTCGTAAACGTAACCGGTTTATACGAGGAATGTTTTCATCACAGCCATGGCTTCCCCCAGTGAGCCTCCAACGGTCGGGCCCTGCTGTGTAGTACTAAGCGCTTTCTAAAGACTTCCTTCCAGGGACCCCAATCGCCAAGCGTCGCCTCAGCCCGCGTGTGTTGGTCCTTTGCCTATGTTTCGCGTTTGCAACAGTGTGTATTTATTTTATTTATTTTCTATTCCCGTTCTCGCCAAAACACTAAATCGTCAACGCAACAGCCAAGGCAAAATGTCCGAGCTCTTCGAACTCTACCTTCTTTCGTCGCTTCCAATAGCCTACCCCGAGTTCCTCAAGGTGCTCCCCAAGAACTTGCGCGTCAATCCCAAGGAGCTTTACAACGAGGTGGCCCTTCTTCAGGCAGAGCAGACGGCAGAGGTGGCCAAGAACATCGATGGCTTTGATGTGCCAGAAGTCGCGGGTGATGGTGGTGCCACATTGACCAGCACAGCGTTGGAGCAGGCAAACACCCAGCTTGAGAAGTTGCTCACGTCGCTCCAGCTCCAGGAGAAGAAGTTGTCCCTGCAGGTGGACGAGAGCGTGCACCAGTTGAAGGAGATGGTGGAGTCCTTTTCGGACTTGCGCTCGGGAAACTTGGACAAGATATACATGGCCAAGGAGAGAATCCAGGAGACTACAGAGGAGTTGAGAGAATTCAACAAACACTTACTCAAGTAGATACAACTTGCTCTATGCCTTACATACTGTGTGTAGCGTTTATCTATTATTTGTTGACAAAATAGAAGTCGATAACCTTGCTGGCGTAATGTTGCTGAATTATTTTGTCTAAACAAAAAGGTCCTGTTCAACTTCCGGAACGTTTAACGTGTCATACCCCTCCCGCTTGACCCACTTGAAACTCTCAAACTTCCAGTTGAACCGCTTGTCCTGGTGCATGCAGTACCCGTTGGAGCTTGCTGGCTCGATGGCCCCCGTGCCGGGCAGCGGCCTTACGTAGAAGAGTCTTCCTATTCTGGAGTGAATCAAGGCCATGCAGCAGTACGTGCAAGGCTCATGGGTGGTGTAGACATCGTAGTCCAAGCACAAGTAGTTCTTGTCCGAGTTGTTCTGGCGCCTGCGGTGGTCCACCTCGTGCTCGGCCACTTTTGAAAGCGCCATGATGACGCTGTGGTGGAGACAGTTCACGTAGCGGTTGTCTGCGCATGTAGCCAACACGAGCTGTCTGGAAGGGTCCACAACGCGCGTCACCACCGGCACACTGTCGCCTCCGGTTCCCCTGGCTATCTCCCGTGAAAGCTTGCTAATCTCCAACAAGTTCTTCTCGATCTTGTCAAAGTCAAACGCCTGTCGCTGGAGCAGCTGGATGTTGGGGTCCTCCTTCCAGAGCAGAGGCCAGTACCTCTGGGAGTAGAGCTTCGTCATCTCCAACAGCCGGGCGGGATACTTGGGCACCTGGACCTCGTGTATTGTGCTGGCTAGCTGGAGACCAAGACCCGGCTCGCCTTCGAACACCCGGACCACAGCGGCACGCGACCCCATCTTGGCCTTGGTGCAGATCAAGCAATGGAGCTGCGTTTCGTCCTTTGAAGCCACCTTGCGGACCCGCTTCAAGTGCCGAAGATCAACCACGTCGTCCGAGAGATCGAACCGGGCATTGAGAAAGCCAAGCACCTGCTTGGAGTCCCGCGGAGCACACACCATCGCCCAGCATGCCACAGTGGAGTCCAAGTCCGGTGGGAGGTCTTTCTCCGGAAGAATCTGCTGAACCTTGTCCTCGATGACAAGGGTGTCGACATCTATGCACAACGGTTGGGCCCCTTTTCTCTTCTTGTTCTTTTCCCGGCCTTGGTCGTGTTCTCCTCGCTTCATGTGGGCAGTTTCACTCGTGGACCATCATTTTGGAATTTTTTTTTCAAGATCCACATCTTTTTTTTTTTCCCCAGTATCTGCATTGGCAAAGCAGAAAGTTGATGCAATGATCCCTTTGAAGCGGTTTCTTGAAGACAAGCTTGGAGACGACGCGGTCATTGGGTACAATGACCCCCAGGAGTACATCGCCCTCGTGGATTCCGTGTACGTGAGCGAGTTACTCCAAGGAAGCAAAGACGACGCGCTTACCATAGAGCTCATACCATCCTCTGCCAGCTTCAAAGAGTGTCTTCGGCAATGTGTGCTGCTTCTTCTCCGGGCAAAGTCGGCCAACGTGCTTTGTCTCGGCATGGCGGGGGCCGCGGGCTTGTCGAGTGCGACCAGCTTCCAGTACAAGTTCCTCAGCAGTTTTGCACCCTGGGAGATCCTCTATGACCGAATGGGGTGTTCTCAGTTTTGCAACCTCTTGGTGGGACACCAGGGATTTCTCAAGTACGATCAAGACGGCAAAAGCTATTTTGTGCAGCTCTTTGGTCCATTGAAGCCGCTGGCGGGGGCGGGAATAGAAGTTGGCGCTGGCGCCAGCAGGAAACGGCACTTTGTGACACGATGGCTCATGAACTTCAACAAGAACTTCAGCCTGGGCTTGGTGAACACCATAAACAAGCGGCAGCTCACAAAAGAACTGAACAGAATGTTGGTCACTAATACGTACATGTTCAACAACCGAATCCCAGACGCGCACCCAGTGTGCAAGTTCCAGCAGAACATCCTCCCCACCACCAGGCAGATCAAGGTGGCACAGGAGAAGTTTGGTCTGAAGAAAGGCTGTGGCCCGGTTCTTGACGAGACCGCCATCTTGGTGTCGCAGATCTTCAAGCTTGATTTGCACAGATACATGCTGTCAAGCAAAATCAAACGGCGATACTGCAAGTTCTACAACTTGTTCAAAGTTGTGGTGGACAACTTGAAGGCGGAAAAGAGGCATCACATTGCATCGATTCTAAAGAGACACTGTCGAAGAAAAGAACCGCCGTCAACTCAGGAAGATGAGAATGAGGAAGGTCGTATTCCCGTGGCTCAGATTGTAAACTTTGCAATTGAGATCATTGTGCTCTTCCTCCCCGTGGAGTTGTTTGGCAGCGTACGGAATCGGTCGGTTGTGTTCAAGAACCTTGCGCAATTTGTGCGAATGACCCGCACTTTCGAGGTGCCGCTCAAAAAGTTCATGATGGGGGTAAAACTCAAGGACGTTGATTGGTGTTTCAAACGGCTGCTGCCAAAGAACGAACAGGAACAACAAGGTAAAGACAAAGTCAGCAAGACCGAAATATTACATGCCGAGGTGATGTTTCGCCACTTTTTGTACTGGTTGTTTCAATGCTTTGTAACGCGTCTTTTGGGAAATCTCTTTTATGTGACCAACAAGACAGGGGACTTCTCCGAGAACGTGTTCTACGAACAGCGGCAATGGGCCGAGCTTCAAAAGCAGTTTGTCGATACATATTTGCAAGAACACTTGGAAATAGCACCCATGAAAGTGAAAAACCACTGGGAGGTGTCCCAGGAGTATCCATATACCAAAGCTGCAGTGTACCCTTCGCCGCACGACAAAATAGAAGTGTTTTCTCTGGGGAAAATCTCCCTCTCAGAGGAGTTCCTCTATGGAAAAGTTGGTGTTTTCCCCAAGGCAAACAGGGGGCTACGAATGATATGTTTCCCATTAATCAAGAAGCGGATGGCGAGCCGGTGGACGTTGCGCAATGAGTTCCGCAACACGGTGTTGCCGATGAAGGCGGTTCTCAAGCACTTGAGAGTGGCGAAACTCGGGGGCAGCAGTGTGGTGTTCTCAATGAACGACGTGGTGGTGAAGCTCCAAGATTTTGTGAATAACAACAAATGGCATGGTGAAAAGTTGTACTACAAAAAGTTTGATATCAAAGGGTGCTACGATGCGCTACCACAGAAGAAGATATTCGATATTGTGAACGAGTTGGTGGAGAAGGATGAGGTTTTCGTTTACGATCTGATTTCCCAAAAAGTGAGGAAGCAGCAGAAAGTTGGAATGGGGCCAAGAAATAAGGTGATGGAAAGCAAATTGAAATCAATTGGGTCTTTTAGAAGGGATATTCTCAAGTTGGCGCGAACACAGAAAAAGGGTGCTGGTGGGAAACTTCAAGCCCATAATAGGAGAAGAGTTTACTTGGTAAATGCTTCGCAAACCCCATCAACTTTGCAAACTATCAAGAAAGTCGAGATCTTAAAGTTCATCGAGGCCCAGCTCTTCCATTCAGGCATCAAAGTGACTCCCAAAAGAGGGCACAATACTGGAGAGGAAAATGATGATGACGACGAAGAGGAGGAGGCTTACGTTATAACCCGTACAAAGGGGGTGTTCCAAGGGTTTAATTTATCAGCGGTGTTCTGCGACTTGTTCTTTGACTACTTGATGTACAAAGAGATGGACGTAATCAATAAGGGAAACGGCAAGGAATGTTTGGTCTTACGGTTCGCCGATGACTTTTTAGTGGTGTCGCGGGACCCTGGGGCTGTTAATCAGGTGTACTTGAACGTCCAAACGGGGTTGCACCAATACGATATGAGGATCAATGGGAAAAAGACAGAGAGTAACTTGGATGGGTTTGCTCTGCCCCCGCCACCCTTTATCACCTTTTGTGGTCTCAATATCGATGTTTCCAGGACCTGGGGTATTGTGAAACAGTACAAAGTACCACTGGCGATTCCATATACGTGTGCGAGAAAAGTGATCTATCACGGGCTCTGGCAGTACGAGATGCGGATGAACAGCGAGGTGCTTTCAATGGAGAGGAACTGCGGGGCGTGCTACGTGGCATGCAATATCTACCGCAACATGAAGTCGGTGATGATCTACATGATTGTGTCGTTGAAAATGGAGAAACAGCTGGTCGATGCCGGGCTCTTTCGAAAGGTTTTTGCCAAGTTTGTCAAGATCACAACGAGGAGGCTTACGAGTTCGAACTTGGGCTTGTACCTGGAGTATTTGGAGCATTTTGCAGTACAGAATTTAACAAGGGCGGTTGTCGATGCCATCAGGGGTGAACCTGTCAAATGGAGAGATGTTAAAAGGCAGTTGCAAGCTAGCGGGCGGGCGGGCGGCCTATCCTTAGTTCCACATTACGTACAATAATATCTACATTATTTATCAATCAATCAGCTAATGAATTAAAAAAATAAAAAACTAACCTACAATTTTTGCATAGCAGCAACGTCGGTAGATTGAACATGGTCCTCATCTTCCTCGATTGTTTGTTGCAATTCGTCCAAAGAGACTTTGGAGTCCTCAACAACCAAGTTGATTTGCAACTTCTTGATACCGTAACCAACTGGGATCCAGGTGTGGGCACCCCAGGTGAGACCGTCCATTTCAATCTTCTTAAGGTTGGCCAACAACTCTTCCAAGTCGGTTTCGTCATCCCATGGCTTCACATCAAGAGTGACAATGGACTTGGCAGCAGGCTTTGGTTTGTTGGCCTTCTTGGCGTTGTATTCCTCAATTCTCTTTTGCTTCA
The DNA here is from genome assembly GCA_002895615.1 of Saccharomycopsis sp. UWO(PS) 91-127.1. Classification (NCBI taxonomy): domain Eukaryota; kingdom Fungi; phylum Ascomycota; class Saccharomycetes; order Ascoideales; family Saccharomycopsidaceae; genus Saccharomycopsis; species Saccharomycopsis sp. UWO(PS) 91-127.1. Next base: position 452,612 of record JNNM01000009.1, read on the forward strand.
ATTTCTCAGCTTCTTCATCAACTTCATCGTCGTCAGAACCGAAAAGATCAACATCGTCGTCGTCTTCCTCTGCGGCAGCGGCAGCAGCGGCAGGGGCCTTGCTGGCTGGCAAAGAAGAAAAGTCACCAACATAGGTGTGGATGTGGGCCAACCATCTGACAAAGCTTGGGTATTCCTTCTTGATGGCTTCAAAAGCTTGGGCATCAGCTTGTGTTGGGGCAGTGCTATTGAAATGTTAGTAACGAAGAAGATCGAAAAGACAGCCATGTCTCTCTTTGACTAAATCAGGCAAAAAGTGAATTCTTGATTGGAGTTGATACTCATAGGAATGGGGTCTTACGTCCACCTAGTAAACACGGACCAATATTAATCATCATATAAAGTGCAAAAGAGGAAAGGCAAGGGATGAAATTGGATAGATTAAAAAAGAGGAAACATACCCTTCAACGTAACTGGAGGCAGTCAATTTCTTTTCAAGTTCGGCAATGCTACTCATTATGTTTGTGTGTGTGAATTGTCTTGGGCTATTGATAGTTGGAATACTGAAAAGAAGAGGGAAAATAAAAAATTTCGAACGAAAAATTAAAAAAAAAAATTTTTTTTTTTTCGTTGGCGTGGAAACGAGAAAATTAAAAAAATAGTTTGAGCCTCAAAGACAGGGTGACCTTTCAATCCTTCACGAGAACGCCGCTTCCAGAACGGCGTTCTCGTGATGTGATCGCCAGGACAGTGCACCGCTGGCAGTGCACCGCTGGCAGTGCACCGCTGGCTGGATCTCTTCTTGATGAACAAAGCCTCTGAAGGCTTACCACCTTATGCTTGCGGATGACAGATACAAGACGATAGGCATTCTCCGCGATGGTGATGCCGGAGTACATAAATAGGCCAGAAATACATATTCATAACAACTTCCCCAAAAACTCACCCCAGACTAATGAGAATACCAGTATTCTGAAAATGCTGGCTATTGCACTGCTGTACTTTAGATCAAGGCAGAACACGAGTTTACTGCGACTTGACCAAAACGCTATCTATGAAATATCTATTGTGCACAACAGATAGTTGGTCAATGGGAAGTTAGTTGATATCATTAGGGCCACTACATTCGATACAGAGAGCACATCCGGTGCAGTCAGAGCAGCTAACATAGCTAGTATCTTCACCATCTGTGAACGCTGATTGCTGAACACTAAATGTTGATTAGAAACCATGTGCCGCTTGACACGACTTTAGATCAGATGATTCCCTCTCTTTCAGCAAAATAGCTTGTCTCAAGTGGCAGGCAGTCCACCTGTTCTTGTACAACGTCACAGCCCAACCCAATCTTTGAAGACAAGCTCCGATGACGCTTCTCGCAAATTCCAGAAGACCGCCCCGCAACGCACTAAAAATGAGTAAAAAATATATTTGGAAAAAAGCAACCCACCAGATCAAGGAGACGGAGGGATCTCATCATATTCATTTGTTATAAATTCTCAATCCAACATAGAATCATGGTCCAGGGAAATGTGTTAGTGGTATCGAACAGAATCCCCGTAACTATAAAGCGCAACAAGGACGGGTCCTACGAGTATACAATGTCCAGCGGAGGCTTGGTGACTGCGTTGCAAGGCCTTAGTAAGTCCACCTCGTTCCAGTGGTTTGGATGGCCTGGGTTGCAGGTGCCAGAAGAAGAGCAGGCCAAAGTTCGCGAGGACTTGAAAACCAAGTTCAACTGTATCCCGGTTTTCATCAGTGATGAGATTGCTGACTTGCACTATAACGGGTTTCTGAATCTGATATTATGGCCTTTATTCCATTATCACCCAGGTGAAATCAACTTTGACGAATCTGCATGGTACGCATACAACGAGGCCAACAAGCTTTTTGCCGAGGAGATCAGCAAGCACGTCAAGAGCAACGACATGGTATGGGTTCACGATTACCATCTCATGCTTCTTCCAGAGCTCCTTAGAAAGGGCATCGAGCTGCAACTGCAACTGCAACTGGACGCCATTTCCAATGTCAAATTGGGGTTCTTTTTGCACACCCCGTTCCCATCCAGTGAAATTTACCGGATCTTGCCCGTGAGAAAGGAGATTCTTGAAGGGGTCTTGAGCTGCGACTTGATTGGGTTTCATACATATGACTATGCGCGGCATTTTCTCTCCAGCGTTGCAAAAGTGCTTCATTTGAACAACTTGCCTAATGGAGTTGAATACAATGGCAGATTTGTCTCTGTGGGAGCGTACCCCATTGGTATCGACGTTGAAAAGTTTGTCAAGGGGTTACAAGAGCCAAGTGTGTTGGCTCGTATCAAACAGTTGAAAAACAACATTGGCAAAGACGTGAAGGTCATTGTTGGAGTTGACCGCTTGGACTACATCAAGGGGGTTCCACAAAAACTTCATGCCTTTGAGGTGTTTCTTAACCAGCATCCTGAGATGATTGGCAAGGTGATTCTCATTCAATTGGCCATCCCATCAAGAGGCGACGTTGAAGAGTATCAAAACTTGCGCACCACCGTGAACGAGCTTGTGGGCCGCATCAATGGTAAATTCGGCACCATCGACTTTGTCCCCATCCATTTCATGCACCGTTCCATTCCTTTCAATGAATTGATCTCCTTGTACTACGTTTCGGACGTCTGTTGTGTTTCTTCAACCCGTGACGGTATGAACTTGGTCAGTTATGAGTACATTGCCTGTCAAGGCGACAACCACGGGACTTTGATCTTGAGCGAGTTTGCAGGTGCTGCTCAGTCGCTCAATGGTGCCATCATTGTAAACCCATGGAACATAGAGGAAATGAGCGACGCAATGTACGAGGCCTTGACGATTCCGCCTCCAAAGAGAAAGGCCAATCATGATAAGTTGTTTTCGTACATCAGCAAGTATACCAGTGCGTACTGGGGGAAAACTTTTGTGAATGAGTTGTACCAGATGTCGAAAAAGAGCAAGACCGAGAACTGAGATCGAGCGCTGGCGGGCGTGCTTGGCGGCCTAAATGCCATTGAGTGGGTTAAAAACCATCGAACACTTCAGGTACTTCCACCTTAATGAAGAACTGAAATTAATTAGAAAGGAGGAGCATATAGAGAGCCCAACTAGAAATGTCCCTAGATGTTACGCCCCTCACACTTCACTCGTTTTCCCAATGATTAGCCTTGTTTTTATTTCTATATTCAAAGTTCAGGAAATGTTTATGTTACTGTATCATGTTGTAGTGCAAGGGGAAAGCCGACTCATTGAACAATCAGGGAGGCACAACCGCTTCATCGATATGGCTACTAATTGATTATTTGACCTGATCTCCGGATTGGTTTACTAAGGGACAAGACAGATGATGTGCTTACATGTGTGATACCCCCGTTTTCCATAATATTACCAGAACTAGAAAATAGCTAATGCGCCTGGCGAGTTTTTCCTCAAAACGAATTCATGAATACGACGTAAATAATCAAGGATTTCAACATCTACGGGTTTGGCGGGCCATTTGTCCTCGGCCCAATGGTGTTAATTAAACTATACATCTAGCAATGGGTTCCGCACTCCGAGCAAGAACAAAGCTGATCAACTC
>JNNM01000009.1:457169-506157 GCA_002895615.1 Saccharomycopsis sp. UWO(PS) 91-127.1
CAAAGCTAGGGGTGGACTGATAAGAGAGAGAGTAACTATACAAATGAATATCAAAAAGTTGGGAAGAAAGAAGGGAGAAAGAAATAATGTAAAAGAGAAAATAATTGCACTTTTATATTGCATGTTGAATCGAAAATTGGGTTGACACAAAATCAAGATGTAAAAACCATAGTAAATGTAAACGAAAAAGGATAAGTTCTCCCTTAATTATGTGAGTTGACACTCAGGGTTCTCTCTATGATAGTTACCTTAACAGGACACCACCAATTTACACTGGGTCACACAAAGTTACACTCTGACCACAAGTGGCATGCCCATTCTCAAAATCAAACATCACTACATTTGACTCAATCACCACCACAGGTCTCCCCTAAGAGGGCCAGAACCTGATAGCCAGTCCCTGCTAGCCACTCGACAGGGTTGAGGATGGCTCCAGTATATTATCCTTACCTGATGGTAGATCCATCCTACCATGTAGTACGTAGTACATGTTCTTATCGAGATTGTCGCACAGGGTCACGGGACTTTATCGAGGCCGCCTGCATGAGAAACAAATTTATTTACAAGCTGTATTATTGAGCCTAGGAAGCCAAATTCACATCAAAAAACAATAAAACATTATCAATGACCAAATGAAGGAGCTCACACACTCTACCTTCTGAAGTGGAAGTTTTGAAAGCTCAGTAAAGTCAAATGTACAACATACTGCACTCAAGACTTCGCTTCACCTGACAATGACGATGGCATTCACTAGCCAAACCTTAGATCACCTCGATTTACAAATGTGTGACTGCCGGAAACCTTGAAAAATCCAACAGCCAGCAATATACTGATTTCCCTGAGCCCGAGCACTCAACAGCAATAATATGCAACTTGCTCACTTGGACCTCACTTTACCAAATGTTCCCCAAGTTACCCTCTAACGAGTTTATAGCGGCAGCAACTGCAAACGATGACATCGCGTCAGAGCATTTGAGACCTGCTCAAAATGCCCTCAAGGAAACGACCACCAGCAATTCCGATGCATCTAAGCCCGCCCCGCCAGAAACCAGTCAAGAGAATCTCACTGGCCTGGTGACCACCATGCTTTTACAACGAAGGTGAGAGATGCCAGGATGTATCCTATACCAGCGATAAAATGGCGACAAATTGTGAATTATCCGAGATGGAGTACGGTTCACCAAGGAGGTCAAAGTCATAACAAAGTCCGGCCAGAATTTGATAGGAATAGAAGCACGAGCAAAGTTTTAGTGTTGATTTGGATGTTGCGGTGCGTTCTTTCATCAACCTGCAAGATAAGTTTGAGTAGGTTAGGGTTTCGAAGAGGTACCTAATGCTGGACGTTTATACATGAGTACAGGCTACATGTGATGGTACATAGGTAAGGCATGTGCACAACAAAATTTCCTTAACTGCAACAAGGTCAGCAACAATAAGGATATTTGTTCATAGACAAGGTATGTAGTATAGTTGCTTTATATAACTCTCACTCATATAAATTTGAGAAATCCATGATAGTCACATTACTTCTAGCAAATATAAGGTTATGAGCCCGGACATTACGTGATATTACAAAATATTGTTTCAAAAGTATTAAAAGTTGATTTTCAGCTAGGTGGTTTCGTGGTCTAGTCGGTTATGGCATCTGCTTAACACGCAGAACGTCCCCAGTTCGATCCTGGGCGAAATCATTTTTTTTTTTTTAACAATTTTGTCTCTTGATTCAGTATAGCTTGTTCTCTTTGAATACAAGTGAGTGTGTTTTTGAAGAGATGATGTGTTTTATGATTTATGCAATAGAATCTATTTGGTATACATGAAATCGACGTTTTTGTAGAACTCGATCATTGGGTTTTCGCCATTTTTACAGGTAGTTTTTGACAAGTCGGGGCTCCAGTGGGTGAGGAACTCGCTGTGGGAGCAGTGGGCGGATTGCTTGCCGGTGATCAAGGCGTAGATCTCGGACACCAATTCAAAGTTTGTAGGGAACATGATGTCAAAGTAGCCCTGGTGGACCATGTAGGTTGAGCTGTTGACCATTGTGTCGGCTGGGATTCTGTTGATCTGGTATGTGTTTTTCTTTCGTTCTTTCGGGTTGTCTGCGTTCTTGGGCAGCTGCACCAAGACCCGGCCGTCCAAGTTGGGGTCTGTTTTGGAGAACAAGGTCTGGACCACGGGGCCATTGTAGCTGTTTGGGATGGACTCCTTGAAGCGGCTGAAGTCCGAGGCCACAAGCCGGTGGTTGGGGAACCACTTGTTGAGGATATCGAAAAACTGCACCAATCTCGTAGGGATGAACTCCGAAGAGGAGGTGAGCTTGTTGCGGAACGGCCAGAGATAGTTTCTCAACTCGTTCAAAGGTTCGAACTCGTCAATTGGGGTTGAAGGACGGAGCCATTTCACGGGAGGGAATCTGCTGGAGTTGTGCTTGTGCCAGTTGGTCTGCTCCCTTAGACTGAGGTACCTGTAGCACCAGTAGTCCAACTTGGGGTTGAAGAACTCCTTGAACTCGTTGTGCTTGTCGATGGCAACGTATCCTTGGTAAGGCAAGTTGTTGTGGATGTTGTATTTCAAGACATCGTGGGCAAAGTTGTCAAACACCTCGAATGCCAAGATGAAGCAGTCATCGTTGACAATTGACGAGGGGGTCTTGTCGGTGCTGGCCCACTGGAAAATGTCCCTGTTGATGAGCTTGATTTTGGAAGGATGGTCATAAAGCTTGACGGTTTGCTGCTTGGCAAACAACTTGTTGGAGATCTCGATGATGTTGAACTGGGTGACGTTGTATATCTCCGGCTCGTTGAGCTTGATGTAGTCCAAGATGTTCTTCATCAAGGTCCCGTTACCTGCGCCGATCTCGTAAATCTCGAGGGGTTTCCCCTGGGGCTGCAAGTGTTGTTTGTACTGGGTTAGAATGAAGTTTGCCACCGCGTAGCCATAATGGGGCTGGAACAACTCGCTAGGGGTGTGCCATAGTTGAACGCCGTTCAGGCGCATGCGGTGGTATTTGGAGTATCTTTTGGCCCACTCTTCCATGAAGCTGTCGATCGACGCAATCGCATCATACTGGAACGGCAGGTCCAAGTGGAAGATCTCCACGTCTTTGTTGAAGTACCCGTACACCGGGTTGTACAACGAGTCGTGGATGAAGTCTCTTGACGTGAGCTTGATGTTTTTCGGGCGCGACAACACAGCTGTCTTTGTCTTGGTCTTAAGGCCATGGTACTTGTGGGCAATCTTGGACGAGTCCACTAGCGGGAACGCATTGAACGCATCTAGATTCTTCACGTGGTTCGACGTGGACGTTTCAACCCCGGTGTACTCGAAGAGCAACGAGATGGGCGACGCAGACACCCGGATGTTGTCCTGATCTTCCTTCTCGGCAGCGTCAAGTGGAAGTTGGTATGCGTAGGTGGTCTGGGTGATGGAGTAATCCGGCTCGTATTTGTTCTTGGTTGCAGGGGCCGCCGCTGGTTTTGCAGCTTTCCTCAAGCACGATGACGAGAAATGGCGAGCATGCCTTACCAAGTGGAGCATTCTGAATGGATATATCCTTTGATCTAACCTCTAGGTTTTTATCTCTTTTGAAAAATTTTTACTGAGAACAAAAAAAAAAATCGATAAATAAATAATTATAAATAGTTGGAATGTATATTTACTATGATTGAGACCTGAAGGGCACCGCAGAATAACATGTTCCATTTGGTGAAGGGCCTTTACGACAACTACAATAAGCGCGAGGAGTACTCTGTGCTCCTTCTTGGGTTGGAAAACAGCGGGAAGACCACGTTTTTGGAGAAGCTCAAAGAGGTCTACGTGGACAAGAACTCGACCTACAAGAAGCCCAAGCGGATCTTGCCCACGGTGGGCCAGAACGTTGGCCACATCAAGTACAACGACAAGGTGACGTTGAAGATATGGGATCTTGCAGGCCAGCGGGAGTTGCGCAACATGTGGGAGAATTACTTTGAAGTGGCCCACGGGATCATCTTCTTGGTGGACAGCAACGACAAGCTGAAGATCGAGGAGTGCACAGAAGAGCTCATGAAGATCTTGAACCCGGACGACATGTTGATGGTGGAGGATAAGGAGGACCGCGAAAAACAGATTGACAAGAGTATTCCGATATTGATGTTGGCCAACAAACAGGACGTGGAGTCGCACATGGAGGTGGAGGACATTAAAGAGATATTCAACAAGGTTGCAGAGCATTTGAACGCCAGGGACAGCAGGGTGTTACCAGTGAGCGGGTTGAAGGGCACAGGGGTGCAGGATGCGATTGACTGGATAGTGGTGAGATTGGAGAGGAATAAGAAGAGTCGGCCGCCAAATTACAAGTAAGCACGTACTCTGGTCACTAATATACCAATTCATCGCACCGATCATCAATCGTCTCATCAAGGCGTATCTTCCATTATCTTACCACAGCAACAAACTCTCAGCAGTTTACTGCAACACACCTTCACTTTGCTTTATTACGTTGGCGCATGGAGCACGGCGCATGGAGCATGGCGCGCTCAATGACTCCAATGCCTACATTCATTTCGATTAACCCGAATCCTGTATTATATATAATAAAGAATAATATCAAAATTATCAGTGTATCAAGAGGAAAATACAACTCTGTATATATCTATGGACTCTCTCTTTATTTTCTAAAATGGGCACACTTTTGGTTTTCAATGAGACTTTACCGCGTCGCGTGGCTTCAATCTGAACGCGGAGCTCTCGTACTTGTCGGCACTGTCATTCAAGGTGTCCAAGTTCCCATGCATCAAGTATTTGTTGTGGGCGTCCATTCTATCCTTCAAGTCATGGTGGCGCAACTGGCTCTGCAACTGCGCAGCCAACTGGTAGTCTGTAATGTCGGTGCCCAAGTCCTTGTTGATGTCAACAACAACGTTTTTGGAGCTTTTGTTCTTGCCGCTGCCGCTGCTGCTGCTGTTCTTGTTGTTCTCCATCACAAAATTCGACTTCAAAGCAGCGCATTCGGCGTATGAGAGTTTGCGGACATTGATTTCGACAAAGTCGTCCTCTTTGTCATCGTTCATGGCCAAGACCTTGTTGTTCTTGAATACAAGAGCGTCTGCTGAGTCGTACTTGACATCGGAGCCGAACGGTTGTTTGGCGTCCTCGGCAAGCAGTTGATTGTGGCCCGCATCTTGTGCCTGCTGCTGCTGCTGCTGCTGATTTGGAAACAAGTAACCGAGAAGACCCATTGTGAGAATATGAGTTAAGAGGGAATAAGAGTAGATTGGAGAGTTCCAGAGAAGAAGAAAGAAGAAAGAAGAAGAAGAAGAAGAAGAAGAAGAAGAAGAAGAAGAAGAAGAAGCAAAGAAACAGAATGGTGTTTCGGGGAATTTACAATTTTATTTATTATTTAATATTGTTATTATTGCCTTTTTCTTGTTTTGTTTATTCTAAATCTTATCTCTGTTTAGCGTGGATTGATTACATTTACCGATGAATGGATTGACTTGGATCCACCTGAGGGCTCCCACGCTGGCTCCCACGCTCGCGTTAGCAGCTTATCTGCCACTGCTGCCACCGCTACTGCTCATCCTTCAAGCAACTGGACGGGCTTCAAGGCGTGGGGACGTGACACGTGCAAGCCCTGCCCGGGAAAGTACAAGGTCATCGCTCTCGTCATCATCGATTGCCATCAAATCTTCGCTTCCATTGCTTCCCATGCCGCCAGCAAAGCGCAGGTGGCAACAATTGCACAATTGCTTGCCCAGGAACGTGCATCATCCAGCAAGAGTTATCACCCCCAACCTCATCCCTGCTTGCCCCTTGGGCTTTCTCTTGGGCTCTTCCCTTGACATTTACGGTCGGGCCCTTCCCTTATCAGCAGCTACCACAAAACAGGTGGGCGGGTCCGGGGAAAATGTAAAAAAAAACAGAAAAGTCCGCATCCGACCCGCGTCATTCACCCACACACCCACACCCATGCCCCTATTTATATTATATAATATATTATATAACATATTATGTAATACATTGATATCATGTGACGCGGTTGCTTATACGTGCCACGTGCCACGGGTTCCCCGTCCTCTCTCTTGGACTGCGGGTGCCAATTGCTTGGCCCCGTAAGATGAACATGAACATGAACATGATAAAAATAAAGATGAAAAACCGAGTAAAAGTAGTCTGGCTCCCCTCTCTCCAGACCCTTGCTACGCCTACGCCATATCTCCCACGGGGGTAACATTGAGGCGCGCTTTCAACATAACGAATGGCCTCCAATCAAGTGCACACTAAAAATCTTCAGGCTTAGCGGTTTTTTTTTGGCACTAAAATATCATCAATGTGTATTCATTAATTCCCAAACAGGATGGAATTTTGGCAGTCTCTCAAACAAATGAATGTGCTCGCTCGCTGGCTCAGTACTCATTTCATTTCTTCTTTCTCTTTTGACATGTATTGATTGGATAACATGGTGTATCAATGGAGGAACTCATGAATCACGTAGGCAAAATCATAAAGGGGACTATGGTTACTCCTGCTGATAATGACACCCTTCACTTTACTTACGCCGTCCCGCCAGTTAGTCACTGCCGTAGGATCCAACTCAGAGCTGCCCAGGTCCTCCTTTCCAGCTCTTTGGATTAGTTAATATTTGCTCAATCTTTCCCAGTATAAATCTTTCTCTTATTCATCATTACACCCGCACTAAAACTCAAAATATTTAGTGCGACATTTGACTTTTTCCCACTAATAGATAAAGCACCCAAGATCCCATCAATTTCATGATTATTCCGTTGTCTCTTTTCCTTTTTAATTGTCATTCCCTATTTCTGTTAATCTCTTTCATTAATCAATCACTCAACTCGGTTCGTCAATAATGAATTATTTGTATCTTATTTCTCTTTTGGGTTTGGCGTCGGCCTCCAAGACCGTTGTGTATTCCACAACAATGAACATGGACGATAGTTCAACACCCACCATCATGGTCATGACCACCACCTTGCCAGATGACTACAGCGGCACATTGACCAACGCCAGAACCGTGGACTCCTCCGTCTTGAATAACCATAGTGCCATGAGTGCCATTGTTTTTGGCGGTAACGGTGGCAGCAGTACTTCGAGTTCCATGGACATGTCCGGCAGTTCCATGGATATGTCCATGTCCTCTTCCATGTCCTCTTCCATGTCCTCTTCCATGACCATGAGTTCATCAAAGAATTCTTCTTCTAGTAGTGGGAACGGTGCAGCTATCCAAGCAGGTTCGATGGGCGCTTTGGGCTTGGGCTTGGGCTTGGTTTTGATGGCGTTTTAAGCAGTGTTCACCAGCGAAAGCGAGGGTATCAATCAGTACACTATTCTAAGCAAGGCGAGGGTCTTGCCTGACTCATAAATTCACGACTCTATTTAATTAAGCCAACTTTTTCAACAACATGATAGACTCAAGCGCAAAAAGCAACAACAGTTCTTTTCAATACCATTCATATATTTTCCATCAAGTCCTGTTGGGCTCGTGTTCATTTCATTTCCTTTTAGCTATTTTCGTTTCATTTATTGAATTCATTCCGGTTTGATATGGTGTAGGTGTTTTACTGACGAGCCAAGCGAGTTGGTATTTGATCATGACTAAAGTTCAACTGAAGCATTCATTTGGCCTTTGTCTTTCACTCCTGTTCACCATTGGATTCTCCATTTGTTGGAGAAATTTACAACAAAGAGAACCAAAACGCGCAAGCCCCACCTTCTCCCTCCACCTCACCAACGGCTGAAGCAACAGGCTTCAAATCTAAATTTCACACGCAGATATATGGGCAAGAACCAAAAATCATCTTTAGCTTTTAGTCTCAAGAAATCATGTCTTAAATGTGCTGATCCACTCTCTTGAATAGAAGCAGATCGATCAGGTCCGATTGATCAATATCACAATTAGCTGTAGCCGAGATGAGTGCCGTATATACGCTTGAATTTGGCCTGGATATGGCCTGAATCCTGCCAAATATTTCGTAAGTTCGTCCTCAAGTTGGAACAACATATTCAAAGAATTCGTGTTTGACCCACCATTGCCTTGCAACCATTGGAGAGACGAAGCTGAGTGTAAACCTACATAATCAACAGAGAGCTTACCCTTTTTTGTTTTCATTTACTATGTTTTTTACATCTGGATTTGTGGTTCGTTTTGTGTCACCCCAGTTTTGGATTCAACATGCAATATAAAAGTGCAATTATTTTCTCTTTTACATCATTTCTTTCTCCCTTCTTTCTTCCCAACTTTTTGATATTCATTTGTATAGTTACTCTCTCTCTTATCAGTCCACCCCTAGCTTTGATGCTTCTGCTACGTCTTTTGCTGAGGGAGGCTATTGACAAAAGTGGTGCTTCTGGCGTTGAGGCTGCGGTCGTTGCTGGCTTCTGTTGTTACCTAGGGCTCTGAGGTTGGTGGTACCACTGTTGGGCGGCATGTTGTTGCTGTTGTTGTTGGAGATGTTGTCGTTGATGAGTTTGGAACTATTGGCGGCCAAGGTGATGTTTTTGTCTTAGCAACGCTGTTGCTTCAGACGGTACAACTTGTGCAAGTGCTTTTGATGTTAGCAAAGAGGTTGTGGGAACTGTCAGTGGGGTAAATGTTAGAGAGGGAGAGAAGAGTGAAAAGTTTGGACTTGCGCCCACTCTTGAACTCCTTCCACCTCCGTCATTGCCTCTAAAGGTTCTTTCGTACGAGCCTCTTGTAACGGAGGCGGGAGCCGTTTTCTTGTACCGCCGGTCAAAKGTTTCGTGTTGAGCTGCWCAAGTGGGTGATCAGWGAGGCTATCCGACTGGATAGACCTCGGTCAACTGTTGCTCTGGCGGCAGTTGCTGACTMCCATGTGGCCTGCATCGGAACTCTRTTGATGGTTGCACCCGGGGGTGCAGCCCCCAGAGCCATCCAAGAGACCTTTTTGACTGAGCACACTTGCATGAACAAATATTCACGATGACTTGGCCGAAGAAAGAGGCGATCAAGGCAAAGACCTTGGCATGCCGATTCTTGCTACACCTCCTGGTAGGGATGCTAAGAACTTTCTGCCTCTTTAGGTATCCAGATGATTCCACGCGGTTCTCCTCGCAGCAGCAGCAGCAGCAGCAGCAGCAGCAGCGGCGGCAGCAATGTGTTGTTCTTCAGGGGTGTTTTTCTCCTCGGAGACCTTGGTGACCAGTGGCGAGCAGCTTCCAAGGTCAAGACAAAGGGTGCACTGCCGGAGTTGATCAGCTTTGTTCTTGCTCGGAGTGCGGAACCCATTGCTAGATGTATAGTTTAATTAACACCATTGGGCCGAGGACAAATGGCCCGCCAAACCCGTAGATGTTGAAATCCTTGATTATTTACGTCGTATCCTTGTACTCGTTTTGAGGAAAAACTCGCCAGGCGCATTAGCTATTTTCTGGTTCTGGTAATATTATGGAAAACGGGGGTATCACACATGTAAGCACATCATCTGTCTTGTCCCTTAGTAAACCAATCCGGAGATCAGGTCAAATAATCAATTAGTAGCCATATCAATGTCAATAGATGGTTATCACAGTCACTTGAAGCTGATTTGATTGAATTCTTTACTGCTTATTGATGAAGTGAACGCTTCATGTTCGAATAGTGCCACACCCCCATTCAAAATATTCAAGTCTTCTCTCGAATTTGTCCCTTCCTTATTAAGTCGAAGACACCATACAAGATGCGAACAGAATGAGCAATGAAGCAGCGATAGGATTCCTTAGGTCCTTGAGACAGTACACAAGAATCCCCAGGAACTTGTACAGCCTCACTTTCAGCAGAGCAAGCGGTCCAGGAGGCCAGAAGGTCAACAAGACTTCCAGCAAGGCCACACTCACATTGAGCGCTTCGTTCATATATCAGTACCTACCCAAGGTGGTGACCGATCAGCTCGTTCTGAAGAACTTCCGGTACTTCAATGGCACAAAGACGCAGATCGTGATACTGTCAGAGTCCAGCAGGTCCAGAGAGGCCAACATGGAGGACTGCTTCAAAAAATTGGCCTCTGAGATTGAGAAAACCGTTTACATCAAATGCGTTGATGAAAAGGAAGAGGAACAAAATCGGAAAAAGTGGGACAAAATCCACAGGAGGCTGAATGAGATGCGGCTACAGGAGAAGAAAAAGAACAAGGCGAAGACCCAGCTCCGCAAAATGAAGTATGGCGATGGATATTGAGGCCTACAGAATTTTTTTTAGTGAACTTTGTCTGTCCAGCTATTCCTGCTTCAGTTTGATTGGAATGGGTTCTCTCATAAATCAAGCATCAACTCTTCAATTGGAGCGTCTGATGACTCAGCAACAGAAGACGTCTGGAGTCTTTCAAACGCAGGCTGCTTCGTTTCTCCCTCCCCAATATCTTCAGAAGGGGCACTCATGTTTCCTAGATATCTTGGTTTCCGAAGCTGCCATTTGGCCTGATCTTCGCGGTAATCCCATCTTTTTTTCAGCAGCTCGGAGTCTTTCTTCTTTTCTTCGGTGTTGATTTCCTGCTGAAGTTTCTTGATGGACTCTTTCATTTCCTCATCTTCAGAATCAAGCGTAGAATCGGACGAGTTTCCTGCGTCGTCATCCTCATTATCATTGATTTCTTCGAAGTCGCCGTGATTGGTTGATTTTTCCACCATGGTGACTTTGCCGTCTTTGATATTCAACGACATCATCCTGTTGCCACGGCCTCTTCTCTCGGCTTCAACTTTCTCTTTTCTCCTCAAGTTCCGTTGCTGTTTCTTCATTTCAAGAATCCTGTGCAACGAAGACTTTGTCCACATGTTAGCATCCCCTGGCAATGAGTAATCCGACACCTGATCAATGATCTTTGTCCGCGCAGTAGAATTCTCCTGGAACCCCAACAACTTGTCCAATGTCGATTCCGCCTTTGACAAATCATTGTTGATTTTCTCCAAGTCAACCTGCAGATTCTTTTCCTTCTGCTGCTGCTTCTTTTGATTTGCCGAGCCTTTGTGAGACTTCTTGTCAAGGTTCGCCAACAACTTATCCTGTTCTTTGTAAAATGACCCTGCACCTGCGCTTCCCCCCATGGTGATTGTGAGCTTCTCTTTTTTCTTCTTCTTACCACCTGCTGCCGTTGCCGCTGCAAGTGCAGACTTTGCTGCTGCTGCGGCTGCGGCTGCCTCCTGTCCCAGGGACGCCAAGCTTTCCTTCTCCTTTTGTAATAATCTGATCATCTCCAACTTCTCATCCAAGGAGATCAAGGGTGCGTCGCAGAAGGAACACGTTGTGCGGCCGCTCTCCTTCTGGCATATGATCTTCCCACAGTTCAAACAGTTGGGCACGGCCTTGTTCAAGCTGTGGGTGGTGGCCATGCAGTCGCACTTGGTTTTGGAGTTCAGCCCGCCGTACTCCAACTGCTTGAGAAGATCATTCAACTCCTCAATGTCACTGATTTTCTGCGCTTTTGCACTGTGCTTGGTCTTGGCATTGGCTTTGGCCTTGCCGTTGTTCTTGTCCATGAGTTCGGACACTGTGTGTGATGTTTTGCTGTTTGCGAGACGACCTCGGGTGCTTGCAGCCGCCGTTTGGGCCTGTGCACTGCTCTGTTTCTGCAGTGACCCCCACGCAGAAGCGGATGTCCTGCTGCTGGCATTCGATGAGGACCCAGAGCTGTTGTTGCCCTTGCGGGACTGTGCTTTATACGCAAGAACATTCTTGATGAACTTGAACACCAAGGGAGCCTCTCCTACCAAACTGGTGAAATGCGTGGTGACCTCCTCATCGGACAACGACAAGGCGTAGTCGATAGCTTGATCTAGTGACTCGCTATCAAGCGGGAGTATCTCAGAGAGCTCTTTCCTCAACGAAGTTTTGCTGATCATGATTCTCTTCTATGCTGTACTCTCTGCTCATTTGATGATGAAAAATCGATGGAAGAAAAAAAGAAAAAAATGTTTGTTTTGTAATCAGAATAAAATTATTATGCGTCTCTTTGAAAGAGTGGCAGACACACGACTACATAAAATGCTGAATCCCGGCAATCGTTTCAATGATATATATACAAGAGTTGTCTTGAGACTGGTTACTGAGCATCGCCCTGCTTGGAACTGCTGTTGATTATCAAAAAGTTGTCGTCCTTGTTGAATCTCGAGAAATGTAAAAGGTCAAATATCTTTTTGGCAATGAGCACATCCACATAGGTCCAGGACCCTGTGGTGAAAACTTGCGACTTGAACCCCGACAAGGAGTCGATCACAGCCTTGGCTTGCTCAATCTCTTCAGGCACAAACGGCGTGGTTTTGAACTTGTTGATCTTGAACCACAATACAAGACTGAAGATCTCTCCCGGTAAAACAGAGTCGAAATCCGAGTTTGCGGTGGAGTACTGCGGATAAAAGTTCTTCTTGCTGCATCTAACCAACCACAAAAGGATTATCTGGTCGTGAAGCTCAACATCAAACTGTGTGAGGGGCTTTCCCGACAGGGCAATTAAGCTCTCCAATGAAGACTCTCCATTTTCGATATGGCTTGCATATTCCTTGATCGCCTCATTGAATTCCTCATCTCTATTGAGAATTTTGCCCAACGTCAAGACGTGCTCCTTTGACTCTTCCTCTTTGATGATTTTCTTTGTCGTGGAGGTTAGCTTCTTCAACGACAACTTGAAAATTCTCTCTTGCGAGTACTTGTACTCCTTGGCCATGGCCTGTCTGGAAGTCAACAGGGAAAACAACACTGGTGGGTTGCTCATCAAAGCGTTTAATTTGACTGTGAGGGCTTGTTGAAGGTTATTCAATGCGTTGAGCCTCATTCTTGTTGTGATCGGCACTGCCGTCGCATCCCCCACGCTATTCTCACTCCAGTAAAAATCATCGTAATCATCTTTCAAACTGAGGCAAAATACGTTGACCAAGTCTTCCGGCACAGGCGTTTCTTTCGACAAATAATAAAGCAACCCATCTTTGAAGGATGATTCTGTTTTCTCCGAAGACATGGTGCTGTAATCAGAAGGAACGGGGAGCTTCAAAGATGGGTACTTTTGCTGATACTGTAAAAGCTTTTCCTCTGGTAATTTCAATCTCAAGGCACAGGTGTCGTACTTATTGTTGGGTATTACGAACCCATACCCAAGAAGCAACTCTTCATTATTTTTTGGACCATAATTGTTGAATAGTGTTGTTCCCGAAGCTGCATTTGCGAATGAAATATTCTTGAACCTGACCTTGCCATCATTTGTGCTTGACCATTCAACTTTTTCGTCCATCTTGTGATTCAACAAATCGAGAATAGGAACCAACATAACGTCAGATGCGCTGTTTGATGATGAAGAAACAAGCAGTTCCCCACAGAAAATATGTACAGGAAACGATCTCGAAGTGATTATCAAATGGGACCACAAAAAGGCCTCAAAGCTAAGCCATGAAATTTCTTTCTGATCGCTGTTCCCCACCAAACTGTCGAGTTTTGAATGGAAATCATCTAGCTGTAGATAGCACAGTCTAGTGATACTCCCCTTGTTCAAAAAATGCTGATTGTAAAATTGCAATGGGGACGAAGAATCGCCTTTGGCAAGATCACCATTTGTGGAGATCAACATCTCAGTGACCTCGTACCATTGTTCAATCAATGCAATCATCTTGAGTTCAATAGAGCTGCCCAAATTGGACCCTTTCAAAAGTCTTTGATCCTTGACAGACCATAAAAGAGGAGAATCAGCCATTGCTTTCGTGCCAATTGGCAAACTGTCTGTGTAGGGCTTGTAGAATTCAGCATCATCGGTGCTTTGAAACCTGAGATGCGACAAGTACAACTTCGTCAAAGTGTTGGTGTTGCTGTACTCCAACTTGCTATTTTGAAATTTGTTGTAGAATGAAGGATACTTCTTCGAAAAGAACTTGGCCACGACGGTGGGGGTAATCAAGATCTCCTTTGGTATTTGTAGTTGGTACTCGCTACTGGAAAATGATGATTTTTCCACGGACACGCCCTCTGAATCATCGGTGGCTGTAATTGAGATACTTGGATCAATATAGGTGCCATTTGCGACACCCCATTTGAGCAAATTATCGAGCTTCGACATGGTATCCTTCAGTGTTGTCTTGCCTTCAGCCATGCAATGAAAGTGGCGATGGGGAAAATAATTTTTTTTTTCTCATGTTTGTAACAAACTACATTTGTGATGAGCATGAGAAGACCGGACGAGACGAGACAAATGTCGAAATACATACCGCCCGCCAAACTTCGAGCCATGGAGCAGGACTCTGCCGGCTCTGATGGCAAGGAATCAGACGTCGATGCGTCGACATTGATCCAGCAGATGGATTGGACGTTATTAACCAAGAAAATCAATGGGATAATAAACAAGCTCTCTGTGGAAAATATCCAGACGATGGTGCTTGAAGCGTTTGAGGTGAACTTGATTCGCGGGAGAGGACTTCTCATAGACACCATGATGAAGAACCAAGCGGTGTCTACGAGCTATACCCCTGTGTACGTGGCATTTCTCTCGGTGATCAACAGCAAGATCCCCACCATTGGAAAGCTACTAGGTGCAAGATTGATACTTGATTTTCGGAAATACTACAAGAGAAATGACAAGCTCAAGTTGAAGAGCACCTTGATGTTTATCGCGTATTGCGTAAATTTTAAAGTGTTGCACGAGGTGTTGGTGTTGCAGCTTTTGTTGTTGTTTCTCAATGATGCTACGATGACCAATGATTCGATCAAGTTGGCCATTGAACTAATGAAGCATGTGGGGCAGTTCTTGATGATCAGCAATCTGAAAGTTGTTAACAAGATATTCGAGAAGCTAAGAGCAGTTTTGGTTGATTTCAAAGGGTTGTCCAAAAAAAATCAGTTTTTGATTGAGGAGATATTCAAGACAAAGAGTACAAATTTCAGCGAGTTTCCAAGCATACCTGATGAAGCCAATTTGGATTTGGTCGAGGAAGACGACATTATCACCCATATGGTGAAGTTGGATGATGCTTCGTTGAAAGCTGAGAGTCACTTGAACAGGTTTGAATATGATGAGAACTTTGAGCGGAATGAAAAGGTGTATGAAACTTTGAAAAATGAGATTTTGAGGGACACAGATGATAATGGGAGTGATGAAAAGGACGATACAAAGGAGGAAAATAAAGAGGAGGAGGAAAATGAACAAGAGGGCGACAAAGAAGAGAAACTAGAACAGAAGGAAGTTGTGAAAGATTACACTGAGACTGACTTGATCAATTTCCAGAAAACGGTGTACTTGACGGTAATGTCAGCAATGAGCTCTGATGAAGCGGTCCATAAACTATTGAAGCTCGATGTGTCTCACTCAAAGCTGTTCAGGGAAAAACTAATTGATATCATTGTCAAGTCCTCGTCGCTTGAGAAGTCATTTTCCAAGTTCCACGCATTGATTGGGGTGAAACTTTGCTCTATATCAAAAGACTGGCAGCAAAGTTTCGTAAAGATGTTTGAGGAGTATTATACAACATGCCATTTATTCAAGCCCAATCAATTGAGAAACATTGGGAAGTTTTGGGGATTCCAGCTAAGCTCTGACTGTCTTCCCTTTAACTGTTTTGAGAATGTGGAGTTGATGGAGGACACAACCAACTCGTCACAAAGAGTGTTTTTGAAGGTGCTATTTGAGGCTATGGTTGAAAATATAGGGGTGCCGAAGTTCATCGAGATGGTATTTGACGACAAGGTTATTGCAAAGCAGCTTTATAAAGTGTTCCCAAAAAAGGAGTTTTACAGTGACAAGGGGGAGGACGTCAGCAAAGCCTCGGATTTTGCAGAGAGGTTGAGATTTAGTATCAATTTTTTTACAGCAATTGGCTTGGGTGTGTTGACAGAGTTGATGAGAGAGGAGTTGGATACCCTTGAGGAGGAGGAGGAGAAAGAGGAGAAAGAGGAGAAAGAGGAGCCTGAGGAGGAGCCTGAGGAGGAAGCTGAGAAAGAGGTTTCAGATGAACTGAAACGAGAGCACCAGCCGCCCTTGGAACACGAGGAAACCAATAGGAAACGGCCTGCTTCTCCTGAGGAGACACCCAGGGAAACCGCCAGGGCCCGAACAGACGCTGCCACCTATCGCAGAACCGACCATTACGACGGCAAGGGGGCTGCTGGCAGATGAGAGAGAAGGCATGAAACCTTTCCAGATGTCTCATGATTCTTGCATTCATATGCATTCATATGCATCATGATGCATGAAAACCCCTTTTTACGGCCGCCGCTCCGTCACCGGCGGACTTTTCCAAACATTGAACAGACGAAGAGGATCCAACTCGCTCGTTCAAAAACGATGTGGGCCTGTGCTCTTGTCTGTGTCCGACTGTACCCAGGGGCACCCAGTGTGCCCGTTGTTGTATTCTAACGTGCAAAAAGAAAAACGAGCACTAGTGCCATTGCCAAATGGTTCGAAGTAAAAGCTGGCCCAAAAGAGGAAGAAGAAGGAATAAAAAAAAAAAAAAAAAAAACTGAAACCTCCAGCACAACAACTTTTCCATTTTCATTCATCGCTCAGCTTCCAGCTATTCTTTTGTTCGCTTAAGCAGGTTTGTTTGTTCGACCGAGAAGCTTCTTTCCATAGTTTGTGTATTTATACTGTCCACCCGTTTGTGCTATTCATTAATCTTCAGGTTCCAAAGAGTGGTTTTTTAAAAATGTCCTCGAAAAATCCGTACACATTTCAGCACAACTTTGACATCACGAACATCACCACAGACCCATTTGCCCTTGGGACGTTGTCTGTGGCCTTGATTTCGTGGTTGATTTTCACAGCAGGGTGTGGTGCCTCGTCACAGACCAGTTTCAATTTTCCTAGATTCTCGTGGTGGTCGATTGCGTACGAGTTTGCCTTGATTTTCATGTTGTTTATCTTCTACTGCTACGACTTGGTTGACAGTTACCGGAACTTCTTGTCGGCCAGTTTTGCAGTGGCATTCGTTTACAGCACCAACAGTGCCAACAACTTGGTGTACAGTAGCGGGTCTGCCTTGGCTGCTGCATCCACGGGGGTGATTTTGATTTCCATGGTCAACATGATTTGGCTTATTTACTACGGTGGGGACAACGATTCCCCTGTCAACAGATGGATCGATGGGTTTTCGTTGAACAGAAAACACATGACCACGGTTGCTCAGATGAACCGTGCCCAAAGCACAAGGTTATCTTCTTTTGTGTCCAACGGTAACGGGAATGGTGCCGACAACATTGGTAGCTTGATCTCCAACCCAATCACAAACAGTTTCAGTCATAGAGGTTCCATTGCTGCAGAAAACCCATTTGGTCCAAGCACCAGCAACCGTTATTCCGACTACGATCCCCAAACCCAGGCCAACACCCAAATGAACTCTCTTTCCAGATCCAACAGCCACTACAGTCAAAGATTCAGCACCTCGCATACCGCATCCAACAGCAACTTGTCTGGCTTTAACAACAACAGTAACGCCAACTCCAACTCCAACTCCAACGCTAACACCAACCCTCCAGCCTCGGAAGCAGGGTTTACAGATCCAAACAGCAACATGGACACCACGTCTTTCAACACAAACCAGTACTCTAACGGTGAAAGCGGCGGGCCAGATGGATATGGTAGTGAGCAGGAAATATACCCTTACAGGGCCAGAGCTCTTTATGCATACGAGGCCAACCCAGACGATGTGAACGAGATCAGTTTTGAAAAAGGTGAGATTTTGATGATTAGCGATATCCAAGGTAGATGGTGGCAAGCCAAGAGAGAAAATGGCCAAGTTGGTATTTGTCCAAGCAACTATGTTGAGTTGACTTGATGAACTTCCACACTTTTTTTCTTTTCATTCTTCACTGTTTAAAATTTCCTTCTTTCTTTTATGATGTGTTCTGACACATATGAGACATTACTACAATACATTAGAATTTCCATCAATTTGCAACTGTAACTCTTCACAATGATGTCGCCATTGGTCGATCCAAGCTTCTGGCCCTAGCGTAAGGCCAAGTCACTGTTTGTTGGTTTGACCCATAGTAATTTTTTATAATAAAAATGCATTTAAATTATGTTGATTTTGAGAAAAAATTGAAAAATAGGAATAATTTGATATAATCCTTCACAAATCACTTCTGGTAACCTTTCTAATATCATGAGGCTCCTTTCCAAGCAAGACAGTCTTCCCGCCAAATGGCTCAATAGTCTCTCTGCCACTCACTGGCCCTGGTTTTGGAATGTTTCCAGATCTGAAACCTTCCAAGATAGAAATGGTGGTGTCGTACGACAAATCTTCGTAGAAATCATCGTTGACAGCCATCATTGGACCGTTGGCACAGGCACCCAAACATTCAACCTCTTGGAAGGTGAACAACATGTCTGGGGTGTTGTCGCCCGGGTGCACTTTTGTGAAATCGCTAATGGCTCTCATAATCTCATCGCTGCCTCTTAATTGGCATGGAGTGGTGGTGCAGCACTGGATGTTGAATTTGCCCATTGGACGTCTCATGTACATTGTGTAGAAAGTGGCCACCTCGTACACTCTCATTGGAGGAATGTCGAGCATCTCAGCAACGTAGTTCATCAAAGAAAGCGAGGTGAAGCCCATCTGACGCTGGCCCAAGTCCAACAACGGCATGGTGGCTGCCTTCTTGTACTGAGGTGGATATTTGGCAATGATTTCCTTGGCACGCTCCATGTTCTCCTTTGTGAACTCGAACGGAACGTCTGGATTGTCCTCCTGGGTGTCCCTGTGCACAGCAATGATCGAGGTTCTCTTTTGGTTTATGCTCTTCATGGCAGGGGTTGTTATTGGGGTCTTCTTCATTGGAAGTCTGTACGCAGTGAAGCTCTTGGATGGCTTGGCCACCTTCAAAGCCTGTGTGATTGGTCTGAAAAGGGACATCTTCCTTGGAAAAATAAGGAAAATCTTACAGCTGTATTCAAGAAGACTGTATCCCAATTAAGTTGTCAATGTAGTGAGGTTATACAAAATAAAAAAGTTTTTGATGTGCCTTCAGGGGCTCGTAACAGATTATTTGTATTTCGTCTTCCGTGATTGGCCAACAGGTGAGGGCTCTTTCAACAAGGCTGGCCGTTCAACACACAATCCCGTCCAGATTGAGGAGTCATAAGTGTCCAGCACCTTTTAACTTGTGAGACACGCTTTATGGCCTCGACCGCCAACTTGGGGCGAGAGAGAGAGAGAGAGAGAGAGATAGATATTGAAATATACATGTTCTGATCACGTGATAACATGTTATCACGTGAGCGGTACTTTATGACAGGGCTCGTGTTCATAAAATAATTCACGTGACTATGATGCATTATTGGTGTGATCAGTACATGCTGCAAGTATGTATGATATATACATGTATATACATATATTTACAGCTATGTGCATGATCATGTGATGTCCGAATCGGGACTTTGCACGTGATCAAAATTCCCTTTTATGGACATGTGCCCCGCTTCTGGATTCCGGATTCTGCTACTTCCGTCTCGGCAATGGCTAGTCCACCGCAACGGAAAACCCTCCTCACCCCCAGAAGAGCAATCACTCACTACTTAGTAATAATAATCCTTTTCACAGAAAATATTATTCATATATTCATATATATATATATATATATATGTTGCATTGATCTTTGCTGACTACACAACTTCTTCTTCATCAAAATAACAATGTCAGATCAATTATCATCTTCTGTTGCCACGTTGTTGCGCAGCGCCAAGTTCGCCCATTTGGCAACCAGCAACCCCGAGACAAACCAGCCAAATGTGGTGTTGATGAACTATGTGTGCTTGAACAAATCTCATCTTTACAAAGCTTCCAAGGCTGCTACCGCGACCACCAGCCTGGAGGACGACAATAACGGGTTATTCCTTGTCTTTTCCATGAAGAAGAACGCCACAAACTTTGACAATATCAAAAAGAATCCGAAAGTGAGTGTGTTGATCCATGACTGGGTCACGCCTAAGGCAGACCCTGCCGGCAGTGCTGACAAATCCGCCAGTGCCAGCGCCAGCACCACCAGAACAACAACACCAATACCTTCCTCTTCTACTTCTTCTTCTTCTGCACCAGGCGAGGAGGTGTCTCCATTGCTCCGTTTCTTGCAAAACATGAACCAGAGTGAGTTATCCACCATTAGCGTCACGTTGAACGGTGAAGCGCTTTTGATTGAAAACAACAACGAGGAACAGGAATACTACAAGAAAAAAATCATCCACGACTATCCAGACTCCAAGGTGTTTGTTGACTCGAAAGATGAGGGCAACGCCGTGCTCTTGGTGGAAATCAAGCATTACAAAGTTGTTGACACCAACAACAATGTCCAGAAGTTTTGATAATCTTTTAGGTAATTTGCTCAATAACGTTCTCGTATAATTTGCCAATCTCGTACCTGTAGTCTTTGATATTATGCTTGATGGTCAAGTTGACAATCACCATCCTTGTCCGTTCAGTGATTGATAGGAGCCGTACCTTTTCGGTGCTGTCGTACCCTTGAAGATCCTTGATAATGCGCACAAAGATATTGTCCAATCTGTTGACTGTCAAAATGAGCAGTTTGAGGGTTGCGGAGGAGTCAAGTGGGAATCGGCTTTCCGACCCCAAGAAATCCACCAAATCGCCAGCAATCCGAATGAAATACTGCCCCTGATAAAACGATCTCAAAGAACCCTCGTGATCCTTCTGCGTTACTTTCACAGTGTACCATATGAAATCAATGACTTTATTTAAGTCTTCCAAGACATCTGCTAGCCCATCGTACATGTCTTTTTCATCTTCGATATTTTTGTTCTCATCGCCATCATTGCCGTCCATCACGAACGACCGAACAAACCGTCGCTGCACCTTCAGAAGCTCACTGTCAATGTAGTTTATCAATTTGGAATTCTGCGATGAGGTCAATTTTTTCCTTGTAGCGGGGACTTCAAAGTCTTCCACGTTTATTGGCAGCAATGCTGGTTCAAACTCTGAGGCATCAATGTCAGAAGACATTGCCTCGTCATCGAGATCGTCGTCATCATCATTCTTTCGCTTTTTACTAACAACTTCTTCAAACTCCACATTTTCATCTTCCTCTGCTTCGATGTCACTGTCAAACATGGAATTGTCCATTTGGTCGTCTCCCTCGGCGTCTTCTGATTTTATAAGATCCATCTTCCTATTCGACTCCTTTTTCATCTCATCTTCTATGATGTTGTCAATCACAACATCGTCATCGTGATAAATGTCTTCCGGGTCGTCTTCGTTCTTGTCGTCCAAATCCGGGTTCAAGTCTAGTGCCACTTCACTCAATTTCAGCATCGAAGGAACCACATGGAACTCCTCATTAGCCTTGGGATGAGGAGGGGTCTTTGGCCGGTTTTCAGAGTCGTAATTCATTTCAGCATTGATCTTAACTATTATGGATGGGGGAGCCCTTTCTTATTATGTTCATACTTTATTTTATTTTTTTCCCTCCTCAAAAATCGTTTCATTTGCTATCTCTGAAAGATCAGCCCAACCCCAGCCTACGAGGTCAGTTCTTCACTCCCACCGACTACAAACTTGTGTCAAAAAGCAAAATTCCATCCCTCCTCGCAAAACTTCCAGTAAACTGTTCAATAAATGTGTAAAAAACATACGTAAGATCTAAGTTAGGGCGGGCGGGGGGCCTACACCTGGGCCTTGTTGTCTGTAGGATAAGTTCCTCCGCTTGCCGTGGCCGAGGTCGATGTCGACGTCGAGTCAGAGTACGAAGGAATTGGCGGCAAGTCTCTGTCTCTTTCTCTTTCCTTTCTTGCGGCAGCCGCCGAGGCTGCCGCGGCAGCAGCGCTGGCGGCGCTTGGGCCACTGCTACCACTGCCAACCAAAGGTCTGCCATGATCAAACGAGTCATTATCGTCCTCGTCATCATCGTCATCGTCGAAGTTGCCTGAACCGCGCAAGTTGTCATTGTGGTTAGGATACTGCAAGTGGTCAAGATAGCTGCCTGCAACGCCGCCGGTTATGGCTGAGTGTGTGTAGATAAAGTACCACGCATGACAAATCGCGACAAAATGGCCAAAAAGACTGAAGATGATCGGGAAGAACAACACGAAATTGATCCAGAACTGGACGTCTCTGAAGTTGTTGCCGTTCTTGAAGTAGATCGTGGCCGGGGCAAACGACAAGGCCAAAAGATAGAACGGCATGTCCTCGTTGTTGAAAGGGGAGCCGGGCATATTGAGACTGATGTGTGTGTTTCTAGGCGGTTCTAGGTGGTTCTGTTTCAGCAGGCGGTGTCCTCTGTCTGTCTGTTGTTGCTCGACGGGAGTCGATTCGATTCGATGCGGCGATGATTTTTCGATTGCCCTTTTGGAAAGTCTGCCCTGCTGTGACGGGGTAACCCGCCTGTGCAAATCGCCCTTTGCCGTCAAAAGTTCATGATAACTATCTCTCTCTCCAATGGAAACCACCCTTACAACGCACTCAAAGCAACCATAATATCTCCTTTCAATGTCGTTGCCTGAAGAGAAGGACACCCACGAAGGTGCTGTTGGCCCCCGTAAGTCTCCCGTAGATGCTGACGATGTTCTATCAGGAACGGACGAAGAGCCTGAGCATGAAGGCGAGAACGAGAACGAGAACGAGAACGAGAACGAGAAAGAGAACGAGAACGATGAGGGCAAAGAACTTGAGAAGCCTCACTACAATGGCGAGGTGATAGACGACAACAACGTGGACGTTCTTGACTCGGACGAAGATCTCACAAAGAGCATCCCATTAGACACCACTTACATTGAGCTCATCCAGCTCAAAATCAGATCCTTGAAAGCTTTGGATTTGGGAAGATTCCAGAATCTCGAATCAATCTGTCTTCGTCAAAACTTGCTCGATTCCTTTGGAGACATCAAGCACTGCAACAAGGAGAAATTGGTGGATCTTGATCTTTACGACAACAGAATAGATCACATCACCTCCCACGTCAACGAGTTCACCAACTTGACCAGCTTGGATCTCTCCTTCAACAAGATCAAAAATATCAAAAACATTGACAAGCTCATCAAGCTTGAAAACCTCTATTTTGTTCAGAACAAGATATCCGAGATCAAGAACTTGAGACCTTTGCAAAACTTGAAGAACCTTGAGTTGGGAGGCAACAGGATCTCCCAAATTTCTGACGAGTTATTGCACATGCCGCAGTTGGAGAAACTCTGGTTAGGCAAGAATAAAATCACAAAGCTTGAAAACTTGGATAACCTATCAAACTTGAAGATATTGTCGATTCAGTCCAACAGAATCATCACTATTCAAGGCTTGGATAATTTGAAATCATTGGAGGAATTCTACATTGCTCACAACAAATTAACCAAACTTGGGGGTCTTGACAAGCTTACGAATTTGAACGTTCTTGATATCACCGGTAACAAGATCTCCAAGGTTGAAGGCCTTGAAAACTTGTCAGAGCTTACAGATTTGTGGGCTTCTTCAAACTTATTTGATGACTTTGAAAACATTTCCCAGGGTTTGAAGAACGCTACAAAGATCGAAACCGTTTATTTCGAAGGCAACCCAGTATACTTGAATAACTTGACCTCCTACAGAAGAAAGTT
This sequence comes from Saccharomycopsis sp. UWO(PS) 91-127.1, assembly GCA_002895615.1. Classification (NCBI taxonomy): domain Eukaryota; kingdom Fungi; phylum Ascomycota; class Saccharomycetes; order Ascoideales; family Saccharomycopsidaceae; genus Saccharomycopsis; species Saccharomycopsis sp. UWO(PS) 91-127.1. Next base: position 480,662 of record JNNM01000009.1, read on the forward strand.
GAAGTTGTACTTGCCGCCAAGCCTCAATAAAATTGACGCTACCTACCTAAAATGAGCTAGTTCTACTATCTTTTTCTAAAATGCTGTTGTTTTTGCTGGTTTTTAATTCCAATCTCATAATCTGGAGCACCTTCATATAGTCACCTTAATGTACAAAACCTATAATGATTCTCAACAAATATGTAATAACAATAAAAACAAAAATAATAACAATGTTCAACAAATATAATAGAAATAAACCTTTTCAACATCCACCTACCGTCTGTTCGTGAACTTGGTCAAGCGGTTCTTCCAATTGATCATCTCCATTTCCGATCTCATCTTGGCTTCTTTTTGGTCCTTCAACTCCCGATCTATTCTCTTGAAATTCAACGTTGCCTGCAGCTCACTCTCTTCCAATTGTTCAACAATGTCTCTCAACTTGTCAGCCTTGATCATGATGTTTTCATTCTCCTTGTACAACAGGTCATTCTCTTTTTCAAGAGCTTCCATCTTCGACTTCAAGTCCTTAATGAGACGCTCCATGATCAACGCACCTTGTTCCTGCTGTTGGTAATCCTTGATCTGTTTCTCCAAATCATGAATTCTTCTCACCAAAAACTTCTGGTCATCTTCGCCCAAGCTTCTACCTGATTTGCGACTGTTGCCACCTGTTTTCATCTCCTCAAGACTGCTCTCAAGATCAACGTTGGTCTTTTGCAACTCCTTGATGAGTTTCTCCAATCCACGATTCTCTTCAACAACAAGCAATATTTTCTCTTTCTCCTCCATCAAGTCCTTCTTGAGCAATTTTGCAGATCGGTAGTTCAACTCCAACTCCTTTCTGGATCTATCAATCTCGCTTCTTTGTTGCTCCAAAATCACATTCATAGCATCATTGCTATCTTGACCCTTGGAGATCTCCTCGATTTCGTCTTCAAGAATCTGCTTGTCCTTTTGTAGAATCTCACGTTCACTGATCAACTTATCCATGGCTTCATGTAAAGTGGTGATTTGCTTCAAAAGCGACTCCATCTTTTTCTTGCTGTCTCTATCAGAAGACTTGATTCTGGTATTGGAGGTTTCCAAATCGTTCAACCGATCAAGTAACTTGGAGTTCTCGGTTCTGGTTCTGTTCAAATCACTCTCAATAAACTCTCTCTCTTCAATGGCATCCTGGAGTAGCATCTTGGATATTTTTAAATCCTTTTTTAAATTGGTTTCAACGACAATCTTCTCTTTCAATCTTTTGTTCATGTCCTCTATTTTTTTATCTTTGTCCTTGTCTTTGTTGGCACTATCAGTCACGAACTTGAATCTGTAATGCTCCAACTCCTCGGTTAAGGTTTGCTGGGTAGTCTTCAATCTCTTGATTTCGCTTTCCTTGGCAGCAACCTTGGTTTCCAACTGGTTGATCTTCAATTGTTGTTTGGCAGCCTGTGCCTCAGATGCTCGCTCTTGCTTCTTTGATGCTTGCAAGTCCTGCAACACATCTTCTAATTCTTCCTTTGCTTTCTCCTCACTGCGCTTCGATGCCCTAACAGCATGTTCTGCAACTTCCAATTTGTTGAAATACTGTTCACTCCGATCTTTGAACAACAGCACTTGCTCTGTCAACTCATCAACTTTCATCTTGGAATTTTCCAACCGCAATCTGTTTGCAACCAATTCTTCTTGCAACACAAACTCTTTACTGGAATCCCCATCGGACTCGAAATCAACATTGCCATGGCTATCCAGATAGCCATTTCTTTCAGAAGCAACCGACAACGCATCGTTCAACATTCCACGCAACTTGCCATTTTCTTCCTTGAGTTTCTTGAGTGACTCCTTATGATATTGACCATTGGCCATGTTTTGCACATTATTGTTTTCACGAAGTGCGCCAGCATTGCTGGCTCTCAACTCCTTGACTTGTTTTTCCAAACTTTTCACCTTGGCATCTGCTTTTTCAAATTTGATCTTGTAGATATCATGGAACTCATCAGCCTTTGCATTCATGTTGTTGAATTTATTGATGAGTTGATTGTTGTTTCCCGCACCACTTCTGCTCTTCAATTGTTTTTGAATCTGCATCACCAATTCCTCGGATTTCCGACTAGCAGCACGTTCACTTTCAAGATCAGATTTCAAATCTTTGATCTCAGCAGCTAATTGTTGGTTCTTATAATACAAGTCATCATCTTCATCCTCATCATTGCCTTCATCAAAACGTTTCCGACCATCACCGTTGCTTTTTCTCTCGTCGTTATCCTCGCTGAAACTGCTATTATTGAGGAAATCATTTGTGAAACTAGTCTCTTGAAGATAACCAATCTTTGAAGACCGTTTCATCTTCTTCAATTGTGCATTCAACTTTTGATTATCAAACGACTCCGATGCCAATCTTGTTTGTAAGATCTTCAATTCCCCTTCAAGTTTGCGTTTCTGCTGAGATTCATGATTCAAAATGGCAGTCTTTTCGTTCAATTGAAGTTTCATAGCATTGTACTCTTCGAGCAACTGGGTATCAACTGATCCTGTGGTTGCCGCAGATTCAGTATCGCTGTTTAAAGGAAGCGAGGACGATGAAGCACTCTTGATTTTAAGTTTTTCAACAAGCCCTTCATTTTGTTTTTTCAAGGTATCCAACTGCTTCTCAACTGCTTTCTTTGCGTGCTTCAACTCCAAAATCTCATTATCAAACTTCTGTTTACCACGGTCAAACTTGATATCATCAGCAATCTTGAGCTTCAACAAATTCTTTGCCTCAACAGTGTCTTTCTCAAGTTTGGCAAACTTTGCTTTGATAGAGTTACATTCTTCTTTCATTTTGGCGTGTTCTATTGACATGACCTGGTGTTCTTTTGTCAATTTTTCTTTTTCTGCAGTGAGAGTTTCAATCTTCAGTTTTTGAGTTTCTATGGTACGGTTCAAGTTATCCAAGTCCCTTGTCTTGCTCAGTTTGGACAACTCCAATTTTGTAGAACTCTCCTTCAAAGAAATCATCTTTTCTCTCAAATCCTTGTTTTCTGACGTCAACTTCTTGATTTCAAGATTGAGGGATGTAGTTGCACTTTTCACTTTCAATTCAAGTTGTGAACTTGTCTCCTTGCGGTATTTCTCAATGTCAGCGTTGGATTTTGTCAATTCCTTCTGCAAGCGAGATTTTTCATCAGTAAGCAATCTCTTTTGAGATTCAAAGTCTTCAATCTTCTTTGTGGTTGTTGCAAGATCCGTTGACAAAGTTTCGAGCTTTTTATCAATGCTTTTTCTTTCAGCAGTTAGGGTTTCTACTTGTTGTTTCAAACTTGCAGATTCTTTCAAATTGGCTTGCAACTCCTGAGACAATTCAATCTCCTTCTTTTTCGTTTCTTCAAGCTTGAAGTCCTTTTCACTAAGCAAGGCTCTTTCCATTACCAAAACCTCGTTCAATTTTTTCAATTCATGTTCCAAGTCTTCTTTTGCTGTGAGAATTTCCTTATTTCTAAGCTCGTACACCTCGATCTGGTCCTTGTACTTGTTTACTTGATCCAAGATTACTTGTTTCTGTTTCTGCTGTTTAGAGGAGTCCAACAACGGTTTCACCTTGATCATCAAGTTGTACCACTCATTTTTCTTCAATTCATTGAAGATCAAAAAGTTTTTCATGATCACCTGAGAGGCTTGGACTTTTGCCAACTGTTGTTGAATTCTTGAACGCACCAACTTTGCACGAATAACACACTGAAGATCTATGAAGATAACCTTGATGATGGCTTCTCTTTTCAACTCCAATTGAGCAAGAATCCCATTTTTGAAGAAAATTTTAGTTATACCGATTTTGAAAACTTCTTCAGACAAGTCCACTGACTTCAATATAATTTCACAGTTTTTCTTCAAATCGTTTGGGTTATTGCCGAATAACTGCAAGTTTTTGGACAAAAATTTGTATCTCTGATAGAACTCCTTGAAAAAAATTCTGTTTGGAAAGCCAGCACGAGCAATACGTATACCTTCCAAGACACCATTGCAACGCAATTGATCTAACACCAATTTTTTGTCGAGTTCATGAGGACGCTTTTTGTTATTTGGTAAGATGCATCTAACAAAGTGAGGATTCGTACTTGCCAATTGATTCATCAACTCCGACAATTGTTCTTTATGACGCTGGGCGACTGTTCTGAACATACCGCTTTTCGTACCACTTGAGCCGCCATTGCTTGAAGGAGGACCACCACCACCACTCTTTCTGTCGTTGGTCAGCTCCAATCCTTGTTCATCAGAAAACAAAAAGGCAATGTTTTTGTTGTCTGCTCGTTTCAAAAGATCAACAGCTGTTTGGTTAAGCGGGTCTCTGTTCTTGTCAAGCCAATCATCAGTGGTGTAGTTCACCAGCCCTGCATAATGCTTGATGGTGAAGCCATTATCATATCTTGATTTCTGGAATTTTGAAGCAATTTTGTCAGTCAGATTGGCCCATATGCTGTTTAACTTGTTGATGAACGATTTGTCAGAAGCTTTTGGAACGATACACTCTTCGTTCAAGATGGATAGCACACCAATTGGGTTTTGGTTCAGCTCAATCAAACTAATTGTGTCTTGCAAATCCTGGCCAAAGTCAATAAACTTCCAGTTGATGTTTTCCTTCAAGTACTCGTTTTGTTCAAGAACAAACATGTGGTGGTTGAAAAATTGTTGCAACTTCTCGTTTGTGTAGTTGATGCACAACTGTTCAAAAGAATTTTGTTTGAAAATCTCAAACCCTGCAATATCCAACACCCCAATGAAATGAGCTGAACTCAAAGAGTGGTCCAATTTATCATTGATTTTGTCAACAATGAATTTGAATGTTCTTTCGTATAATGACTTTGAAATTGAGTCGATGGAAAACTTTGCTTGATTTGCATTTTTATTCTGAGTAACGTACTCTTTCCCGGCTTTCACCTTTGGTGTCAAGATGGCTTGTTTGAACTTTATTTCATCAATTCCCAACAACTCGCAAAGCTCTTTTAAAGGAGAATCGTCACTGAATCTTGCTCTATCGGCACTGACACCAATGAATGTAATATTACCCAAAAGCAAAATGATGGCCAAAGTTTTGAAAATGTCCCACCTTTCACTATTCGAGAAATTCATAATTTCAAAAGCATGAATTAAATCACGGAATTCTTGTTTGTCATCCACGTTTGGGATGGAGATATTTCCTCTTTTTAAATAGTTAAAATTTGATGCTGCCTCATTGATGAATAACTGGTCCTTCTCTTTTTTAGAGAGTCCAAGGAGCATTTGATAGAAAACATGGTAATTTCTTTCATTACTAGCTTGATGAATAACTCTTGATTTTTCCAACAAATACCAGTCAATGCTAGCCCCTGCTATTTTCCCTTTACTTGAAAATCTGATCTTGATGAATTTACCGAATCTTGAGGAGTTGTTATTCCGCACGGTTTGGGCGTTACCCAAGGACTCCAAGATGGGATTAGCTTCAATGATTTGTTCCTCAAAATTTCGATATTTTTCTTGGCTGTCATTGCTGTTTTCTAAGGTCAATTGCTGCTGCTGCTGCTGCTGCTGCTGCTGATGCTGCTGATGCTGATCTTCTTGGTTGGTTGCAGTTATTGCTGCCAAATATTGAATGATTTTCTTGGTGTTTTCTGTCTTTCCAGCACCAGATTCACCAGTGACCAAGATACTTTGATTCTGCTGCTTTTCCAACAAATAGCGATATGTCAAGTCTGTAATGGCAAAAATATGAGGGGGTTTATTTGTCCCGCTGCCAGTAGAGGCACCGCTGCTGGAATTGGAAGCGTCATTGTACATATCAACGTAATCGGGCCCATAAAGTGGGACATTGGCATATGGGTTGATGGCCACCAAGAAAAGCCCCGAATAAGTATAGATCGAGTCGTCCAAATATCTTTTCTGAAGATTGTAAAGCACGGAGGGCTCATTGAGATAGGTCAACTCGGCCATGTCACTGGCACTGTTAAATTTCGGGGGATTCATTTGCTCAACTTCATCTTTCATAACAATGATATCCTTGCCATCATCTTCGGTGCGAACTTTCACCTTGGTGTTGTTGTCCAAGTTATCCTCAATGATGAAACCCTTGACAAAGGTTTTGGCACGATCTGGAATCCACACCCATTTATGGGAATTGAACTCAATTTCCTCTTCGGATGAGGGCATGATTCGTAGTCTGAAAAGAACGAATAAAGTGGGTGGTTGATCTGCCTTCTCTGTGGGATCTATTATTTACAAGGTTTTTTTTTTTTGTTGTTTTGGTTTGTTTTGTTTGTTTTGTTGTGATTTCGTTGTCTTTTATTGGGGGAAATGCACCATCCAGGCGGTAAGATGTGTCTACATAATACTGATTGATACCCCGATCACAACGCTGTGATGCCTCAATCGACAAGCTTCCATTCATTGTCATCGATCTTGGATAGGAAGTCGCTCACGTTGCTGGTTTGCTGCTCGTACCACACACCCACCGCCAAACAGTAGTGATTTCCAAGCAACACCCACTCTTCCAATTCGTCCAATAACTCCAACCTGGAAATCCTTGTTGTTTCCAGCTCGGAGATCCACCTGGTCCATATGTCACTCATATCGCTCACAAACGTTCTTTTGTGGTCAGTAGAAGAGGGCGCTACCACATTGTCCTGTAATCTTTTGCATTGTAATTCGACGGTTGATACCGTTTCCAAAGAAGGCAAAGATATGCCCCTAAGTTTCAAGTTGTTTGTCATAACACTCCCAAAGTTGTCGTTCAACCCGATAGGTTCGTAGACTACCAAAGTAGCAAAAGTTTTAAAGTGGCTGGAGAATTGCTGTATTATTCTCTCGGTGATTTTTGGGTCGAGATAGCAAAGTACACACTCGCTAAGAATCAACGTGGGACTGGTAGGGTCTATAAACAGGGAATTCAAAAGCTGAGAAACTTCGGATGAGTCTCTGAGGTCGACGTTAACTAGGTGGTAATTCGTTGTATGTAGGCTGTTGATGCTGTTGTCTGCATTAGTATGTGGGGCTGGAGTGGGTTTCCCAATGGCGGCGCTTAAATCAGAATTGGACGCAATGATCGCCAGCTTCAATTCCACGGTTAGTTTATGATCTGTTTCCACATATGTAAGGTTGTCATGATGTGGAATTAAGTTGAAAGGTCTGGTATCTGACCCCGCTCCGATGGAGATAATTTGGCAATTCTTGGTGTTGCAATTTGTTTCCAAAAAGGTGGTAATGATCTTGTTGATGGAAAATGTTCTCAAATATGTGCCTCTGTTGATGATTGGAAGCTTTGAGAGCAAGTTCTGCTGCGAGAAATTGGACTTGATTGATCTTCTCAAGGACAATGGTGTGGCGTAGGCAGAAGCGGTGGTGGCATGGTTCTGCAAAGCTTCCACATAGGTAGCAATGAAATGGTCCGAAGTGTCGTACTTTTTCAAGTACATGGCGTACCTGCTGCTCAAGGCATCAAAGTCTGTGTATCTGATGTTTTTGTCTCTGGCGTCGGGATAAGAGGAGTTCATGATGATGATGATGATGCTAAACGCCTTCAAGCGCTTGTCAGCAGATGAGGTTTCCCAGCGCAAAAGTGGCGGCGGAGCGCGTGGAGCAAGGCTGCAAACAAATAATGAAATAATGCTTCGAACCGGAACAACCATGACAAATTGATGATAAATCGCACCTTTCGACGTTGATCTATACATTAGTATATATATATATATATACATATATACATATATCTCTAGGGCTTCTCTGAAGGTTAGCTATCTACATTCCTTTTCAGTCTGACACTGGTTTGAATTTCTCTGTGTGTATGTGTCTGTGTAAGTGAAGTGTGTGTGCGTGCGTGTGTTTTTTCCCCCCATCCTCGAGAAAGAAGCTTTTGCCAGACCATTGTTGAGATTATTTCTATATTCCACTCTCTTCTCCTTGACTGGTGTCTTAACTCATTGCTACTTTAGCTATCTCATTCCGTTGCCACTATAGCTGAAACCATGGATCCCAAGAAAAACCCAGACTTTGTGCCTCCTTCTGACAGAGATCCGTACCCATTGCCATCTCCTATTGATCGGATTCCTAAGAACGAGCCCATCCAGCCGTATGTGTTGGCTGACTATCTAAACTCCTTGGACGCTCCAATCACCGAGAAAGAGAGAAGCAGGGTTTCTTCTGTTTCGTTGTCGAGCATCAGAAACAAAGCCAGTTTTTCCGGCAGTAACTCTGCTCCCACCATCATTCCCAGAATCTCTTCGAACCTCCACATGTCTGACTCATCGTCGTCTGATGACCCCATCAACGACAAAACACCGCCAGGTGAGGAACAAGATCAACCTCAATATCAGCACACAAAGAGCTACAACGCCATTCTTTCAGACTCTGATGATGATGAGCCTATTCCTCTTCAAATCGACGCTGCTCCAACATCTTTAGACATTAGTCAGCATGTATTGGGTGCAGATTTGGAAGAAGTACCCAATGGAATCAAGCGTCAGGCCAAATCCATTGAAAGTTATCTGTTCCCAACCCATCGCTTGAAGACAAAACTCTCCGACAAGTCCAAATATCCCCTCGTTGTTGTTGCATGTGGCTCATTTTCGCCCATCACCTATCTCCACTTGAGGATGTTTGAAATGGCACTCGATGCTATTGAAGAAAACACAAAGTTCGAGGTTGTTGGTGGCTACTACTCGCCTGTATCTGACCACTACAAGAAAAGTGGGCTTGCCCCTTCGCATCACAGAGTTCGCATGTGTGAACTTGCTTGCGAAAGAACCAGCAACTGGTTGATGGTTGATGCCTGGGAGTCCTTGCAGCCAACATACACTCGCACCGCCCTTGTTCTTGACCACTTCAATGAAGAAATCAATGTCAGACGCGGCGGCATCTATTCTGCTGATGGCAAGGCCAAGCGTGGGGTGAAAATCATGCTTCTTGCTGGTGGCGATTTGATCGTTTCCATGGGTGAGCCAAATGTTTGGGCAGAAAATGATTTGAATCACATTTTGGGCTCTTATGGATGCCTCATTGTTGAAAGAACCGGAAGTGATGTCAGGAGCTTCCTTTTGAGCCACGACATATTATATGAGCATCGGAAGAACATTTTAGTCATCAAGCAGTTGATTTACAATGATATCAGCAGTACAAAAGTGAGGTTGTTCATTAGAAGAGGAATGAGTGTCCAGTACTTGTTGCCCAACTCTGTGATCAGATATATCAATGAGCACAAATTGTACATCAACACTACCGAGCCAGTCAAGCAAGTGATGGCAAATCACGATTGATTGATCGATCAACTCACACCTTTTCTGAATGAATTACTGACTCACCAGTTTCTTTTTATCAAATTTCTCTACTTTCAGCGATCACTGTCGTTTGTTAAGGCCAAGCTAGCTTCATAGATGCCATGGCCTTGTTTTTTTTTTAATAGACTTATCAATCTTTTCAGCTCCCATCTTCAACATAAATTCTACCAACAAAAATGCACCTCGTAGTCAAATAGCATCATATCATAATAATAATCAAAGAAAGTAAAAACATTAACAACAACAACAACGTAAAAGGTATAGAAGAACTAGTAAGCGTAAATAAAATCTGGGCTGTAATCACCCATCACCACCTTCATTTTCGATGACAACATGTCATATTTTTCTGCAGTGGTGCCTAGGCGCTTGGCGGTATTCAACTTCACCAAGTAAAACAAGTATCCACTGATGGTGATCAATCCCCCAACTGACAAGGCAAACCCAGTGATGTAACCCTGGGTGAAAACTGCATCACTTTTGAAGACCACAAACAACCCAATCAAGCCGCCAACGTCAAACATGCTCACAAGAGTTGTTGTAACGATGGCCTTTCTCAAGTGGCCTGCAACGTTCATGGTGGCCCAAACCAACAACACTGGTGTAGCGGCAAAACACCCGCTGACAATCAAGAAGTTTCCAGCGTATTTCAAATGTCTCCCACTGGAGCTATTTGAAGACGAGCCAAAGATAAGCAATGCACCAATAATGACAATGACTAAATTCAAACATAGAAGAAGGTAATTCTTCATCATCTTGAATCTGTCCAATACAAGGGCTGTTGCCATCATATACCCGAATGCCAATATCCAGGGATAACTAGAGTTCAAGTTGGTATTTGTAAGATTGAACTTGAGTCCCTGGAAGATGATGGGCTCGAAAAGCGCATAAGCATGGCTCACATACCCAATGCTCAAGGCAGCCCCAAGCGGCAAGATAATGGCAGGGTCTGTCAAAACATGGGCATAGTCCGATAAGGTGAACTTGAGATTGTATCCTGATTTGCCATTGTAAATCTCGAGCTTCTTCACCATGAACACAATCTCATTGTCAGTGCAAAAACGAGCATTTTCTGGGAAATCTGGGATCACCAAAAACAAGAGGAAGCTGCACGCCACCGTGAACGAGCCAATGATGATCATCAACCAGCGCCAGCTTTCCAACCCTCTTGCACCCCTTAAGTGAAGATTGATTGCCAAGCTGAGCAAATTGTTCACCATGCCCGCCAAACAGTTCACGGAGTAAAGAGCGCAGAATCTTTTTCGGGACTCTGCCTGTGAGTAGTAGCTTGCAATAATATAAAGCACCATGCTCTCTGTGCTGGATTGAAGCAATCCGTGGAAGAATTGGCAAGCTACAAAGCCTCGATACCCTGTGATGAACCCACATCCTAGATTGATGGCACCGTAACAGAACACCGAGACAAACGCACAGAAATGGGGCTTAATCAATCTGAGCAAGACGTTTGAAACCCCTTGGAAGGCAATCAAAGGAACAAAAAACACTGCATACGCAACTGCCAATTGAAACTTTGTCATGTCAAGCGAAGGGAGAACATCATCAACATATAGTAGGCCGAAACTCGATCTATTCAAAAACCCAAAGAAGTAAAGAAGCGCAAATGGCGCAATAACTCTCAAGTCAATCTTTCGCATGAGTTTGGCATGGTCCACATCGCCCTCTTTGCAGAGTTCCTCAACTCTTCTATGCTTTATTTCATCTGTGCTAAGGTTGAGCACTTCTTCGGTAATGTTTGCTGCATTGACTCCTGCCAAAGCGTCTTCAATCTTTTCTGCGTTGGTTGCATCCAGATCTTGCAGAACTGGTAGAATTTGAGTCTGCTCTTGAACTTTTCCTCCTCCTTTTGCTTCCTTTCCTAAAATACTCTTGCTTCTTCTGCCCACTCCCACCTCGCTTTCGCTGCCGGATTTGTTATGATGGAGTGTTTGGTCACTGTTAATGCTTGTAAGAGTATCCTTTCTCGTCGACGCCTGCATCATCATCGACCTCAGAATCTTCTCTATCGAATCATGACTGTTACAGATAAATATCGAGTCCGGAATATTGTGGATGATCAGAGGCTCAGTGGTCTCAATCTTTCTTTCTAGATCAATATTCTCATCCTCAACTGTCTCCTCAGGGGTGCTTTTGCTCTTCTTCAACATTATAGTGTGGTTGTTCAGTATCTCTCACATCATTCCATAGGCACATTAGTAGGGGTCAAGCAGGAATTCAAAGCTCATTTATATCTAATCGCCTTAATTGCCCTATGTTCTTTACAAATGTCTTGCATTCACTACCCTTGTCGCTCGTTCCATAGATCCTGTTTCCCTTAATTAATTAGAAGGTTGAACTTCCATGTTGGGTTGGGTCAATTTGCAAGGATAATTTAAATTGAGGTTTATTATTTAGGGGTTGTTTTTCGAATGCCAGGCCCCACAACCCGACAACCATCAAAAAGCTGTCAATTGAAAAATCCCTTGTGCAAGCATCATTGGATTTACCACGGTACGCTTCCCGAAATTGGTTCCTTCTTGCGCCTTTGTTCCTTTCGTTATTATCTTCCAATTTTTCCCTTGTCCTCATGGGCTGGATTCACCGCGCGGTGATACTTCATGCATGCATATTTAGTGCAAATTGCACTTTCGGACCACAGAACTCAACATGTTAATTGTAACGACTGGACGTAAATAGCCCATCAGCCTCGCATTAACTCAGTAAATGAATTCAGTTCTTCTCTTGCTACTTCTGCTGAGAACACTGTGGTGAAAATCAAGCTATATATGTGGGAGAACAATTCTTAACGATAGCAACAATAAAAAATCAGATTATGGAAAGATTAAAAAATTGAATAATAAGACATAATACATTACGATACAGTACAAAAGAAAATGATAATCAACGAAAGAGTGAGGAATCGAAATCTAGGATAGATCTGGTCAATCAGAAATGCCATTTAAGTTCATTCTCCATTCAATTGGAAAGATATATGAAGGACAACAAATTCAGCAAAAAAAAAAAAAAAAAAAGGGCGACACTAGATTGTCAAACTTAAGATTCTAGCTTATGCTCTGCGTGATATGTGGATTGCTGTAAGCTTTTGTTCTTTTTTTTTTTATTTGTATGATTGATCTGACTATGACGGCGTACCGGTTAAACTATTGGCATTTCTTCTTTCATGCTTTCCCTTTTTTAGGAACTGTTTCAACGCCACAGGGTCCAAAGGATCCAAAAGCTCAAAACTGCAAAGCAACTCCTCACTAACACTCATCACTGCCCCCCAATTATCAAACTCCCCACAATAGTTTGGAGCACTGAACACCGTCACCAAACTCTTGTCATTGAAAAATTCATACCCATCCTCAACAACCATATGAGCTCGGCAAACCAAATCAATGTTGAACTTTGTCAAAAATTTGTTGATAGCCACTTTTGAAAAGCAATACGATACCCCTCGCTCATTATCTTCCCACTCATTCGGTGTATCGGCCGGATCCGACCAAAGTAAATCATTCAAAAGCCCAAAGTCTGGTACATCCGTTGGACGCTTGATAGTTCTGATCTCGTCCATGGAATGCAAGGTTGGTGAAAGACCGCCGTGCACGCAAAAGATTTTGTTGGCAACAATAGCTGCAATCGGTAGAGTATTGAATGTATCAATAAACACTTTCCACGTCTTGATGTTGCACCTTCTCTTGCATTCATCATAAAAGCCGTACACTCTTGTAACATTTGCACATTCATGATTTCCCCTGAGTAAGAAGAAGTTTTCTGGATATTTGATTTTATAACACAAGAGTAACAATATCGTTTCAAGAGATTGTTTACCCCGATCAACATAGTCCCCTAAAAATAGGTAATTGCTGGCTGGTGGGAACCCACATTTTGTGAACATTCTGATCAAATCACTGTACTGGCCATGAACGTCTCCCACAATCTTCACTGGTGGCGAAAGTTCCAATAAAGTAGGCTGTGACAAGAAGATCTCTCTTGCTGCATAGCAGATTGCTTGAATTTCAGAGTTTTTCAAACAAACGTTTTTTGTTCTCTTCCCAGAATATCCGGAATCTAACAACCGTTGAATGAGATCCTCGACATCTATCACCACACTGTTATCCAAATTTGACGCTGCTGCAGAGATCTTGGAATTGGACAAAGCTGAGGAAGCCCCTGGCGTTCCTGGGGTGGATCCTGATCTGGCTGATATCACATCCTCATTATTGCTGAATGTAGTGTTCAAAGGTGTTGGAGCTCCATAAACTTTTTCAGGGTGTTCTTTGCTGACAGCAGTTAACTCACTAGCAACACTTATAGCGTCACTAGTACCATTAGTGGAAGAATGATTGCTTGGGAAATCTGTGTTTGGGGTATTACTGTTGCTACTATACTCAACAGTATCATTGACAATGGTGGTATTGATTCTCTGACCATTCTTGCCTTCAAACTCATTACTGTCGTAATTGTTGTTGGTTATGATGTTACTGTTGTTGTAATCACTATTGCTGTTTGTCACACTACTATCAACAAATGAATTGTGCCGACTAGTGTAAAGTCTTGGATTATTGCCACTGCTACCAACATCCGGTGTTGTAGTAGTCCCAACGATGCCACTTCCGTCTCCTCCTGATGCACTGTTCGAGCTGTCTCTTCTTTTTAGAATTGGTGTTTTGGGTTCCAATTGTATCATCGAAGGGGGCAAATACTGACCCGAAGACTCTAAATTGTTATCATTCACACTCAATGTAAGATTATTAGCATCACTGATCATCCCGCCTTGTGTCTGATGTTGTCCCGTATATACTGCAGAGTTAGCTCCCAAACTGTCGCCACTAACCCCGGCTCCAATACCGCTACCGCCACCCAAACCGCCATCGTCAGTGTTGTTTGGTATGGTTGAAATAGAGTTTCGCCGAGACAACAAAGGTGATGAAGGGAATTTCTTGGATATCTCACTAGTGGCTGTCTTGAATGAGGCGGCGTCATCAAAGGATTTGAAAGAGCGTCTGGATCTACTAGAGCGCTGAGAGGTGGAAGTATCTGTCCTTGTGAACTTAGGCAAGTCACCTTTCTGCTTTGACGTTGAATTACCCATATTTCCTTGTTTCAATTGAGGTCTGGATGACTCTGCTTATTCGGCTAACTGAACCGATCTTCTTTTTATACCGTTGTAAATTCAAACAAAAATCGATTTGGCACAATGAATAAAGACCAAAATAGAGAGAATGAAGAACGATTATAAACCTGATTATTGTGATAATCCTCGGAACTGTTATTATAACCTGATGGTAGACTTCTGCTGCCTTGAATCTGGTGTTACTTGTCTTGAGCAAAAAGGTTGATGAGCAAGTGAGTATGAATTGTAAGAATGGATACGCGAAAAATTGAGAATCCAAAGATAAAGAATTGTTGAACACTATCCGATCATATATCCTTGCGGAGCGTAATGATTTCGGTGATGTCTCAAACTTTGTTGCTTCGTTTCAAGCCTTCGGTTGTGTTTGTAACAATAGAGCCAGACCCAAGAAAAAAACGAGAATCGAAAAGGGTGAAAGGTAATTGGTGAAGATGCTTTACAAGATGCTTTCCTCCTGATTCCGAGAATAAATATGTAGATAAAATAGTGATGGATTCGACCTGGACCCACGATTACCAATGATTGCTGATGATGGTTTTGCAAGCACAACAGTTGCCATCTGGAAGGAAGCATCACTTTTTTTCGTCTCCTTGTATTATTTTTTTCCCAACAAAGACAGAGACAGACCGGTGTCTGGGTTTAATGTATCCCCCCAACATGTGGCGATCTGTGATGTGCCGCCAGAGGGCAGCTTTGATGTCTGGCTCATGGCGTCGTTTCGTCTCTACAAGCTGCAAACGCACATCGTCATCATTGCCGCTCAATTAACACGTAAAAGTACTTCATTCAGTTTGGTATATGTAGTTATTTATCAGTAATCTTAATTGTTGATGTTGTTGTTGTTGTTGTGGTAAAATTTCTTGAAGATAAAATTGACAAAAGTGTCGGTGTTGAACTTGACAAACCCATCATAGATCTCGACAAAGTCTTTGTTTTCGTCTTGGTATTGCAACATATCATCGAGACTCAACTTGGCGATTGCATCTGGAATAGGAACGGACCCGCTGGCAGCTTCAATCAAAAACACACCAACCTCATCACAACTGAACATGAAATCAACCTTAGGAAGCTCGACCCCCATTCCACACTTGAGACCTTTCAACTCACTCAAAATCCCTTGATCAGAAAGATACTTTGCCAGGTATTTGTATGAGCCAAACTTTGGTGCTTTCCCAGATCGACGCAACTCTCTTTGGTAAAAGTATTGTTTATGCAAAAACGGGAACATGAATTTCTTTTTTGAACTGGATGGCTGGGATTGCAACGATAGCATGGCTTTGGAGATATGGTCATTGTAAACATCCAAGATTTTGATGAGCTTCTTTTCTTTGTCTTCCACTCCCTTCAAAACTTTCTCGGCTGACAATATCTGCTCTTGCTTGGTTGATCTTTGGTCTTTCTTAGCTTTTATGTCGTGGGCAATCTCGTTGACCAACTGCTGAAAATTGCTTTCTCTTGACAAGAATCCCATGGACTCCAACTCCAAAATCTTTTCCAAAGCAATGCATTTCAAATCATGGTAACTGATCTTTGCTAAATCACCCAATGAACCCTGTGAATCTTTGGTATAAATATTTTTCTCGATTTTCTCCTTAGATTCATCATGAATGATTTGCCTGAACTTCTTCTCATCTTCTGGAGTGATCTTGGAAAGTAACAAGTCAAGCAAGCTGTTCCCACTTTGCACTTGCAACATATAGATGACACATCTTTTTGCCTGTATCAACAAATTGTTCTTCTTTGACCCAATATATTTGCTGGTAATGTCCTTGACTACTGGATTCAAAGTCAACACAAATTGCTGCGTCCCCAAGGCACTCTTCAAGCTACCACCACCAGACTTTCTTATCAACTCACCCAAGTCATCCAAAAACTCCAACATCAATTGATTGGAAGTGTCATCAAACCTTTGGAGGCCATTGTTGTTGTATTTGTTCATCTCTTTAGCACCCCGTTCCTGCTGCACTTCTTCATCGTTATCCCATAGATCCCTATTGTCATTCGCCATTTTGGTGATACTACTCAAGTCTGCAACATCCACCAAAAGCGTTGGCTTTTTGTACCGACTCAAATCATCAAGTACTGCCATGTTGTAAAGCTTGTCAATGTTGGAGTTATCTTTGTGAGTCAATTTTTTCAAGATGTGCTCAACCAACACGCTCAGGGACTCAAGGTAGTCGTTGAGTGGTTGCAAGTAAACTTCTTCAATTGGGAACTTCACCATTAATACCATCTGGCTCAACAACTTTGTGATTTTCACCAAGTTTGACTTCAATCTTAGAGTGGTCTGTGAGTTCAAAGTGGTCAATGTGATACCATAATTTTCAGGGTTGATCACTATGGACTTCAAGTAAAGGTCGATCAAGATAAAACCTGACATTGAAAGAGCCAATTTTTCAGGGATGTCTGCCTTGAATTTGCTTTTCAAACTGGAATACATCGCAGCCATCAATGCCTTGATAAACAATGGTACATCATCAATCTTCTCCCATATCAATTCATAAAAACTGTTAGAAATCTCCCGCAAGTTACCCAAGTTTTTAACAAATTGTGCACGAACATTTGGTTTTTGAATTGCTTCCTCAACTGAAATGTTAACTTGGGTTGGCTTTCCTTCATCATCCAATATTTGCTGATATATTTTGAGAGGGTTGCTTTCCAATGATAAGTTATCGATGTCAGAGATGGAACGAATCAAAGAGCCAAAGAAATCTCTCAACATATTTTTTTGTTTGACGGTTCTTATGAATGAGTTGAATAACCTTTGCCACATGGTAGCACCATTTTCGATATATCTATTGGCGAAATCATCAAAGTTGGATGAACTTTGAACATCAAACTCGATCAAGGCAGCTAACATTCGAACAAACATGTACTCTTCTCTTTTAATACCATAGTTGTAGGTATCTTCATTTTTCTTCCTAGTAGGGCTGCTTGGAGTGGTAGAGGTGCCTTTTCCAGATTTGCCACCAGAAGCAGAATGGTAAAATCCCAAGCCAGAACCCCCATAGTTGAATACTTTCAAAATCAACAACAGTGTTTCTTTGCTATTCATGGTGTTGCTGGTATCACATCTTTGCGCAATTTTGACGAAGAAATGAGGTTCTGCTTGAAGCAAGTAGAAGATTTTTTGATAAATTTCTATACGCTGTCTGGTAGCTTTGTTCAAAGAGCTGATGTCAAGAGACCCTAAATGCGGTTCTGCTTCAACTTTGTAACTTGAGTTGCCATTATTTCTTTGCCTAATCATCTCATCTAATGTGATCTTGTTCTTCACAAGTAAGGCTATCTTGATATCTAGTTCTTTGTTTGTCTTCTCCAACATCTCTGTCTTTTTTGTGACGTGAACAATTTTGTTATTGAGTTGATTCAAGTAAATCTCATCTTGAAAGTCTTTGTCGGTGTCGTTCAACAAATAAGCAAACTTAGATATGACCTGAATTGGTGGGTTAGCCATGTGCAATAACTTCTTGTAAGCATCTCCAAAGTCTTTGCCCTTGATAAAAGATTGAATTTTGATAATCTTGTCAATGTTTTCCAAGTAGTATGCATCCCTTTTATGATCTGACATGCGTTTCAAAGCGCCACGGGCAAATGATTGAACCTTCAAAATTGAATCGCTCTGCTCTTCAAGATCATCCAAGATATTATATTGCTCAAACCGCGAAAGCACGCCCCTGAAGATTGATTGGATCTTGGTGGTATCAGCTGATCCAAATTTCTCAAGCTCAAACTTGAAATTCTTCACCTCCCTTCTAAGAGTTAAGCCTCTAATGATCCCATTGAACTTACTGAATTTTGAGTCATGAAGATCCAATCTGTCCAAGGTATCATTCAAACATGCTCGAGAAACCCCACCTCTTGAAATGGACTGCAAATCAACAATCTCTTCTCTGAACTTGTTCAACATCAAGAAGGCTGCTCTGATCTTTCTGCGAGCCAAAACAGCTCTTATCTTTGTTTGGATCTCGGTAATTTTCTCAAAGTTTTCATCAAGTGCATTCCGCTTCTCAGAGATGGACGTAGTTCGAAGTCTGGCTCTTATTATGGCTTGTATCCTCATAATCGACGATGAGACAAAATCTAAACTTTTCAAGATGCTGATCAATTTTCTTCTCAACAAAGCACCTCTGATGACTGATTGCAAATCACTCACTGAGTCCTCTGCGTCAAAAGCTTTCTGCAATCTCTTGTGTAAACGCTTTTTGTAAGCATTCTTTCTGATGACGGCCTGTAACTTTACAATAGAAGCATCAACAAATACATCAGACAAAGAGTCTAGCTTATCAAGCAAGCTGTCCCTGAGAAGCTTTCCTCTTATGGCTGATTGGAATGCCTCAATGTGACCAACATTTTTCTTGTAAATTTTCTTGATTGCATGCCTGAGCACTTTTCTTGTCAATACGCCTCTGCAATGAGCTTGAATCTCAATAATGAAAGGAGAGGATGATCTCACCTGTATTTCTTTCATTAAAGGACCAGCTCTTAGCATTTGGCCTCTTATCATTGCCTGAAGGTTAGCAATATGGTTGGAATTGCTCTGTAAAATCATTTTTTGAACAAACATCTTGTAGCGAAAGATAGAGCCTCTTGACAAAGCTTGAAACATTATAACGCTTTGAATAACTTGATCAAGTTCTTCTTCAGATGGCTCAGACTCGGCCTCTTTCTCGAGATCTTTCTTCTTCTTGATCTGCCTCAGCTTTTTGGTGTTAGCTACCTGACCACTATTTTTCTTCTTTTTTGGCTTCGATACCGTTGCCTGCTTTGGTTCTTGATGCAAAGCTGCCATCATCTGTGGAGAGTTTTCAAGCTCTTCGTTATTTTGAGTTGAGATATGTGAGGATTGAGAATCTTTTTTCACAGAGTCAAAGTTTGGAAGGCTAGCTCCATTCAAAGCTTTCTGAGACTGAGATATTTCCTCGTCAGTAAACTCTAATTTTCCCACCAAGTTGGTCATTTTAGGAGCTTTTTCATCTTGAGCCAAAAGAAAACTCAAGGCATGCAAGCAAAAAATAACTTTTGGAATGTTTTTCTTGTCGTATAGATCTGTCAACTCGAATCTGAAAAGATCAGGAATCTGAATCAAATCTAAAAACTTGAAGAAGTTGTTGATATTCTCGGTGTGTTTGAATTGAAGTCTTTTGGAAGATGGAACAATCTTTCTCACCAATTCAGGAACGAAAACTCTAGTCAACTTTGCCAAAATGACACCGTCTCTGAACCCATCATTGCATAGCTCCGCCTCTGAAGGCAACTCTTCATTGATACAATTCTCGATCCATTGTTTGGCTTCCCCTACCCTGCAAAGATATTCATACCCTTTCAAAGATCTTCTTTCATTATCGTACCAGGCAGATCCCAAATTTTCATTGGAGTCCTTTTTGGTCAATTTTTTTCTTCCCTTGAGACCGGCCACATCCACTTCATCGATATCTGATACTTCACTTATAGTCGGGACTCTGCTTACTGGTGTCACTTTGAGGTTATCCTTTGCTGAAAAGTTGCCTGAGAATTCCCTCCTAGCATTAACAATGTTGCTGTTTTCTGATAATGGAGCATTTGAGCTAAAGATCCTGGATGCAGTGTTTTGTTGTGCCCTCCTGTTGGTTGAAGGAGAGCTTTCAATATTCTGCAAATAACGATTAGCAATACTGCCTCGTTCAAGTGGAGAGAAAGTCATTGGCAACCCTATGATTTAATCAGGATCTTTCTATTTTGCAGAGTTCACTATTTGACTGATAAACGACCACGAAAAGAAGGGGATGTATCATTTGTCTCATAAGTTTAATAAAAGCGAAGAAAATGTATCATTAATAAAAATAGTTAAGATGTGACAAAAATCGATATGAAAAAAAAAGTAAACAAAAAATTACCTTTTGAGGAAATTTGTAAACAAATCTTGCTGCTTGCAGCGGTTGTAACAGATTTTCGATAGCGACTGCCTAGCGTTAAGTTTTGCACCTGCTATTATATGTGTGTGTAATAGCTGGCTCTTCAATTGAAAGATAGGATACTGAGAGATACAAGTTTATACTTTGATACTTAAGTGTTCAACTGTCCGGTACACGGCTGTCGTGAAAAGCTTTCCCTTGTATCATTGAGGTTTCTTATCAATGACGGGGAATCGTGTGAACTGAAGATGTCACCTAATACATCGATTATCATTCAGCTTATCTCCAGGATATCATGACTAGATGAAAGGGATCTCTTATTCTGCGTACCACCGGCACTTTGGACCATATCTTGAGTTCTGTTCAACATGGCTGCTTCCACTTGACTAAAAATAGTTCTCCGTTGTTTTCACGAATATGCTCCACCCTATCAGCAACAATTGAAGAAACGGCACACATTTCGGGCCCGTCCTTCTGGGAAAGAGCTGGGGTCTTTTTGAACTTCTCAAACCATTCTAATTCGTCCGAGATATCTTGATTATCAATCATTTTCGCACTTTCAATATCCCGGTAACAATCGACAATAAACTGGGGAGGAGGATTATTACAATAACCTTTGACTGCATGAATAATCCACAACTTCAAAACAACTGTTTGCAAGCAACTTTTGGCAACGTCAGCATACGTCAGTATCTGGTATGTTGATAGGATGTTAACGAACTTCTTGTCACTTTTCATGATTTTTTTGAAGGAAATTGGCTTATACTTTTCAATCAAATTCTTTTCGAGCTTTTCTGCTTTATCCAAAGAATTTTGCAAGATCTTTGTTTGTGATTTGATGTAACTTTTGTATAGCTTCAGCACGTTTTGCAGTATGTGAGATGATATTTTGGGGTCAATTTTGTGGCTAAGCTTAAGATTCCCAACTAATTTATTGAGAGTACCAACTATAGACTTGATGGCGTTAAGCTTCATTCTCACAGTGTAGTTGCCACCCTCTGACTTTAGCTGTTCGTGCATAGCATAAAATACGATCAAACTTTCTGGTATTGGATCTGATTTTGTGAGTAAAAAGCTTACCGTTCCTTCCTCCAGTAGCTTTGGTATTTTATCATCGATGGCTTTCATTTTACTGTGCATGACAGGATTAGATGATAAGGTCAAAGTATAACTTTCAAATGGATTAGATTCCTCCACAAAGCCATAATGTAAAAGCAAATCAGTGTTATTCTTTTCACCATAATCGTTATAGAGCTCTTTTCCATTATCCACATTCACAGATTCTTGATGAGAGATAAACTTGAAGAAGCCTTCTTCATAGCTCCACTTAACTTTAGCTGACGGATCGTGGTTTAGGAAGTCCACAACAGGTAGCAAGAAAGCTTGATTGATATCATCGATTTCAGGATTTATGAGAAAATAGGGGAATGATCTGGAGTTCACGATACAGAATGCCCACACATACGCTGAGAAGCTCGCCCAGGTAGTAATATTGAAATCAATTGTACTTAGGCGAGACTTTTGTGTAGCATATTTGTTATAAGTGAATTCGATCTCTGGATTTATTACGTGCAGAAGCTCTGGGTTGTGATTCAAAACTAGCTTCAAAGTAGAATACCACTCGTTCAACAAAACTTCAAGCTTCCTCTTCATAATTACACCTGGTAGCAAATCATTTAGCAAGCATTTTTCAAAGGCTGACCACATGTAAGGTACGGACATGTTTTCGGGCGAAGGAAGTACATCAATATATGGCGTCCAAAAGTTGTGAGCATCTCCACCATTGGGAGGAGCTTTTTTATCGTACTTTAATTTGGCGACAAAAAGCTGCAACAAAGAGTTATTTCTATTGAAAGTGTAACTATTTGGTGGAATCTTGAAATGCTCAAATGCTATCGGCGGAGTGATAAACAATTGTGATGGAATTTTTAGCAAAGGGTCATGACCTTTCAAAGCAGGAGGTACTTCTATTCTCGCGTGGATTCCTTTTGCGTTATCTTTTTCAAAGCTGATGTCATCATCAACGAAAGCACCGCAGTCTTTCGCCCACTGGATAGTGTTCTCCATTTCAACTTCACACCTGACTTTTTATTAAATTAAATTATGGCTGTTCTAACATATGCCAACGAATAAATATTGCCTTAAAGCCAGAAAAAATGAAAATTTTTGAAGCTTCATTTCGATGTTTTATCATCATGTGATCTGACATCCGACATTGATACCAGTACCGCTTGTCAATAATCATGAGTGAAGCCTGGCCTCGAATCATGCGATTTGAATTGAAATATCATTGTTCATTGACAGAGCACAAGACAGGGCACTTCTACCTGTATCCGTTGTTTTAGCTATTTGGCGGGAGTATCCATAATACCGTGCTCATTCAGCAGTGCTCATGTGTGCAACAACTCAGTCATGTGATGTACTATAAAGAAGAGATTCATGTGTATTACTGAGAATGAGTTTCACAAATGTTTTACTGTTTTACCACTCTTCAGATTGCCTTTTAGTTTCTATTACAGATTAGCAATATTTATCATGAGTTCCTCATTAAGATGGTCTAGTATTTTGTAAACAAATAAATTCAGACGAATGCCACTTATTGAATAGAATGTACCACACAACTTACAGGGTGTGGTAGTAGGAAGCCAGTTCATTTGCAATCAAAAAAATTATGGATAACTCTGAGCTGTCTTTATGACAGAAATAAAGTACTGGAAAATAGTCGGATATAACAGTCATGATAAATATAGCTTATCTGTAATAAAAACTAAAAGACATCTCAGTAAACAGAAAAAAATGGCGCTCTAAAGACTAACTATTAGTTCGACGAAAGCCTATATCGCAAACAGGGTAACCCATGATGATTATTTCTGGAACCGGAGTCCTTCCTTCATGATCAAGATTACTCAGAGTCATCTGAAAAAAAATGGAAGGGTTCAGCTTCGAACTCAGGACTTGGGTTTTGTGGACGCACAAGCCAACCAACTTGGCCAAAAAAAAATTCGTTGCAACCAAATCTTTTTTTTTTTAAACTCTTCTTTATTGACTGTCAGTGAGGGTTATATAGAGTTCCTTTTTTTTTCCTTTATTGATTGTCAGTAAGAGTTATATAGAGTAAACTAATACTAAATACCTTGTCTATAACATATCCTCATCCCCATCATCTCCCAATTGACCTTGTTGCAGTAGAGGAGATTTTGTTGTGCGCACGCCTTGCCTATGTGCCATCACATGTAGCCCAGCGTGTTCAAGATTCACAATCCTAGCAAGAGACATAGTATTATTGTAAGCAGTATAACACTAAGATTCAACAAATATTTTCCTTAATCATTATAAAATATATAAAATGATATATAAATATATGGGGGACAAGGGCCCTTTATATATTATTTTCTCAAACTCCTTATTCTTAGTAATACCTCATTCCTAGTAACGCCCTATTCCAGGTAGCAACCTATTCCCGGTAACTCCGCATTCCAGGTAGCAACACATTCCTGGTAAGGAGACTTTGATTACCCAAAAATAGAATAGGAGCGATCTGAAACTAACTAGCATATTCTCATATCGCAACACTCCGACATGAAGTTGTACACTTGGGGATTCGATGTGGGGGGTATTGGGTGTTGAAGTCCCCCGCAATGATGTGATTGCTTTTAATTTGAAGGTTGTCCCAGTCGAATGCTTTAAAGTGGTGTCGGTAGATTGATGAAAAGGTATAGCTGATACCGCCATGTGTTATTTTGATGGTGCTGTAGAATTTGCTTTGCTCTACTAGTTGGATAAAGTGATCGGCTTGTAGTCTTCTGGAAATGAATATGGCRGTGTATTGGTATGGATGGTGCGGTTGCGCAATTCCGACATTAGCCCTCACAGGAGTACTGGACGGGCCGACGGCTTCTTCATCGTCTGAGACATCCTCTTCCGTCTCATATGCGTCTGTATCATCCTCTTCAGTCTCATTGATCACTGTGTTGAATCCTTCTTCAAGAAGGGAGCTGTTGGTGCGATCAAKGTTTTCTGGSTGGGAATCACCATTCTCCCACCTGTTATGTGCCCTTGTTATTGAAGAGTTTGGAATTTTTTTGTTTTYTGTTTTCTGATTTTGTTTGTTTTTTAGAAGTTTTTGTAATTGTTTCTTTGAAGCGCTATTGGGATGAATGATTCATTGTCAAGATTATTTTCTGAAATATTGATGGGAACCTCTTGCARTAATAACATATCATATTGTGTGTACTTCAATACCTGTTCTAAAGCCGTTGGGCTTTTTCTGAGGTTGAGGAAACCGATAAAAGAAGTCGGCTTTTTTGTGAGTATTTGCTTGGTGGACGCTAGACATTAATTATTCAGTGTGTCTTTGTCACCTTCGGTGACTGCGATGGTCTCCTGGTTAGTCTCATGGCTGGCCTCCGCTGCTGTGCTGTACTCAGACGACTCTGAGTTGCTGGTCTCAGAAGATTCTGGGTTGTTGTTGGTCTCAGAAGACTCTGAGGTTATTGTTGCAGTGGTATCATCCTGAACAGGTTCCGTTTGTTCTGATGATATGTCGCGTCATTTGGACGGGCAGCTCTTTTTATTCTGTTAATTTGGAGAGCCATTTGTTTCACGTTATACTCTCGACTTCTGTTTAACAAAGCTTGTCTTTGTGACAGGGTTCTGTTTGGGCAGCAAATGTATTCGCGGAATATCATTTGCCCGAGTTTGAGCCCTTGACGTTGGAGRATTTTCATATTTCCAGTGCGGATGGTTAATTTGAGTGTAACCATCATTGGATTGTACCAAGGGTCATTCTGGTGGAAGAAGAAAGGCACATTGTCGAGCTCGATGTTGAGGTTCGATTCAATGTACGTTTTCAACTCTTCTCTGGAGCAGGAMCGTAAMGATTTGGTCCYTGCAGGTGTGTTAATTGTCATTGTCGTRTYAAYGTTRCGGTACAATAATCTCGYTTGATCATGCCAAGTTATYATGTCATATCTGTTGACTATCCCGGGATGAGAGAATATCGCCTCATCTTTGGTGACAATCTTGATTYTGCCATGGTTGTTGTTATAGATGGAAATGATTGATTGGGWGGATTTGTCGAGATTGCAGATGTATTTGATTTCRTCGTCAATATTGATGTATGCGTTTTCATCTCCATTGACTTTCGGAGTGAGATGTYGATGAAACTTTCTCACGCGTGGGTGTGCCATTCTCRGCTCCGGGATATACGTATCCGTTTTACMA
>JNNM01000009.1:526976-818531 GCA_002895615.1 Saccharomycopsis sp. UWO(PS) 91-127.1
TGAGTGTTGAGAGTCTGTTTGATGTTTGAGTCATATTTGTTGTCGATCAAGTTAAATTTATTATCCACTTTTTGTTGGAGAATCAGGGCTTGTTGGATCATACCGATTTCTACGCGGTGAGAGAGCAAATCGTGGGCTTTTTCCATATCGTGTTTGTTTTGTTGTGTAAGAGTGTTCACCACTGTTGTGGTTGCATCTTTGTCTGCTTGTTTAGATGAACGAAGGTTGGCAATTTCAATGTCTTTGTTCTGGAGTAGAGTTGTGAGTTTGTTCGTTGTTGGCGAGTCTGTATTTCTTTTTTGATTTCTTTGAAGGTTTGAAGACCTTTGGCTTCCTGTTCTGTTAATTTCATGAGTTGTGATTTTACTTGATCTACCATTTGGTTGATACGTTGGGCTTCATATTGTACAAGGCTGGTAACTTTGTTTTTGTCATCTTGTTGAATTTCTGCAAGCTGTAAAAGTGAAGTATCAATGTGTTGGCGGAAGTTAGAATGGGCATTAACCATTGTTGTGTTGTAGTCATTGAGGGTGTTGGAGTAGGAAAAGTTGTGGGGGTCCTTTGCTAATTCCATGTTATTGTTAATAATAGCATCAGGAGAAGCGAAATCTTGATGGATAAGTTGCATATTGTTGCTGCTAGCTGCAGTATCGTGCATGGAAGCGAACGCATAATTTCCATGTACCATCTGGGCTCAGGGAGGTCAGAGATTGCTGGTGGGTGGATTTTTCAAGGTTTCCTGCATTTCCACACTTGTGAATTGTGGTGAGCTAGAGTTCGTGTAGTCGCTGTTGTGAACTGGACTTAATTGGCTTTTCAACATATCAATTTCACCCATGAGCTTGTTGATAATCTCTTTCAATTGGTTATTGGTATCATCTTGAGTTATGGACAGGTCGGAAAGGATGTCGATTGCATCTTTTTGAGTTTCTGTAGAGATCACTGTAGATCTGGTGGGTTTCCTAATGCTTTCTTTGCCCTTTTGGAGTAGGAGAGTATCTCCCCTAGAGATTTCGCCATCAACGCAAAGTCCAGAAGGTGGTTTACAGAGGATTATGAATGTAATAACTGTAACTACAGGGAAGGTCTTTTTGACTTTTTTTAATCAATTTTTTTTTCACATGAAAAAAAACTATTGATTGTCAGTGAGAGTTAGTTAGATATGTTAAAGATTCACAACTCTAGCACCTGACATGTTGTAGACCTTGAATTCTAGTGGCAATATTCATTATCAACGATACTTCTAAAAGATTTCACGATTTCAATAAGCAATTTCACAGTAAATGCAATTCTTATTACTTATAGACATATAAAGAGTAAACTTAAAATTAATACAAATACATGGAAACTGTTCTCTTTCTATGACTTTCCTCTTATCAATTTGTCACCTTAATATGCACTTTGACAACATTATTTTATTCTAGTACTAAGCAGTATCCACATTTTGAATCAGTACTACTCACAACACCCTCCCTCAATTCAAAGTCTCATCACACCACCCATCGGTCTAAGTTGTAGAAACTGAGGACCAACAGCTTGGTCAACATGTCCACAATTTGAACACCCGTTAAAAAACTCAATCAGAACATCTATGTTCGAGATTCACAATCCTAGCAAGAGACATAGTATTATTGTAAGCAGTATAACACTAAGATTCAACAAATATTTTCCTTAATTATTATTAAATATATAATAAAATAATATATAAAATATATGGGGGACAAGGGCCCTTTATATATTATTTTTTCAAACTCCTTATTCTTAGTAATAACTCATTCCTAGTAACGCCCTATTCCGGGTAGCAACACATTCCCGGTAACTTCGCATTCCAGGTAGCAACACATTCCTGGTAAGGAGACTTTGATTACCCAAAAATAGAATAGGAGCGATCTGAAACTAACTAGCNAAAAAAAAAAAAAAAAAAAAAAAAAAACTTAAGGAATACGTAACCCTGAATCATTGTTTTTGACAATCTGGTAATAAAATTTAAACTTAGGTCCCTTGGCCCAGTTGGTTAAGGCGTGGTGCTAATATCAGCCATTAGTTGGTAATGTTACGCCAAGATCAGCAGTTCGATCCTGCTAGGGACCATTTTTTTCTTTTTTATTACACTGAATCATTCCTGGGTTCAATTCAGAATAATGGTGTTTTTTGTCTGAAAAGAACAACACACGTGATTAAAGTATGATTGTTATAAATCACGTGATGTTTAAAACAATATGTACTATCATGCGAGATACACGTATATGATTTAATGGACACGAGCGTTGCTGCATCATGTGACAAATCATCACATGATCCACCTAACTTTTTTCTGTTTTGTTGTGAGGAAAAGTTTAGGGAGCCGGATGCTTTTCATAGCCTGAAAGTTAATGGTGGTGTCAACGGCAAGGGCTAATTAGTATCAGAGGAGTGGCAAACGAGGCAATCTGCCATTGTTAAAGCGTTATAGTAGACACGTTGTCAATAGGGGATCTTTCATTGAAATTGCCCAGCTTCACAACTATTTTTTTTTTGCTTTACATACATAAACTATTTCCTTATTTGGATGGTAGTTCGCTCGATTGATCAGCATAGCATAAAGTTTTATAATCAAAAGTAACTTGGATTTTGATGACGGTGATAGGAAGCCGCGAGAAGAAAATCTTTGGAGCATCCGGTGATGCTTGAAAAAAAATGTTTTGCACAACGAAATAAGCTCAAGTTAAAGGGTGGGGATCAAATCTCCAGAAACACTGACATCTAATGGTTAATATTTGTGTGTTGTGTTGAAGATGAGCAATTTTTTTCTCTCGTTCGAAATACTCCATGATTCAGGCCCATGAGCTGAACAAAGGTAATATCAAAACTTGTAAATATCGGTAATGTCCGATTAAAGTTGAACGTCAACAAGACCCAGGAAGACTTGAAAATCTACCAGCTGTGGATCAATGCCCTATCTTTCTATAGATGCGATAAGTGAAATAGGGTTTTATTCAATTTCACTCGCATTTGACCGAATAGAAAAAAAAAAAGTCTGGCTTAGTCACTAGTTCATAAGAGACTATCGACAAGAACATTTCCTCTTTGGAGTGCATTCTGGCAGGTTGTGCAAGCTTAAAGACGTTTCTTTGAACCTTTCCTTCTGAGAACATCTTCTTGAGAGCGCTGACATTTTTTATTTGCGTGGGAAGCGTAAGTGGAAGATGGAGGGTTAGTGTAGTGGTAAGATGGCTACAAGTGCTGGAAATATCCTGGATGCCAACACTCGCACTCTGCTTTGTGTGTACATACTAAAATTCCAAACAATAGTGAAAGATGAGGCTAATCAGTGCATGCATGGCATATATAATATATGATAACAAACTTGCAGATTTATCAAATTTTCTTTCGGTGGAGACAATTTTTTTTTTTTTGCTTAGACGTAGATAAAGATAATCGCCTCGCTGAGCTGCAATTGATTAGTTGAAGGTTGGTCTCATTCTGTCAGATTTTCCAACTGTTCTTTGATTGATAAAGCCCCTTCAATCTGTGACAATAGAGATTATCACTGTTTTCTTCCAATATCATAATTTTCTTTGCATAATTTCTTTTCCAACTTGTTTATAAATGAAAATGGTTTTCCTTTGATTCTCGATTGATTTTCCTTATTTTATATATACTACCTGTACTAATAAGGCCAAGAGCACAGCTTACAAGTTTTCAAAGCGTCAAGATGCTGATAATCGGTGATTTGAAGTACAGAGCTAGAAAGATTTTCGAAAAATTCTCCACAAAAGAAGGCATCATTGGTGATTATGACTATGCCTATCTTTTCACTCCTGAAATTCCATTTTTGACCAAAAAGGAGAAAATTCAGCCCTTCTTCCCTGTTGATGCTGATATGCCTTTGTTCTTAGGGTTCTTGTTGGGTTTACAGCATGCGTTGGCAATGTTGGCCGGGGTGGTTTCTCCTCCTTTGATTATAGCAACTTCTGCGAACTTTGATACCGAGATGACCCAGTACTTGGTTTCATGTTGTTTGATCAGTTCGGCAATTCTTTCTTGTGTTCAAATCACAAGATTCCACATATACGGCACACCATACTATATTGGATCAGGTTTGTTATCAGTGGTGGGAACATCTTTCACAACAATATCCATTGTTAGTAAAGCATTTCCAATGATGTACAAAGATGGCACCTGCCCAATGGATGGAGACACGAAACTCCCTTGTCCTGATGGGTATGGTATGATATTAGGGACCTGTTGTTGTTGTGCCTTATTAGAGATTGCAGGCTCTTTTTTGCCTCCAAAATTCTTGCAAAAGATCTTTCCACCAGTTGTTACTGGCCCTGTGGTGTTGCTTATTGGTGTTTCATTGATATCTTCTGGTTTTGAAGATCTTGCTGGTGGCAGTGGCTGTGTCGGCAAAATATGTCCCTCAGAAACTGGAGTCCATCCATTGATGTGGGGGTCTGCTCAATTCATTGGTCTCGGGTTCTTGGTGTTTTTCACCATTATTGTTTGTGAAAAATGGGGTGCTCCAATCATGAAGTCAATGGCTGTTATCATGGGTTTACTTGTTGGTTGTATTGTTGCGGCTGCTTGCCATTACTTCGATAGATCAAATATCGATATTGCACCTGCTGCTACCTTTTTGTGGGTCCACACTTTCAAATTGAGAGTTTATGGTCCAGTTGTTTTACCATTACTAGCACTTTTCATTGTCTTGATGATGGAAGCCATTGGTGATGTCACTGCCACTTCTGATGTTTCTAGATTACCTGTTGAGGGTCCTGAATACGAAAGTAGAATTGCAGGTGCTTTGCTTTCAGATGGTCTTGGTGGTGGTATTTTGTCTGCTCTTTTTATGACTACTCCAATGTCAACTTTTGCTCAAAACAATGGTGTCATTTCGATCACAAAATGTGCAAGTAGAACTGTTGGGTACTGGTGTTGTTTCTTCTTATTGGTGATGGGAATCTTTTCCAAATTCGCTGCTGCTATTGTGGCTATTCCAAAACCAGTCATTGGCGGTATGACCACTTTCCTTTTCACCTCTGTGGCAGTTTCCGGTCTTGCCATTATTTCCGGTCTTGACTTCACTCGTAGAGACAGATTTGTTTTGACTGCTTCCTTGATGTGGGGTTTTGGTGCAACCATGGTTGGCGATTGGTTCGATACCTTCTTTGGTTACAAAGGTGACAACAGAAGCTTGACTGGTTTCTTGAATGCAATTGTTCTCGTCTTGGAGACTGGCTTTGCCGTTACCGGTTTCGTTGCCGTGTTTTTGAATTTACTCATTCCTCAAGAACCCGATGAGCCAGATGGGGAGGAACTTGTTAGTATCCACAGCACTCGGTCTAGGCAACTCGATGGTACAGAGGTGGCTCCCGAAAACATTTCCGAAGAAAAGAAAGCTTGAGTTGGAGCCGAGCCAGAGCCCTCTTTTTTATTTATTTTTTCGATATTTTACCAAATTTTTGTTATTACATGTTCAAAACACAAATGTAAAGTAACTAATTAGCTTACCATTGAGCTCTCTGTTCATTCCGAGATGCTTGTGGAATAATTAAAGTAGAAATGTTGTGATTTCTGTAATCGGAGACTATAGAAGTTTTTCTAAGGCCCCCTCTTACCTCATATCCCACACGATTGATCTTGTTCCAAGCTTGAACCTGCAGCGGGCGAGTTGTTACCAGTTAGTTCAGAAATTCCGGTTTTACAAGACTCTCTATCTTGCGCAAAATCATCCCATGACTTTTCTGACTTGCACAACTTGTTGACCTCATCTACTGACACAGTCTTTTTATTCTCGTGATTCACGAAATAACTCTCATAGTTCAATGTTTTTCCCTCATCATCCAATTGAAGTGCTTGATGATTGATTAATGGTTATACTTTGATCTTCATCCGAAATCTCCAGCCATCGGTGACATATTCTTCAGTAGTTCAGCAATTTGCCAGCAATTGGCATAGCTTGACGGACGAAGCCAAGACTTTCGAGAATCGATTTTCAAGCAGGAATCTCTTCAGCCCGGGGGCTAAGACATCTTCCTTGAGTTGAGGTTCGAGAAACAAATAAGTTTCAGTAAAGCAACGTTGCCTTGGAGTTGATAAACTTCTATCAGTAGCTCTTTCAATATTATCCTCCCCTTGCATCACTAATCATACTGTTTTGACTCCTGCCAAACGGAATTGTGTGAGTGAAAAACAAATAAAAGTACTTGTCCCATTCTCTGAAATGTCATGACGATTTGGTTTTCCTGGTTCTTTTTCCTCATATCAAATTTCCTCATCTATTTTGACATCTGTAACAGCAGTTTCAACTTTTGAAAAACACAGCTCAACTGTTAATGGTTTCTCCGCAAGTTCAGATCTATGATTGAATGGTTTTCTCAGTGATAGCAAAGGTTCAGTGAAAATAGGCTCATGACTCCCTTTCTGTTGATGAGGACGACTTCTTCATAATGTCGACAAATACAGATTGTAAAGGTGAAGGTAAACTTTCTAGATCATATGATCATCAAAAACCTTGAACATCAGATCTTCATCGACTGCAATCTGAGCGCTGCGGCCAATCAGTTTTAATCATCTACCAATCCTGATGCAAACCTTCTAGTGTTGTATTGTAGGTGCTTCTGATTCTGCCACGCCTTTGCAATTTCCATGCCTTGCTTGTTTCAGTCAAAAAATATGCAATACAAGCTTTTTTACAGCTTCTATTTTCGATATTTCCAATGATGATCACCTTTAAGTTTTGTCAAAAACTTCCGTAACAGGTTCACCACTCAGAAAGCTTCATGGGCAATTCATTGATTGATTTTAATTGAGTAAACTTAGCTACCAGCAGTATTCTGGTGGGTTATCTCCTAAAATAAACCTTCAGAAGGAGTTAAGCTTGTTGAGCTTCGAATTATTTTAAATGTCTGCAGGAGATATGCTCCAAGAGAGACTTTCAAAGTCTAGGCTTGTGCACCAAATGGAACGATCTTTCAAGACATAGCAACATTCCGTGCGACATGTTGATTGAAAGATGATCTTCAAACAAGAACTGTTTCATGATAAACACCAAAACATGCAGCCAGGTGTCTTATTAGGGGACATGTTTTCTCAAAAACAACCGCTCAGGATGAATTATCCGGTTGACGATCCAACCATCCCTCAAGCAAATCCAGGAAAAAAATATGAGACATGCAGTCAAACGATAATGACAACAGTAAAGTGATTACTGTCTTGAAATACATCTAACCTCATAATACTCCCCTGTTTAAAGTTTGTGGTAACATTGATGATAGTTTATCCGTATATGACTCGTTGATACTATCAGGGAAAATTATTTTTGGTCGGAAAAAAAAAAAAAAAAAAAAAAAAAACTATCAAAAAGATGCGAATATGCGACCATTTTGTGAATTACTATAGATTCACAGACGACAACAAGAAGACATGTCCGATACTGATTCTTCCGATAACTTCATTCAAATCAGCGCTAACAGTGACTCGTACCTCTCGCTTCCAGGCAAGCTGAGCTGCAAGAACACCTGCGATATTGTGCCCAGTTTGATCGACCATGAGTTTGAGAAACTCTCAACAGGGACATCGATAATCAATCAGAACAACTATCCTTCCAACAAGAACATTGTGGACTTAGTCTCGACAATAAGGCTAGTGGACACGAAGCTTAACCATATCACCGTACGGGCTCCCACGAAACGGATTCTTATAGTTTCAAAAATATACGATTTGGAACCAGTAATGTGCACCTTGGACCTAATCAAGTACTGTTTGACAACATGCCCGAAGATGGAGATCTACATCCAGGATGAGCTTATGAAGATCAAAGAGTTCGATCTTGCGCAGGTTGCGACGGATTTTCCCGAGTTGAAAGTGAACCAACGGATCAAGTTTTGGTCGGCCATCAAGTGTTGTTACGATCCAAACACTTTTGACTTGATCATCACCATGGGTGGGGATGGCACGATTTTGTTCTCCAGCTGGCTCTTTCAGGAGCTCATTCCTCCGTTGCTTTCTTTCAGCTTGGGTTCCTTGGGGTTCTTGACCCAGTTTGATTTTTCAAACTACAAAGACGTGCTAAATCAAGTACTTTTCAATGGGTACCAGTGCTGTGTTAGAAACCGATTTCAATGCACAGTAATGAAGAGCAAGTACACCGAGAAGAAACGTCTCGATATCGAGGCCAGAGAGCGGAATCGGAAAGTGGCTTATGATGCTCAAAAAGTGTTGAAACAGAGAATCATTCGGAAAAGCAGTGTTAGTCAGATACCTGATTTCAAGCTTGTGGACAACAAACCAATAATTTCTGAGGAGAACGCGCTTGACGACGAAGAGGACGAGGAAAGCGAACTCGAAGGCTACAGTTTGAAAGTTCCTAATCTCGAAGATGAACTTGGGAGCGAAACGGAAACACATCAGATGTTGCTTAGCTACTCTGTTCTTAATGATATTGTCATTGACCGTGGGCCGAACTCGACAATGACCTCAATTGATTTGTTTTCTGGCAGCGAAATGCTCACGAACGTTGAAGCAGATGGAATTGTCATTGCCACTCCTTCAGGGTCCACCGCGTACTCGTTATCTGCAGGTGGGTCGTTGGTTCATCCGGACATTCCAGGCATTTTGATCAGTCCTATTTGCCCACATTCTTTGTCATTCCGTCCCTTAGTGGTGCCAGAATCGATGGTGTTGCAAGCTGGCGTGCCATACGATGCTAGATATTCGGCTTGGTGTTCTTTTGATGGGAAGAACCGGATTGAGTTGTTTCCAGGGGATTACATTTCTATCACAACGAGTAGATTTCCAATTCCGTTTGTGAAGAATTCTAAAAGCACGAATGAGTGGTTCAAGAGATTAAGCGACACTTTACACTGGAATGAAAGAAAGAGACAGAAGCAATATAACAATTTGGTAACTCCTGGCATTTAACCGTTCCACCACAAAAAATGAACAAATCTGTCACAGCAGCACACTTAAGCATCTACCTTTCGTTTATGACTTATCAAACGAAGAGTATCGAAGTTCGAGGAAAGCGCATTTGATAAGTGAGACCTCAGTTTAGAGATAATTGATAACTTATAGTATAAGCCAAGCAAAAATTGAATATTGGCGTTATGGAATCAAATATTCCGCCACTGCACTCCATTTAAATCGTACCACATCAAAATACGTCTTGCCTTTGTTCAGCTCTAAAGCAGCTAATAGCACGTTGTTTATCTTAAACCTCAAACATACATATTCCTCTTAGGTCCACTGCTCGCTTGATGCTTAAACGCCATATAGGTGTACAAGACCCCATAAAATAATCACCATTTCTCAATTATTTCCAATTCGAAGGCAAATCAGTAGTAAAAACATGACTCGATCCCATCGAATTTTTCTCATTGTAGCTACTCTCTGCCAATGTTTTACAAAGTGAAAAACTTTCAGGAAAAGGAGGTGTTTCTTAACTCAACGGTGTTGTTTCCGACAGTTTCTTTTGCCAACGTTGCCCAGTTATGTGTTGATTTAGTCATCACCAATTACCAAGCTGAGAAAGTTGGCCATCTTGATGATGGATATTTGTATCCGTTTGTCTCCTCTGCAGATTATCTGGAGAATGAACCGGCAGAAAGAAGAAGCTTATCAACAGGCTTGGAGGTGTACTACTCTTCGAGCTACAATTTGACGATTATCCAGCAAAGGTCACCGATTTTGCCTGGATACAAATCCAAATTTGTTGCTGAGATTTGCCTGTTTGTCAAAGAGAGCGGATTCAAACAAATTTTAATCTTGAACTCACAAAATTTTGTGGGCAGCGATCTGGTGACGGACTACATTGAACAGAACAACATCTCGATATATTACTCGTTGGAAAGACGTGTCGAAAAATTAAAGATATCCGAGGACAATGAGGAGAACAGCCAGAAGCTTAGAAAAATAAGTGAGAATAAAGATCCTTTAGTGATGGAGATGTATAACGGGATGGTCAAAAATGCTATTGAAAATGTCACATGTATCGCCATATATGTTTATGAAGGAGATAACTTTCACGATGCAGTCCAATTGTTTGATCAAACAACGGAGTTTTTGAGTCTTGATAGAAAAGAAGATTCATTGATATATCCAGTGTCTTGGAAAGGATTCTATGGAGACAGGCCCGTTCCTACCTCGATGGAACAAGGCATCTATGGTTGAACATTTCGCTCTTTTTGCTCTGCATGCTTCAATTATTCGTTCTAAACTTGTGACCACATCTTGTACATGTGTAGAAAACAGTTGCACCCTCGTCTGCAGATCTCAATTGTAAAGTTTGGTACGTCATCTCTTCATTGCCACATTTCGGACATGTTTCTTGAATGGTGGCACCACTGCCTTCGTTTTGTTCGGATTTCGTCAAAGAAGTTTTCACCGACGACTTCTTTGTTCTCAACGCCGATGGGAAGGCATCTTGATGTGATCTAGTAGTAACTTTTAAGTTGGAAAAATTCTTAGCACTATACTCGCTGCTGCACACGACACAGGACAAAAGGGTGGAGTTGCTGCTCACAGAGTCTAGTAGATTACCACACGTGGTGCAGAATATAAGGGAGCCAACAACGGACATAGTTCAGTAGCGACAAGTTTTCTAAATAACGATACTACTCCTCCTCATCATCACCTTCTCCTTGGAAGAACCTGAAAAAATTTCAGACCAAAGGCATTGATCACATGATGTAACGATTATATAATCATAACATAATCAAGCATATAACATCACGTAACGATAAATGGGTCACTTCTTTGCTTGACAAAAAAATCGAGAAATATAATCCCGGGGCATTCCCATCCAATTTCATTCTCTCTAATTCCCCCCTTACTCTGATCTATCTCCTTTATATTTGTTATTCATTAACTAAGATGGTAAAATTGGTCCTCATTCGTCACGGTTCTTCGGAGTGGAACGAGAAAAACTTGTTTACTGGCTGGGTCGATGTGAAATTGAGCGAAACTGGTAAGAAAGAAGCTGCCAATGCTGGGAAATTGTTGGCTGAAAGTGGTATCAAACCAGACATTCTCTTCACTTCCAGATTGTCCAGAGCTATCCAGACTGCAAACTTGGCTTTGGAACGTGCTGACAGACTCTTCATCGATGTTGAAAGAACCTGGAGATTGAATGAGCGTCACTATGGTGATTTGCAAGGCAAAGATAAGGCTGTGGCTTTGGAGAAATTCGGTCCAGATTTGTTCAAAACTTACAGAAGATCCTATGATGTCCCACCTCCTGCTATCAGTGATAAATCTGAGTTCTCTCAATTCAATGACCCAAGATACGCTGATTTGGATCCTGCTGCTTTGCCTAAGACTGAGTCTTTGAAATTGGTGATTGAAAGAATGTTACCATTTTGGCAAGACAGAATTGCAAAGGAATTGCTTGCTGGGAAAACTGTATTGGTTGTCGCTCACGGAAACTCCTTGAGAGGGTTGTACAAACACTTGACCAAAATGACTGACAAAGAAATCACTGATTTCAACATCCCAACTGGAATTCCGTTGGTTTTCGAATTGAGTGACGACAAGTTGACTCCTACCAAAGAACCTTATTACTTGGATCCTGAAGCTGCTGCTGCTGGGGCTGCTGCTGTTGCTGCCCAGGGCCAAAAGAAGTGAGCATATTCTCCAATCAGTTGAAGCAAATGGTCATTTATTCGTTACATACTGTCCTATTCCTAGTTTTTAGTGATAACATCTTACTTGTTTTGACCCCTTGTTCAATGCAACTAATTATTTGCCATTTTCAAATCAGTTCTGTAAAAATACCTGCTGTGATGGTCAGTCTTGGCTGGTATAACAAACGGGATGCTTTTGCCCTTTATTTTATATCTCTGCACAGCTTTGGCTTATGTGCGTGTTATCTTCGACAATGCAACAGCATCAAAATCAACTGTTCACTTGAACAATGGCGACAGCATCTTTGATTTGTTACTGATCCTTGATATCTACACTTCTAGCAACTATTTACTGAGAAATCAGGACTGACAAGTCATCGTTTGCATCGTGAGAATGAATAGCTCGCCCTCATGTTATTACACCGCTTACCCAGTTTTTGAAGCCTCTGTTCGAATTTCCGGTTTGTTACCCAGATTTACTGAAGTCAAAACGCTTTTGTGACCTTTCGAGGATGCCATGCCCCCGATCAGCATGCATAAAAAGCCAGAAAGACTTACGATATAATTTTTTGTTCTATCTCTTCTTCTTTATTCTTCTACAACTCTTCAAAACACAAACAGACTAAAGTTGGCAAACCAAATGTCAATTCAAAAGCTAATAGCAGCAATGATCTAATGCCAATCAACTTGTGAGTATGACTCCTACATACCTGAACAAAAACTTCAAGACACTAACGGTATTCCGCGCTCTCACCTGGACTTCCAGACTTTACCAGTTTCTTGTTATCAAATAATTTTTCCAGCATTTGTTTGCTCTTTTGTATCGGTGGTGATTTCAAGGCCCTCTCTCTCGAGGCCCTCTCGAGGTCTAATACGCTTTACCACCATCATTCTCTTCTCTACTATGTCGTCTCTATTCTGAAAAACTAGCTGTTTTGGGCCAATTCGTAGTAATAAACCCATCCAACTGGCTCCATCATAGAAAGCCGGGTAATTCTACTTTCCAAATTTTTTTGTATCATTTTCTAAACGAGGACACATCCAGACCAGAGTGATAAGCTGATCAGCTCATATAGCCCCGGTGATACAGTAAAGCCCACATTATGACCACTTCATCGTACGACCAGCTTGTGAAAAGCTTGACTGCTGAAGACATATTGGCCAAGTTCCCAGATGTGGTTCCACTCTCGAGAACTTCTGGTTCTGCTTCTGCATCTAGTGGTGACAAAGTTGGAAAGTCTGACCTGGCACTTTTCCAGGGTCATGATGAAGAACAAATCAGATTGATGAACGAGTACTGTATTGTTTTAAATTATAACGATATTCCGGTCGGAGCAGGCACCAAGAAGCTCTGCCACATCATGGATAATATTGACCAAGGTTTGCTCCATCGTGCTTTTTCTGTCTTTCTCTTCAACAAGGACAACAAACTTTTGATCCAGCAAAGAGCTTCCGAGAAAATTACTTTCCCAGACATGTGGACCAATACCTGCTGTTCCCACCCTCTTTGCTTTCCCAAAGAGTTAGGAGCACTCAGCAGCGACTCATCAGAACTTTTGCAAAACGGTATACAGGGGACCAAAGAAGCTGCTGTTAGAAAATTGGATCATGAACTAGGCATTGTTGGTTTGGACGCTAGTAGTTTCCACTTTTTGACAAGAATCCATTATAAATCGCCAAACCCAACAGATACAAAATGGGGTGAGCACGAAATCGACTACATCTTGATAGCAAAGCAAGAAGTGGATCTAAAGTTGAACTTGAACGAAGTCAGAGACTGCAAATATGTAACTGAAGAAGAATTGAAGTCCATGATGGATGACAAAAATTTAGTTTTTACTCCATGGTTCAAGTTGATCTGCGAGAATTACTTATTCAAATGGTGGAATGACATGAGAGAGAACAAACCTTTAGTCCCTGACATGCATCTTCACCATTTGCTTTAGCCCAGCCAATACAATACCTATTACTCTAATAGCCATGCACGTTTGTAGTTTCCTATGTAGTGAGGTTATATGCCCTGGCGCATCGGTCTCCAACAAGTATTTTGCACATAAACAGAGCAAAAAACAAAAAAACAAAACTCCAGATAATGTGAGGTTTTTTGAATAATCGTTCCTTCTTTCAGCTTTTATTCTTATCTACAACAAAAGTGAAACGCAGGAGACCACCTTAGAGTTTCTTGTGAACAGAACAATCGCTCTCAAATTCACTTGAGATTTTGTTTCATTAGGAGTTTTCTTCCCCCTCTTTTGAACAGAAACATTCCACCTTTCGCTTAGCTTAGTCTTAAAAATTTGGAAACAATCATTACATTCAATATATATACATACAATCATAGTCAATCACGAAAGGAAATCACACAAGATGAGCTCTGAGACCGGCAAAGAACTGGCAAACCCAGACGTCGACATGAACGACATCAACAAATCGATGACAAACTTGAGCATGAATAGCAAAACCCAGTCAATGATGAGTATTGATGATGTGGAGTCGAAACCAGAAAAAGCCGAAAGAAAGTCGCACGTCATGATGGCAGAGGACGAAGAGAAACCGAAGTCACATTCAGTGCCTGCCGTATCGTCTCAGGCCATAGTCTCTCTGGCTGCTGCAACTGGTACCAGTTCTGGTTCAGGTTCTGCTTCTGGTTTTGGAGCCGGTGTCACCCCACCAAAACCCAAATTGTACCCCTTGGAGATCAAGTGGATACAAGGAGGTAACAAAGTTTATGTGACTGGCGCTTTCACAGGCTGGACAAAGATGATCAAAATGAAAAAAATATCGGACACCGATCAGGAATTCGTGATTAGGTTGAACTTACCAGTTGGAACCCACAGATTTCGTTTTGTGGTGGACAATGAACTTCGGGTGTCGGACTACTTGCCTAGCGCTACTGATTCACGTGGTAATTTTGTGAATTACATTGAACTCCTTTCTGAAAAAGATCAAAAGGAACAGGACTTGCAACTTTCAGCTGCTGCTACAGAAGATAATCACAAATCACTGCAAGAAGGGCTCAAGGATGAAGACTTGGCTAAAATTAGACAAATTGAACAAAACCAAGAGATTTTAGAAGACAATCTTACTCCTGAACAGAGGGCCAAGTTGAGAAAGAAGGCAGGCACAGTATCATCAACGCTTATTTCTTCTGATGCTGCTTCCTCCTCTCCTTCTCCACCGCCACCACGCCATCCTCCTCTTTCTTCTACATCTGAATCCCGTCTCAAACTCGTGCAGGATGACGATGACATGGGCAATGGTTATAGCCGTTTCCATGAAAAATCCATGATTCGTAATGCCAAAGCCGCTGCTGCCGCTTCCACAGACCACACCTACACATCCACCATTCCTGCTATCTTTGTGGACCCTCAGACTATGGAACGATACTACCTCACTCTCGATCAGCAAAACAGGCAGAATGGGAACAACAACCAGTGGTTGACTCCTCCGGCGTTGCCGCCTCATTTAGACCATGTGATCTTGAACAACCAACAGCAGCACTCCAATGACAATGGGAATTTCAATAAGGAAATGAATGCAGGGGGCTCGTTGCCTATTCCAAATCATGTTATTTTGAATCATTTGGCAACTACCAGTATAAAACATAACACCTTAGCAGTGGCCACCACAGTGAGATACAAGAGAAAGTACTTGACTCAGATCTTGTACGCTCCTATACAGTAACGAGACAGCAAATGAAAAGACAAATGGGTATCAAAAATAAATTTTGGAATGGTTTTTCTTTTTTTTTTTATTATTCCCCCATGCCCCCATATGATAGGCCTGATAATATACGTTTTTACTGGAACTTACACGCAAGTGACGACAATGAAAAATTGGCTTATTGAAGACTCTGGTGTAAACAAAAGGACTTGATTTGGGAAAATCTTCTTTCAAACGACTCATGATAAAGATTGCAAAACATACAACCAGACATCCCCTGGGCCATACCGATAGGTTCATCCCGTACGGTGAACCGTATTGCATATAACATAAAGCATTGAACAACGGCACAACTTCATGCCTTGTGCTTCACGTGGTTGATTTATATAATCTAATCAGAAAAATCATTTCTTTTAGTCCAATTACAATTTCCGATTCCAAGACTTTATATTATTCTTATAAATGGCGAACCCTCCAGTGGAGATATGTGCACATGAGTGTAGGGCTACATGTGATGGCACATAGGCAAGGCATGTGCACAACAAAATCTCCTCTACTGCAACAAGGTCAATTGGGAGATGATGGGGATGAGGATATGTTATAGACAAGGTATTTAGTATTAGTTACTCTATATGACAGTCAATTATGAGCCCTGGAAAATCACGTGATTACGCACTATTGACCCTTCACGCAATTGGAAAAAATTCCGCAGAGAGTACTCCTGGTCGCCAAGTTGGTTTAAGGCGCAAGACTGTAATTGATTTAACATTTATCTTGAGATCGTGTGTTCAAATCACACCCAGGAGATTTTTTTGCTACTTTTTAAATTTTTCGTCTTAAAGAAGCACACACATCCTACAAAATACAAGAAGTTAGCAGAAAATGTTCTTATTGACAATTTCGCATAGTTTCGAAATTGTCAACAAGTTCAGCCCGTCAGCCCGGCTATAGATTGCATACTCTTCGTTCGTTCATAGATCAATGAACTTCAGAATTGTATTCGGCAGAGAATACTCGACTTCTCTAATAACTTTACTTTGGGTTACATGATTTAAAATTCTCCCCATTCTTTTGCTCAAGAGCAATCTGAAGTTCCTAATGGACAACTTGCGGTGAAGTTTTGAACAAAGTTCCTAATGTGGTCATCAGGGCTTCTGGAACAGAGTCTATTGTTATTTCATTGGTGAGAATTTAGCAGGTCAACACTAGTGTGGTAATTCATTGCATGAATATTGTTTCGTTATTTTAGTTTTATGTATCATAATTGTTATTACAATTGATTGATCAAAAGTAGCAGAACAAACTTTTCGACAACTGGCTGATATATATGAAGAGGTTCTGCCGTATCATGGAAAACTTTCAAGGCCTTTCAATATGGATCATTTGGTATTCATAATATCGACGATTTATTTTTCATTTTCTCCCTCTAGATCTTGGCTACAGTACCGACCGGTGATCCTTTTTCCACATTGGGACGCGAATTTTTGTACCTGATCCAAGGACGTACTTACTATTACTTTGTATGACATGATCGCCCAAAAACTTCTTTAATTTGTGGACTAAAGTGCCTTCGTAAATAGTTTACTTGTTATTTGTTGTATGTAATAATATACCTCCCTTCCAGAGCCAACAAATAACCCAGCCCAAAATTTGAAATATTTGGGCTAGGTTTCCATTTAAAAATATGTAAAGGAAAAAAAGAAAATCAAATTTAGTTCTTGAAATAAACATATATGTTTTCCTGACAGCTTCTGCCCTTCAATCGTGTTCTTCGAAGGAAGAGTAGCTACAGCTGATATTCCCTATTTCTCAATGATCAAGCCAGTTTTCCGATATCTTAGATCTGTCTACGCAAATGGTTGGAAGGTCTTTTTGAAATCCAGGAGTCCCTTAGTGTACACCGTCATCGGGGTGCTTTTACTTCTCCAGCTCACAAAGTTGATGGCAATTCTGTTTGACAAGGCCATAGCGGCAGTCCCATACGCTGCAGAACAGGCCAAGTTGATAGACTCCTCGATAGAAAATGCTTTGAGCACTGGCGATTTATTTTTATCACTGACGTACAAATATCTTCTAGATAGTCGACATACAGATAAAGAGCTTGAAGTGTTTGTACAGCCAGAGGAGACCATGCTCGAGGATAAATGCCCCTTGTATTTCAAGTACATGGGAAAGCTCTTTCCAGAATGGAACATCAGTCATGTGGACATGTCCAACTACAATCTT
This sequence comes from Saccharomycopsis sp. UWO(PS) 91-127.1, assembly GCA_002895615.1. Classification (NCBI taxonomy): domain Eukaryota; kingdom Fungi; phylum Ascomycota; class Saccharomycetes; order Ascoideales; family Saccharomycopsidaceae; genus Saccharomycopsis; species Saccharomycopsis sp. UWO(PS) 91-127.1. The sequence goes on from JNNM01000009.1 coordinate 544,469, forward strand.
CGGCTCCAGGACTACAAGGTTTTTCTCAGCAGCAAGAAGAAGGAGTTCATCAAGGGTAAATTGCTGGAAATGAAAGAAAAGCTCCTTGAGGAATCTGAAAAAGAAGGTGGTAAGAAGATCTTCAGACAGTCACAAATGACAGAGTGGAGAAAAAATATTTTGGTGCCCTTGGATCGAATCAAAGAGATTGAAGCCGAGTATGAGGCCAGCATGAAACAAAACAAAATAATTGATCAGTACCTACTCGATGCCTTAACAACGGTCAGAGTGTACGGGAAATGCTACATTGATAACAATTTCAAAAAAAATAGCAAGACTTGCAGCGACATTGAATCAAGAGCATTTCCTTGGGTAACAGGGAAGACTCCTGTGTTTGAAAGATGGGATGGCACAGTGATGAAAACTTACCCCAACATAGAGTCCATCAGATCCAAAGAGGCATGGTTTAGAAGACCGTCGCAAGCGAACTATTTCGTGACAACAAATGAGCATGGCTTTCTATTCAATGAATCAGAAATTTCTCTTCCCGGTACACCGGGATATGGGAATCACAACAATGAGCATGAAGAAGGATCCTCACAAACAATAAAAGGGAGCGCACATTTATATTCCGATGATGATGTGGGCAAAAAGGTAGACAAATGTTTCGTTAGCAATCTTCCCAGAAGGTTCAAAGGTAAAGGGATTGTTGTGTCGGCTTCTGATGACTTTGTTGATGATTTGATTAGTTTGATAAAGGTCTTGAGGGCTTTAGATAACACCTTACCTATCCAAGTTATTCATAAAAATGAGTTATCAAAAGGTTCAAAGGACAAAATTGTGAAGGCTGCCAGAGATCCTATAGAACTTCCCTTGTCCTTCAACTCAGCTAAACATTTGGTGTCTGATATATTCCCACAGACAGAAGTATGGTTTGTTGACGTCTCTCCCTCCATAGATTCAAAATTCACTGGTGAAAGATTGGACAAGTACGCAACAAAGATCGTTGCCCTGTTACTAAACTCATTCCAAGAGATGATTTTGATGGATTTAGACACCATTCCTCTCGTGAACCCTGAAGAGTTGTTCATGAAATCTCAGTATCAAAAGTCAGGGGCCTTCTTTTTCAAAGACAGGGAGCTCGCAGATAAATTAGACCCACAAGATGTCAAACTATTCAGAAAAATGTTTCCTTCTATCGTTGATGAAAAGTTGTTTGACATCCTGCAGCCATCAGAACAAGCCTTGAATAACAGAATGTTGAAGTACGGTTATTGCCATATCATGGAAGCCGGGATGGTGTTGATGGACCGTCAAAAGCACTTTACAGGATTGTTGATGATTGTCCAGCTACAACTTTTCGAGCCGTTGGCAGTGCGTGTTTGGGGGGACAAGGAACTTTACTGGCTAGGCATGATGATGGCGGGTGATCATCATTTCGAGTTTAACACGCAATCTGCATACGTTGTTGGTCAAATAAATTCTGAGGAGACCAAGTTCTTCAAGACGAGAAAATTCGCTGAGGAGCTCTGCTCTTCTCATCCAGCCCACATTGACGATGACAACAAACTTTTATGGTTCAATTCGGGGTTCAGAAATTGCAAGAAAGTCGACACGTTCGAACAGGACAGCAAGTCACAAGCATACCGCTCATTTTTGGAAATCGATGACTATGAAGACTCCACTTCTCAGAAATACGTACGATACCACAACAACTTGCCAACCAAAATCACACATGCACTTTTACCTTCGATAAACTATAGAATGTTTAGAAGAAGTACGCGAAAGTTGGGCTTGACAAATTTGAAAAACCCACACTCAACGGAGATGCAGACGGGGATAAGAATGGAAAGGCTCTGGCTGAGAAGAGACGAGTGTGGCGGGTATTTCTACTGTGCCCATATTTCAGTTGATGATGACGAAATTGACAAGGCAGTGAACGACAACTTCGAAGAGTATCATGGAGTCCTCAAAGACGAACACAGGGGCAAGATCATTGCATTTGACGAGAATGACAGATTGATCTTTGACTACATTGGAGATTTGTGTATCTCCAACTACGTTAAGGGTTATACACTACCTGAACAAAGTTACGAACCTGGGGCTGAGGAGTTGGAAAGAGCAAAGCAGGAGGAAATGGAAAAGGAGGAAGAGGAAGAGGAAGAGCAGCATTGATAAAAATATATCAACAAGCACATATTCAAGTGACAGTACACAGCTTACAGTGGCCAAGAAAATTTACACTAGTAGCCGGCATCCAATGACCTGGCATTATTCTGCTTTTGAATGTTGATATGCGTCAGGAAATCTAGAAGCATATGGTCACGGACTTGTTCCATGAGACAAACCATAATATTGCAGGATGGAACACCCGAAGGACAATAAATGAATCTTAGACTCAGATTACACATTATCATATACGAAGTATATAACACACATTAGCATTGCACGCCATAATACCTGTGTAACAACTATTCCAACTATAACCACACCCAATGAGAAGATTAGCTCTCATACGAAAAATGCTAATCATCATTGAATTTAGTAAAACTCACTCCATGAGTTAGTATCCAACTACACAATGTAGTCCGCCATAACATATCCTTCTCTTTCTTCTAACTCAAACCCTAGCCGTGATGAGAAGATTGGCTCTTAGACATAATTCGCTGTATCTTTGTGAAACTCGACTTCCTCTATTCGCAACAGTCCAGGAACTACGTAAAAATAAACCATGAAATGGCCCAGAAATTACGCCACCCAGGGCTAATGTGCGGTGCCCAAAATCCTGCTAAAATCCCAACAATTGGAATCTGCCAACATTTGCAGATATTTAGGGATACTTGACAAGACAGTACACAAAAAAAAATTTAAAAATTCAGCCCATCTTTTTAGGAAGACGCTTACCATCTGTATTTACACACACACATTCAACAGTAAATATACCAAGAACTAAACTAAGGATGCGTGCGGAAGTTGAACAAGAACTCGCTCACACTCTTCTTATCGAGCTTCTTGCTTACCAATTTGCCTCTCCTGTCAGATGGATCGAGTCTCAAGATGTCATCTTGAAGGATTACAAAGCCGAGAGAATCATCGAGATTGGGCCTTCTCCAACCTTGATTGGCATGGCCAAAAGAACCTTGAAGAAGTACGAAGCTTTTGATCAAGCTTTGAACATCAATCGTGAACTTTTGAGTTACTCTGGCGACAAAGATGCCATTTATTATGCTTCCAATGACGCTCCTGCTCCTGCTCCTAAGGCTACTAAATCCGCACCAGCACCAGCACCTGCCCCAGCTGCAGCACCGGCTTCAGTTGCTGCGGCACCAGCCGCCGCCGCCGCCACCGCTGCAGCAGGCCCAGTCGCAGATGCAGGCATCAAAGCATCGTTTATGGTCCATGTTTTGGTTGCCCACAAGTTGAAAAAACCATTGAGCGATGTTCCAATGAACAAAACCATCAAAGAATTGGTCAATGGTAAATCCACCGTTCAAAACGAAATCTTGGGTGACTTGGGTAAAGAATTCGGTACAACTCCTGAAAAACCAGAAGATACTATTTTGCAAGAGTTGGCTGAACTGTTCCAAGACTCTTATAATGGTCAGTTGGGTAAGACCTCCAGCACTTTGGTTTCCAAATTGATTAGTTCCAAAATGCCTGGTGGATTCTCCTTGTCAGTTGCTAAGAAATACCTTGAAACCAAATTTGGGTTGGGCCCACTTAGACAAGACGCTGTTTTGTTGACTGCTGTTGTTAACGAACCAAGTGCACGTTTGAGTAGTGAAGCTGACGCAAAAGCCTACATGGATGACGTTGCTGCCAAGTATGCTTCTGCTAATGGTGTTGCCTTGGGTAGCGTTGCTGCAGCTGCTGCAGCTCCTGCTGCTGCCGGGTTCGCTGCTCCAGCCGCTGCTGGTCCAATCCAAGCAATGGCTGATGAACCAGTCAAGGCTTCTTTGTTGGTTCACGCTTTGGTTGCAAGCAAATTGAAGAAACCTTTGAGCGAGGTTTCAATGTCGAAATCTCTCAAAGACTTGGTCAATGGTAAATCCACAATTCAGAATGAAATTTTGGGTGATTTGGGAAAAGAATTTGGTACTACACCAGACAAACCCGAAGAATTCCCGTTGCAAGAATTGGCCGAACAGTTTCAAGATTCTTTCAATGGACAGTTGGGAAAGACCTCGAGTGGGTTGATCAACAAATTGTTTGCTGCTAAATTCCCAGGTGGGTATGGTATTGGTGCTGCTAGAAAATACTTGGAAACAACTTACGGTTTGGGCCCAGGTAGACAAGATGCTGTATTCTTGGTTGCTATAACAAATGAACCTGCTGCCAGAATGGGAAGTGATCCTGACGCTAACTCCTTTTTGGATGAATGTGCTACCAAATATGCTTCAATTGCCGGTGTTTCCTTCTCACAAGCCGGTGCTGGTGGTGCTGGTGCCGGTGCAGCTGGTATGATTGATGCTGCTGCTTTGGAGGAAATCACAAAAGACCAGAAATTTATGGCTAAACAACATTTGAAGGTCTTGGCTAAATACTTGAAGATTGACTTAAAAGATGGAGAAAAGCAATACTTGAAACAGAAGGATGCAAACGCTTTATTGCAAACTGAATTGGACTTCTTGTCTGAAGAATTGGGCGAGACCTTTGTTGAAGGGATCAAGCCATCATTTAGCTCCAAAAAGGCCAGAGTGTACGACTCCTACTGGGCTTGGGCTCGTCAAGATCTTTTGGCAATGTACTATGAGATTATCTTTGGTAACTTGTCTGATAAGAACATTGATAGAGACATCATTGCTAAATGCATCAGCATTATGAACAGAGCTAATCCAGAGTTGATCAAGTTCATGGATTATTTCGTTAACGTTGTTGCTAACGAAAAGGCTAAGCATGCTGATGACTCGACCAACTACGATTTGGTTAAGAAGTTGGGTGGTGAGTTGATCAAGAACTGTCAACAAGTTATGAATAGCGACCCTGTTTTCAAAGACGTTAGATACCCAACTGGTCCAAAGACTGAAGTCACTAGCAAAGGTGATATTGTTTACAAAGAAACCACTAGAGACAATATCAGAACCCTTGAAAATTACATTAGAAGTGTTGCTCAAGGCTCTGACTTGACCAAGAAGACTCCATCTACTACTGTCACCGTTGGTGTTGCTTCTTCTTCTGATGAAGAGTATGAATTTTACGATGAAGGCTACGACTCTGCATCTGATGAAGTGGCCTCCTTGAGTAGTTTCTCATCCATCAACAAGAAGGTCTCTGAAACTATCAAAGCTGACAGAAATCCATTCTTGTACATGCAAAAGAAGACCAGCACTGGTGAATGGGTTTACGACCATTCATTGACCTCTAGTTATTTGAACGTTTTGGAATCCATGGCTGTGAATGGTGCAAGTTTCAAGAAGACAGTTTTGTTGACTGGGGCTGGTAAAGGTTCTATTGGCGCAGAAATCTTAAAGGGGCTTTTGTCTGGTGGCGCTACCGTTATTGTCACCACTTCTCGTTTCTCTTTGCAGGTCACTCATTTCTTCCAAGACATTTACAAGACCTTTGGTGCCAAGGGATCCAAATTGATTTTGGTTCCTTTCAACCAAGGTAGTAAAGCCGATTGTGAAAGTTTGATCGACTTTATTTACAATGAACAAAAACTCGATTTGGATGCTATCATTCCATTTGCTGCTATCCCAGAACAAGGTATTACTGCTTCTTCGATTGGTTCTAAATCTGAATTGGCCCATCGTATCATGTTGACCAACGTTATGCGTATTTTGGGTAATGTCAAGACCGCAAAAGAATCAAGAGGTATCAACACCAGACCTGCCCAACTTTTGTTGCCAATGTCTCCAAATCATGGGTTGTTTGGTAACGATGGTTTGTACTCTGAATCTAAGATTGGTTTGGAAACCCTTTTGAACAAATGGGACTCTGAAGACTGGAAGAACTACGTTACTGTCACTGGTGCTATCATTGGCTGGACAAGAGGTACTGGTCTTATGGCTGTGTCTAACATTGTCGCAGAAAAAATAGAATCTTATGGTGCTAGAACTTTCTCTCAACAAGAAATGGCATTCAACTTGCTTGGTTTGCTCACTGATGAGATTTCGGAGAAATGTGAAGAGTTCTCCCTCAAGGCAGATCTCAATGGTGGGTTTGAAAAACTTTCCAACTTGAAGGAGATTAACATTTCTGCCAGAGAAAAATTGACGGAACAAGCTGCTGTTAAGAGACAAATTGCTATTGAATCTTCATTGGATCACAGTTCTATTTTCGGTAAGGGCGCTGACGGTGAACATAAGAAGAAGGTGGTAAAACCAAGAGCTAATGATAAATTCTCTTTCCCAGAATTGAAATCCTACGAGAAGGTCAAGGAAATGTCTCCACACTTGCAAGGTTTGCTTTCTTTGGAAAACGTTATTGTTGTGACTGGGTTTGGTGAAGTCAACCCTCACGGTAGTGCTGAAACCAGATGGGAAATTGAGCGTTCTGGCGAGTTCTCACTCGAAGGTTGCATCTACTTAGCCAACATTATGGGTCTTATCAAGTTTGACCACAAGACCTCTGGTTGGGTCGATGCCAAGACTGGTGCTACAATTGAAGAAGCTGCTGTCAAAAAGGTTTACGAACCAACTATTTTGGAACACACTGGTATCCGTTTGATTGAACCTGAATTGTTCAATGGGTATGATCCAAAAAACAAGCAATTCATTCAAGAAATTGTGTTGCAACATGACCTTGAAGCTTTCGAAGCTTCTGAAGAGGATGCGTTGCACTTCAAACAAGAACACAAGGAGTTTTGTGAAATCTATCCATTAGGCGATAGCGGTGAGTATCAAGTCTACATGAAGAAAGGTGCTACTTTGTTTGTTCCAAAAGCTTTGCGCTTTGACAGATTGGTTGCTGGTCAAATCCCAAGTGGTTGGGATGCTAAGAAGTTTGGTATTTCTCAAGACATTATTGACCAAGTTGATGCTATTACTTTATTCAATTTGGTTTCCACAATTTCTGCTTTCATCAAGTCTGGTATCAGAGACCCATATGAGTTGTACCAGTACATTCATGTTTCTGAGATTGGTATCTGTACTGGGTCCGGTATGGGTGGTGTTTCTGCTCTTAAAGGGATGTTCAAAGAAAGATTTATGGAGAAGGAAGTTCAAAACGATATTTTGCAAGAATCTTTTATCAACACAATGTCGGCTTGGGTCAACATGTTGCTTTTATCAGCTTCTGGTCCAATAAAGACCCCTGTGGGTGCTTGTGCTACTGCCGTTGAGTCTATCGATTTGGGTATTGAAACCATCCTCAATGGTAAAGCCAAGATTTGTCTTGTTGGTGGGTACGATGATTTCCAAGAAGAAGGGTCCTACGAGTTTGCCAACATGAATGCCACTTCTAATAGTATTGAAGAGATGGAAGCCGGTAGAACTCCTGCTGAAATGTCTCGTCCATGTACCACTACTAGAAATGGGTTCATGGAGTCTCAAGGTGCTGGTGTTCAAATCATCATGTCTGCTGACTTGGCCATCAAGATGGGTATGCCAATCTATGGTATTGTTGGTATGACTGCCACAGCTGCTGACAAGATTGGTAAATCTGTCCCAGCTCCAGGGCAAGGTATCTTGACTATTGCCAAGGAAAGTCATGTTGGTCACAGTTCCAAACTTATTTTGGATCCAGCTTACAGAAAAAGACAACTCAACAGAAGAATTAAATCCATCCATGAGTCTTTGGAGGATGAAATCATGGAGATTCATGGTTCTGATGAGGATGTCGATACCAAGGACAATTTGATTGAGGAAGCTAAGAAATTGGCAGCTACTCAAGTTGAGGAATCCAAAAGATTTTTCGGCAATGACTTTTACAAAAAAGACGCCAGAATTTCCTCCATTAGAGGTGCTTTGGCAACTTTTGGTCTTACTATCGATGACATTACTATTGCTTCTTTCCATGGTACTTCTACCAAAGCCAATGACAAGAATGAAAGTGATGTCATTCATCATATTTTGAAACACCTTGGCCGTACTCCAGGTAATCCAATCTTTGGTATTTTTCAAAAGTACCTTACTGGTCATCCAAAGGGTGCTGCTGGTGCGTGGATGTTTGATGGTGTGATTCAGGCTCTTAACTCTGGTATTGTTCCAGGTAACCGTAATTTGGATAACGTTGACGAACAATTGAAGAAGTTCACCAACATTCTCTACTTGTCGGAGACTATCAAGACAGACAGTCTTAAAGCTGGTATTGTTACCTCGTTTGGTTTTGGTCAAAAAGGTGCCTTTGCTCTTGTTATCCACCCAGACTACCTTTATGGTGCCCTCAGTGAGGAAGAATACAATTTGTATGCTAAGAAAGTTTCTGAAAGAGAACAAAGTGCTTATTCTCGCTACCATCAAGCACTTGTTGATGACTCTCTTTTCCAAGAGAAAGAACATGCTCCATATGATGCTTCAATCGAACAAAGTGTTTACTTGGATCCATTGGTTAAGGTCACTGAAGGTAAAGAAGGTGTGTTCGAGTATAACAAGAAGGATATTCAACAGACTGGTTATTTGGCCAAAAGTGCCGACACCACTAAAGTTTTGTCTGAGTTGACTGCTGGTCAAAAGAATGTTGGTGTTGATGTTGAACAGATTTCTGCCATTGACATTGAGAACACTACGTTTTTGGAAAGGAACTTTACTGCGGAGGAGATTGCATACTGCAAGAGCTCAGCCCACCCACAATCCTCTTTCACTGGTACTTGGTCTGCCAAAGAGGCTGTTTTCAAGTCTTTGAGAACTGAGTCTTTGGGTGGCGGTGCGGCAATGAAGGACATTGAGATTGCTCGTGAAAGCGGTGCCCCTACTGTTAAATTGAGTGGCGAGGCTGCTGCGAGAGCCGCTGAAGCTAAGATCAGTGGGTTCAAGGTGAGCATCAGCCATGACGATGTTCAAGCTGTTGCTGTTGCCATTGCAGAATTCTGATTGTGTTGAGGAATCTATATCACACTTTAACTTATTGATTTATTTTGTTTTATTTTAATTTGTTTATTACAAGTTTTGTGTAAGCTTAACCTTTTTATAATTATTATCACCGAGCTAAAGAAAAAAAGAGAATGACAGAATGGAAAAAGAAAGGATCAAACCTTCAGACGGAAGATTGTCTTTCGTTGGTTTCTGAACTGGATGTAATCTCTTCTGACCAAGCTGTCCAAGGTATAATCCAAGGCCTCCTTTGTAAAATCTCCATTGTACACAAGCTCCTCCAACAACTTTCTGTAAAAAGTCGTGAAACCCAAAGGCAATCTTCTTCTCAACTGCTCCTCGATCTGTCTAGCTTCTCTAAGGAGTTCTTTGTTATATTTGTTGCCTTCTTTCATGGCGTTCATTGTAGAAGCTCTGAAAAGTCTGATTGCCTCGTCCACGTGCTCCTCGGTGGCAACAGGACTCAAGGTGATCTTTGCAAGCGATTCCGTAATACGAATGATGGCCTCCAATTGACGAATTGTAATGGGGATCGATGACCTCTCATCACTTTGCTGTTCTTCACGACGGAGCTCTTTTCTGATTTGGACAAAATGAGAAGACAATTTCTCGGCAGCCTCAGGAGCAAGACGCGGAGCACATTTGGATTTGCAGTACAAGATGTATCTCTTCATGGTATCGATATCATAGGCAGTGGTGGTGGTTGTGCCGTTGTTTGTTTGCTGTTGTTGCTGTTGCTGTCTGGTTTTGTTGGACCCGATATGGATGCCCAAAACGTGTTTTGCGAGCTCAATGTCTCTGGCTCTATCATGCTGGTCCTTCACCAAGAAAATCATATCGAATCTGGAAAGAATGGTTGTTTGGAAATCAATGTTTTCACCCGCGGATTTCTGATCATCGTATCTACCAAAGATCGGGTTGGCGGCAGCAAGAACAGAAGTTCTCGAGTTCAAGATGGTGGTGATACCGGCTTTTGCAATGGAGATGGTTTGCTGCTCCATGGCCTCGTGAATTGCCACACGATCTTCATCACGCATTTTGTCGAACTCATCAATACAGACAACCCCACCGTCTGCAAGAACCATGGCCCCACCTTCCAAGTAGAACTCTCTGGTCAAAGAATCTCTTTGCACGGACGCAGTAAGACCTGCTGCCGAAGAGCCTTTTCCCGAGGTGTAGATAGCGATAGGGGAGCATTTTTGAACGAATTTCAAAAGTTGGGATTTGGCAGTACCGGGATCACCTAACAACAAGACATTGATGTCACCTCTAAGTCTTACTCCATCTGGAAGCTTTTTCTTGGATCCGCCCATCAATAGGCAGGCCACAGCCTTTTTGATGTCTTCAAACCCGTAAATTGAAGGGGCTATGGAGTTGGCAAAAGCCTCGTAGATATTTGGATCTTTTGACATTCTTAAAAAGAGATCTTCTTCGGCCTCGGTAAAGTGCGGGTTTCCGAAAGAAGTGTGGTCAACGTCGGTGTCTATGCCAAGAACACGCACATACGGGTTACGAATGGCGACTGCTGATGAAGATGATGAGGAGGATTTCTGTTTGGATTGATAGATGGAATAAATCCCGGTGATTGTGACTCTGTTTCCTGGAACCACCTTGTTGGTGAAATATCTGTCGGCAGACAAAGTAATGTGACGGGGCATTTCCCCAACCGGCACCATGTCGTGGCTTTCCTGAAGCTTCAAGATCTGGTGATCAATGTACACCGACTTGTTGTGAATGATTCTATATGGATCTGGGGGGCAATCTGGACGCTGGCCACCAGGCTGGATAGGGGCTTCGCATCTTGGAGGCAAAAGCAAGCCGCCAAACGCAGGATTTACCTTGATTCTCTTGGTGTGTTTACATCCACTGCACACAAGCTGAACCATGGTGGCTTTGCTTGTCAACACCGAGGCGCTGATGATGATGCCGGAAATACGGACAATTCTGGAAATGTTGCTGGAATCAAGCTCTCTGATGGAGATTTCGGTGTCCTTCGACTTCAACACCAATTGGCAAGCCGGAATTGACGCAATGTTCGCAGCACCATTGGCGGCAGGATCTTGCAAAGAAGCGATTCTAGCAGCTACATCAGTAATGGCCTGCTCGAAAAGAGGAACCATTGTTGTTGGATCGTCGCTCAATCTTTGACTGAGTTCCTCATTGTATCTGATTAGATCGTCCGAGTTGACGGTCAAGGCATGCTCATTAACAAGCAAGTTTTCTCTGAGCTGGTCCCTGTAAATGAACTGGGAATTCTCACGATACTCCAAAATGAACGTTTGGAAAGCCTTGATAATTTCCGAGTTGGAATCCTGAGCAGAGTCTTCGCCAGGAAGAACTCTGGCGGTGTAAACATCGTTTCTATCAAAGGACATTTCGAATTAAAGTCAATCTGCTATCGCTATGCTATTGTGATTACCAAGAGCATCAACATCGATTTCTACACTATAAGGGTAAAATTTTTTTTCCCTCTATTTTTTCACTTGTTTGTTCTGGAGGCCCACCGTTTTCCCAAATAGGAAACAAAACAATAAAGAAAAGAAAAGGAGCGCGTCAGTGGAAAAATGACGCGTCACGTTGCGGTTGCCGGTGAGGAAGATATACGGCCGTCATTTACGCGGAATCTCCGAGACGGCCGCAGATCCGACGCTCCGGCACTCCGACGCTCCGGCATTCCGACGCTCCGGCACTCCGGCACCGGCTGCTCTTCCCTTCAAAAAAAGACAAACAAACAAACAAACAAACAAACAAAAGGGGGAAGAAAAAAATTCAAATTCAAAACTCAAAAAGAAAAGCTTAGTAATCTTTTTGCACTCTTCTCCAGAGCATATATGACAGTAATAACCTTCCAAACATGGTAAACGAAGCGCTGAAGAGCCCAAATGTGTATTTCACTCACGGTGATGGGATCAGCACCCGTTCAGGACTACTACCAGGTGCGTCTCGGGCTGATATCTTTGGAAACGGAGGAGATTTGCCAAGATTTAGTGTGCCAGATATAGCGGCTGCAGAGTCATCATCACGAGGACAAGGGTCCGGGCCTGGGCCTGGGACCACAATCCTCGAGAACAGCGAAATCTTCAACACTGAACAGGGCGCCCCCTTCTTTCGAGTCAAGTCTGCCATCGAAGTCACTGACAACAACAAGCTTTTCATCTTTGGTGGGTTTGACGATGATGACAGGCTTGACGCCAATATCTACATACTTGATCTCGTGACAAAGCAATGGACCACCATTGGGAACAGCGTTATTGCAAGAGAGGGCCACAGCATGAACTTCATTGGGAATGGCATGGTGCTTATCTTTGGTGGTGTCCCCAGTGAAGATGAGGTGACCGAAGCAGATGCCGGTGTTGGTGCTGACGTTGGTAGCGAAAGTGATATTATGAAAAATTCCCAACTTTTGGCTTACAATATCAACAGCAACAAATGGACGATTCCCAACCAGTACTATGCAGTTGAAGGCGCGGTTCCTGCTGCGAGAAGCCGGCATGCCTCATGCTTGTCTTTGGATAAGCGGAAGTTGTTCATATCTGGTGGGCTCAACAGCACGACAAATGATTTGTTTGATGATTTGTATTGCTTTGATTTACACACCGGGATGTGGGACGGGCCCCGCAAGTTCATCAAGAGATTTGATCATCATTTGACTTTTTACAATGACAAGATATGGTGTTTTGGAGGACTTGACAAGAACATGAATTACATTAACAGTAACGAGATTAATTATTTTGACTTGAAAACCAACGTCATGGGAAAGATTGAGCTTTACAATTTGCCAAAACTCATTGGGGATCATGTTTATCTTCCGATTTCGCTGCATGTTAGTAATTCACCATTATACAAGAGCCCGATCATTATGGACGTTATTATCCCGTTGTGGAACTCGTATCCTCAAGTGAGCAATGCTACCAGAGGAAGAAGAAATTCATTCAGATTCGCTGCCAACCCTGCCTTCACAAACAATATCAACTCTACCACTGCTTCTACAATCACTAATAGTGATGATGTTACGGATAGGGTTTACAATATCAACAACGCTGTTGAAAATGGTCATGCAAGCAATGCAATTATACGAGATGCTGCTGCTACTTCTGAGCCAGGACCTTTGAACATAATGGGAGACAGTATCAATTTCAATGCGGTAAATCCTGCAGTCAATAGCAGTAGAAAAAGGTTGGATAACAGTGGGTATGAAATTACCGTGCCGTGCATCACTCTTTTAGACATTAACGAGCTCAAATGGAAGAAGATTTTGTATGGCAATTTTTCTCCATTAAACCAGTATGTATGGAGGCACACGTTCATGGAGGGAAATCTGTTGTTTATGTTGGGATACCCATTGACATCCGATATCAACCTCACATCTTTTGATTACAAACTCAGCTGTTTGATGAAGATTGATTTGAACGAGCTTGGTTTAAGAAATTTGTATTACGAAGAGCTTGCAAATTTGGAAAAGCTAAACAATTTGCTTATTCGCAATCAACTGGTCAATAGAAATAATTTGGACGTTAGCCAGATAACAATAATGCATGATGGAGAAGCGGGCACTTCAAAGTTGAGCATAGATATGGCTGAGTTTTTACACAATGGCCAACAATTTGCCGACTTTGAAATTGTCGGCTTAACAAGCGATACAAGGAATGATAATGGTGGTGGTGGTGGTGACATGATGGCGAAAAGAAGTCAACCTATCAAAGTGCATTCGGCAATCTTGCTTTCAAGATGGCCATATTTCAGAAGAATGATGACCTCAAAGATGGTTGAGAGCGTAGAGCGACAACTATTCATACCCGAGCCAATATCGTGGATCAACGCCTTGATACAGTATTTTTACACGGGGTCGTTGTTAACAGTGACGGATGAGGAACTTTATGGGCTTTTAGTGTTGTCCAATTATTATGAATTGGATGATCTTTACAAGCAAGTGGTGGGCATTCTAACGTTCAAGCTGTTGACGATCAACAACGCAATCAAGTTGTATTTGCTTTGTCAAGAGATTGGAAACGACACGTTTGTTTTGAAGAAAAAGACACTTGAGTATCTCTTCAACAACTGGGGTCGATGCGTTCGGTCGAGTGAGTTTGCGAAGCTAACTAAGGAAGAAATGTTGTTGTTCATGCAGGAAATGAGCAAAGATAGCGTGCTAGTGAGCGAGGGTCCCAGTAGTAAGCTTGCCATTAACAACGACTTGAACATTACAGATGTGGTGGAGGTCAATACTAGTAGCAACACCCCAACCACCACCCTTGTGAGGGGAAGTGGGAGGTCCAGCATGAGTGTGATTTCGGGATACTATTCTCCTGTGAATGAGAACTCACGGGGGTTGGGGAACAACAGCTTTGATGAGGAGGACGACGAGGAGGCAGATGACGAGGACGGGATGTTGTTGGGCGAGATGTCGGAGTACCAAAGACAAGGACAACGACAAGGATCACAGCGAAGATCGGTGGATAGAAATGGGCAAAGACAACGTCAAGGGCGAAGCTTGAGAAGAACGAGGTCACAGACAAGGGCAAGGAGAAGAGGCATTGCAGATGTCAGTGGATACAATAGTGATTTGAGCAATGGGGGTGAGCATGGCGAAGAGGATCTCGAGGTTGAGAGCGCTACGGTTATGGATACGACTGCAATGACTGCCGCGGCAGCTGCAGGCGACGAAGAAGCCGATGAAATGGACGACGTGGATGAAGAGGAAGAGGACGAAGAAGACGAAGAAGAACACTTTGACGACAACAATCCAGAAGACGAACAAGAGAATGACGACGAGGGCGTGCGCAGTGAGTCCTACTACTTGCGGCAGCAGAGAATGGATCCCCTAGGAGAAGACTTGGACGAGGTAATGTATGAATGACTGATCAATTGATATTTACTTTGATACTTGTATTCATTTAGCCGGTCGGTATTCCCGGTATTCCGGAATGCCCACAACCGACCCACGTCCACCGTCCCACGGGGGGCGCTGTCTTACGTAATCCGCCGTATCCGGCCACCCATTTTTTTTCTCTTTGTTTCTTTTACTCTTGTTGTATTATGATGTGACACCAAAAAATTTTATTTAAATTTAATTTTTGATACACAGAAAAATGGAAGCGGGAAAAATTTTTTTTTTTTTTTGTGCCTTTTCTCGATCGCCATATAAAACAAAATGGATTTTTCTTTTGACTTTGCCCATTCCCGTTTTATTTGCTTCCTTTCTGTTCCATCTTTATTCTATCTAGCAAAAAGGATCGATTTGACTGTTGTATTTAAGTATATCAACAGCTCCTGATCTATTCTTCTCTAATCACTGTTTGCAGTCATCTTTTTTTTTTGTGTTGCTGCTTTCAAATCGATTATATTATTATTTTGTGTTGTTTGCTTGTTTGTTTTTCATTTTAGCATAACATTCAATATTCTGATACTTTCTCTTTTGATTGTCGTCTACTCGATTACTCTTACTGCCGCGACCTTTTAACTAAGTGCTCGCTTCATTTGTTCTATATTATCATCAAAAAGACGGAGCTCAAAAGCGTGAGGGTTGCATTTCTAACGCGATGTACGCTTCCGCCGTTGCCACTGTTGGCTCTCAACCATTTTATTATGGCAACAGCAACAACGACAACAACAATAACATTGCCAATAATGGCGCGTTCATGGGCAACATCAACTCGGGCCATTACACCAACAACAACAGCAACCCTCAGGTTGCTTATTCTTATTTCAACAACGGTAACAATAACAATAACAATAATAATAACAACATCAATCTACCGCCACCCCCAGGCGCTCCGTTACTTTCCCACTACAGTTACGTTCCTTTCAATCAAAGCAAGTACAATCCCCCTCTCCAAGCTCAAACGCAGCCACAACATAGCTTTATTGCCCCACCTGCTATCATCCCGCCTCCATTATCTCCAAATCCTGACCATTTCAACAGCTTTGTCATGGCCAAATTCATTTCAGAGTTTGCATGTGACATTTTGAACGGCTTTGTTTCCACTTCGTCCTACGGGCTTGCTAACAAACTTGTTGGTGTTCTTGACGCCACAAGACTATCAAAGTCAACCGTTTTGTTAGCAATGACGTATCTCAGCAGACGGAAAAGCTATGCAAAGGTTTCGCGTGAGGGAGAGTTGCAAAATGCCGTGAATGATGAGTCAAAGATTTTTTTGTATGTGGTGATTTCCTTGGTGATTGCCAACAAATTCAATGACGACAATACATTTACAATCAGATCCTGGTCGAACGCCACCGGATTGTCCATTTATGTTTTGAATGCATATGAAAGAGAGTGGTTGATTAGTTGCAATTATGATTTGCATTTCAAGTCATCACCATCGGCTTCCTCCTCGTCGATGATGATGCTGTTTACTCCAAGTTTGCCATATGAAACACGTTCTTGGTTGCTATCTCTCCAGCCTTTTGGATTCAATCCACATTTTTACTTGCCAGTCGGGGAACTATATGGTGTCAATGATCCCATCAAGATGCGCTTGAATAATGGCTGTTCTGACTTGGCTGATACCGAGTCAGTTTGGAACAATTATGAAAACCATCGTACCTTGATACGGTCTCCAATAAGGAATTCTTTTGAAGATGTTTCGTTTGATCTGTATCTTAGAAACAGCAAAAACTACAGCAGTAGTAGTAATAACAACAAGTTGTTTTATGATCAGACATTTGTGAATAATGACTTGAACAAGTACGGCAAACCAAGTCAGCGGTACAATAGTGATGATTACAGTTCAAGAACAACCACCCCTACATTTAGCGATGGGTATAATCCTTATTCCAAGAACATTTTACTGCTGTACAGCAAGCCGTCGTCAAATTACTTTGATGGTCACAATAATAATAACATGCTAAGATCGGGTGGGGTTGTTGGTTCGACCCAGCTTCCCTCGTTATCAACTGCGCTTTCAAATATTAACTACTACAATAGCAATGGTCTCAATAACAATAGCACCGGGTCAGCCACCGGCACTGGGTATTTTGAAAATAGATATTCCTATGGCGGGAATGGGACTACTACAACAACAACAGCAAATACGGATGGATTCCAGTACGCAATTCCATCAAGTCTAAACACAAATACAAACATGGCTAATTTGAACTCAATCAGATCATCTTACAAGTTTTATGTTTGAAACTTTTCCTTGGAACTATCTTTTTTTTTTTTTTTTTTTTTTTTTTCTTTCTTTCTTTTTGACCTTTTTACGTTTGAATTTGAGACATTGAAGACTTTTTGCCTGTGAGGTGATGTAGGCGATTTACTGTTAAACCTTGGAGGTGGCCTGTGGTTAATGTGGCCAATTTAGATGTGCATGTTATCAAGGAAGTTTTGGTCTGTCTAGACAGAGGTTTTGTAGTGAGTGCCATGTTAGTGCGGCCGCACCGGCGTTCCGCACCGGTTTCTGCGGTGAAAATGTGAAAATGTGAAGATGTGAAAATGAAAGTCTGAAAATTTTCTGGCGATTGTGTGTGATTTGATTTGAGAGGAAAGCCGACGCCAATGATAAGACAGTACAGCAGAGTGTTCAGAAGACTCTACTCCGAGGCCCCCGCAGTGGACCCCACAGTGGCCCCCGCAGTGGGCGCTGCTGGCACTACCCCGAGTGAAGACAAGCCCGCAGCGAAGCACACAATCCACGCACAAAAAATCAACCTTTCGGTGCTTCGAGACCTGCTGAGGAAGAGCACCACCATTGGCGAGAACATTCTTTTCAACTACTTCACCACCGACGGGGTCAAGGTGGCCCTTGAGACCCCTGCTGAGAAAGACCTCCCTTTTTATAATCCACCAGACACTCTTTTCGAGGACGAAAGTGGTGCTGGCGACGAGGCGTCGCCCGGCAAGGTCCCCCGTTTCAGCTTCCATGTGGAGAAAACAGAACTCATGAAGAAGTACCGAGCCGAGGGTGCCACCGAGTACCTTCCGTACCACGGGACCGTTCTCCAGGCCTTGTTGGCGCACACGGAGAGCCAGGGCCAGGACAAGAAGCGCCCGTTGATGCGGTACGAGAAAGGCGTCAAGGTGTTGGCCAACCTGCGGGAGTTGGTGAGCATGATGAGCTTTGCCATGGTGCGGGACGCCGGGGACAAGAAAAAAAGACTATATGACAGAGAGGTTGTCTTTGACAGCCAGCACAATTGGGCCATCATTGCCCCCGGGGTGCAGATGGCCACCCTGGGCAAAGGGTTCCAACTGGTGCGGCACCAATACGTTCTTCTGAAGTTCACCGACTTGGTCACGAACCACGAACAAGAGCAAGAACAGAAGAAGCTGATATTCAAGTCGTTGAGTGGGACCAAGTCCCTCAATTCGATGCGGGTTTACCGACAACGGTACGGAACCGACCACGCTGACTGGTTGCAGGTTGTGTTCAACAGCCGGTTCTGCGGTCTTGTTGACCCGGAGCAGCCGTTGATCAACTGCTCGTCCAACCAGGTGCTTCTCAACGTGACGTTCCCGTTTGACGACCACCCGGACTTGTACAACCAGAAGCTCTGGCACGTGGGGCTCATGGCCCTGCTCAGGGGCGTGGACAGCATCAAGATGGGGGTGTTTGGCAAGCAGGGCGAGCTCTTGATGATACAGGACTACACGTTGCAGGAGATCATCGACAACTTGCCTCGTGAGAGGTACAACTTTGACCTTGCCCACGAGTACTTGCTGAAGATCTTGTTTGGCATTTCGGGAATTTGCAAGCGCACCCACGCCCGCGACGTCGAGCACGCCACCAAAAGAAACACTACCGCAGACAGGTACATTGTGTTCAAGATGTTCAGGGACGAGGAAACGGACCTGGTGCTGCTCACGAGAATGTTTGGCAAGCGGGCTTTGGAGATCAAGAACAGAGTCATTGGTGAGGAAGTGAGCACGTAGTGTAAATAGCAAAAAAAAAAAAAAAGCCCCCCCCAGAAAGATCATTAACCATAAAAGATAATTGTAAAGTTGCCACATTAAAGAAAGACCCCGGCAGCATGGACGTCTCCATTTCAATACCTAGAACCTCGACGATCGACAACTACACGGTGTACCACGTCATTGTGACGCTCCCGCTCCGGAAGTACGAGCTTGCGAAACGGTACTCTGATTTCCAGAAGCTTGTTCATGGGATGGCGATGACCGGCAAGGTGCAGCTCCCTTACCAGATGCCGTCAAAGACCAGCATTTTCCAGAACAACAAGGACCCCGAGATCACGGAGCTGCGCCGGCGCCTGTTTGAGGAGCTTCTTGTGAAGATCTTGAACGACGAGTTCTGGAGACGCAACAAGGTTTTGCTTGACTTCCTCCAACTACCGGGAGATGTCTTTGACGGGGAGGGCATTAACAGCTTCAACAACACAGACTCATCATCGGCACAGCTCGCGTCGATAACCTCAAATTGGGTTCGCAATCTCCCGAATAACAACCCGATCTTGGACATTTCTCTCTGGCTCGATGTGGTGCGCGACTGCAGGAAGCTTTTGCAGATTGCACGCCAGGGGTGTGCCAACAACCAGCAGCAAACACGGAAGATCTTATTCATGGTCAAGGGCAAGGTCGAGGCCTTGACGCAAGGGTTGAAGCTTTTGGAGTTGAACAGCTCGCTTGGCGACGGCGAGATCAGAAGACGCAGGGACTTGCTCAATTCTGTGGTGCAAGAGCACGCCAAAGTTGACCAGCTTATATCCTCCATCACGGGGGGTTCCCCATCTTTCTCCAACAAAAGCCTGCTGCCGCTTCTTTTTGGGAGTAAATCCAGAAGGGTGCTCGGCCAGCCGATGGAGGAAACCACCCTGACCAGGGGGCTCAACGACCAAGAGCTTCTTGTGCAGCAGCAGGTGCGGTTGCAGGATCAGGAGCAGGAGCTCGCGCAGTTGCACAACATGGTCAGGCGCCAGAAGCAGATTGGCATGGCGATCAACGAGGAGTTGGACTCCCAGAGCGAGTTGTTGAAGGAGTTGGACGGCGCCGTGGACACCACCTCTACAAAGGTGAGGTATGCGAATAAGAAGACAAAAAGTATTACATCTTGACCTTCAATCCTGAGCGGAGCGAAGGAGTAAAGAAAGGTCAATGTTTGTTTGGTTGTTTGCTGTTTCCTTTGGCTGTTTCCATTTAGCTGAAAAGCCAAGAACATAGGCCTCCATACTGTGCCCAAGAACATCTAGAGTGATGAAGTAGTTGTAGCTGACGTGGTGCACCCCCAAAACGTCACCCCCAAACAAAAAAAAAAATTCCAACAAAAAATTTCCATTGCGGCTGGGCAATAAATAAATATACATTCTCTGGATCAAACGATAGATCAAACGATAGTAGTACTACGAGACCATGTCGATCGCACCTGGAAGAATTGAGACCATCACTGCAGAGGAGGAGCTCAGATTGAAGGAGATCTGGGCGTACATTCTCAACTACTGGGGCCGGCCTGCGAGAATCCAGACTTCTGGCCCGGACGGGAAGAAACTATTGATTGCTTCTGCTGGTGAGGGAGGAGGAGCAGCAGCAGCAGACGTGACATCTGTGAAATCCAGATCAGGCTCGTCTGTTGTGAGTTCCCCCCTCGAGCACCACAAGAAGGGCTCCAAGTTTTCCAAATTCAAGCTTGGCAAGAAGAAGGAGAAGGACGGGGCCCACCACCATGAGGAAAGCGGAGGGCCGCAGCTGCCGTCTTTGTCGTCGCCGTCGCACGTGAAGCGCGTTGACTCCTTGAGCGAGACCATCAAGAGAATCCCGTCCAAGGCCGAGATCGAGGGCCGGTACACGGAGGAGATGGTGCACTCTGCGTTGAAAGACTTGCACCCGGACGCAATGTACGAGACGTTTTGGAATTTCTTGCGGCTTGATCTGCCAGACAACTTGGTGTTGAGGTTTCTCAGGGCAAGAAAATGGGACACGGACAAGGCGTTGGCGATGATCAGCAACACGTTGCATTGGAGGGTGAAAGAATCGCACATTGATGAGCACATGCGGGATGGGGAGTTGAAGCTCTGGCAGGAGTACCTTGCGCTGGACAAGAAGAAGCACGCGGGTGTATTCAAGAACTTTGAGATGAACAAGTCGTACATCCGGGGAAAGGACAAGCAGGGACGCCCGATTGTTGTGGTGCGTCCGAGACTCCATCACTCTTCCGACCAAACTCCTGAGGAAATGGAGTTGTACACGTTGCTTGTGATTGAAAGCGCCAGGTTGTATCTTAGGGAGCCGGTTGACTCGGCTTCGATTTTGTTTGACATGAGCGATTTCTCGTTGTCCAACATGGAGTACAGTCCTGTGAAGTTTATGATCAGTGCGTTTGAAGCGCACTATCCAGAGTCTCTTGGGGTGCTTTTGATCCACAAGGCCCCGTGGGTGTTTAGTGGGATTTGGAACATTATCAAGAACTGGTTGGACCCCGTGGTGGCCCTGAAGGTGAATTTCACGAAATCGACTTCTGATTTGGAAAAATTCATTTCGGTGGAGAACATTCCCAAGGCCAATGGTGGCAAGGACGAATTTGAGCCCAAATATATGGAGCCGCAAGAGCACGAGAATGATTTGGTGATTAACGAGTCTCCTGAAAAGAGCAAGATTGAGGAAGAGCGTGAGCAGATTATTGAGAAGTTCATCAGTACTACAATCAGGTGGATTGAGGCTACAAACAGTGGGGAAAGCGCAGACCTTTTGAAGGAGAGAATCAAGATTGGCAAGCAGTTGAATGAGAACTACGTGCATTTGGACAAGTACATCAGAGGGAGGTCTGTTTTTGACAGATTGGGGTTGATAAAGCTTGAGTAGACACTTATCCAGCGAGCAAACGTTTACTTTTTATAGAAACTCAGTTAGATTACATCTTTTGGTGTGTAGCCTGTAAATTTGACATTTTCCACAACTTGACGTTTGACCTTTAAAGCTTGGACTCGCAATATGATCCCGATTTGTCAAGGTTTCCATCCAGCCAAAAAACTGACAGATTGTCTGTACCCACCGATCCCAGCTTATCCTGCCATTTACAATCCTTTTTTGTATCCAGCCGTTCCCATTATTTCCACATTCTCTAGAAAGGAAAGAACGCCGATTGCGCGGTGCGCGGAGCAGTGCGGCTGCGGCTGCGGCTGCGGCGGCGGCGGCGGCGGCCAGTTTTTCACCGCCATGTCGGGCCAATATGGCCGATACATTTCAACACCGCTGCCGTCAATCACACTTACAAGGAGTATTCAATTGTTGTTTTGATTTCAGAAGTATGTACATCAGAGTCCAGCTCTTGACAGTTTGATTTGATTTGATTTGATTTGATTTGATTTGAGTTGGTTTGGGTTTGCTGCTTAATATGATGTCGCGGTGGCAGGGACAGAGGTGGCCGAGTGGGAAAACTCTTGTCTGAACACAGATGCCTGGGAAAGCATGTATGGGGCAGTGGCCTTTACTCTTGGAGCTCTGAGTCTGAAGTCGTAGACCCGTTGGCTGCCGTCGGCCGAGGTTGTGGTGTAGATGTAACTGGCAGATGCGAGAGAAAGGAACAATGGAGTGAGAAGATTCATTCTTGGCGTTGATGATGAACAGTAGGAAGATGAACATGGATGGAATACAATGATAATATATATATATATATATATATATATATGTGTGTGTGTGTTCTTCCATATTTACTGAAATGGCAAGGCATCCATGAAAATGGCTAACGGTGCATTTGGCATGTTGGGAATCTGAAATGCGCCTTACGGTAGACAGAGTTTATGGCTGCCCCACCAGGCCAGGCCAGGCCAGGCCAGGCCGGGCCACTGTGAAGATCAAACACTTATAAAATATGTCTTATTGGATTAAGTTCTACCAAGTTATTATACGCAGTAACTAGCAAGAAAGGTATTAAAAACGGTATCATGTCAATAATGCGCTAAATGTTTTAGCTATTGTCAAGGACAGCCCTCGACATACTGTTTTTTTGTTTTATCTAAGCATCAACATCAGAAATAGAACAAATGGAAAGAACACTAAATAAATAGGGAGATTTGGACATCATTTGCAACAAAGTGATAATAAAAATATATTTATATATATATATATATATATATATATAAATGCTACTATTTTTGCAGGTGCACAGCCGGAGCTCGGCCAAAACGTCTTTTTTTTCTACTCTATCAAGTTTCGTTTCACATTGTGAGTGTGAAATGGAAAAGAAGGGAAGCGCTGGCTCCATGCACCTTGTAGCTAGGGATGCTAAGTAAAACAGTGCTTAAGTGCCTGTTTAGCCTCATTGGGCCACTGAACTACTTTGAGTATACACACTTAATTGTCATAATAGTAAATAATAGCACAGAGAACGGTAAATAAGTAAATAAATAATCGGTGAATCTCAACGACCATCGCCGAGTTGTGCTTGGTTCTGGCTAGGAATTAAGAGCAGTTTCACAAAGAGCTTGACAGTCTTTCTGTCTTTCCCGGACACCAGTTTCTCCGAGGTCCGTCTCCGTCTCCTTCTCCTTCTCTCTATCTCTATCAAGCTCATAAGCGGGTCTTCCCACCTGCCAACCGAAGAACCACGCGAGAACCACTTTCGGCGTACCACCGCCGACCTCCCCCAAGCGGGCGGCCCCCGGGGGACCCTCAAGAAAAAAAAAAAAAAAAATTTGAATTTTTTTTTGTTGTGAAAAAAAAAAAAAAAAAAAAAAAAAATTATTTGGTGCATGCAGAACACTGCGTTATATTGCATAATCCCGCATATCCATGGTTGGACTTTCTTTTTCACTTTCTCTGTTTGCTGTTTCTCTTTACAAAAAGTTCAAATTTGACTGAAATATATAAAGGTTGGCAGAGATCCTTATTTTACTTGTATTTTTCTTACTGTTTCTTACCTTGCAACAATCTTTTTAATTTCTTATAATCATTATTATATTCTAACAATATATAATAACTATAACAATGTCTTCGGATTCGCATTCTAGAAAATCTTACGACAGCTCAAGCGATGGGCCTGACGAGTTCAAGCCTGTTGTCAAGAATGATGAGTCTGAAAACGATGTCATTTCCAAGATCTTGAGTAGGGCTTCTGGAAGAATCGGCGAACTTGGTCCTTTGGAAGAGCCTATTGATCACGAATACATTAGACCTGCCAGTCAGAACCCTTCCCACTTGAATGTGCTTGAAACCGATCCTTACAAATACGAACTTGACCCGGAAACCGGGGTGCGCTTGGTGACGTTTGTGGAAAACGACCCAGATGACCCACGTAACTGGTCTTTCCGCAAGAAGTGGACCATCACTATTGTCTTGGGGATGGTGTGTCTTGCTGTGGCTTTTGCTTCGTCGGTGGTGACTGGAGGTATTTCCGGCCCAATGGAAACTTTTCATGTTTCTGAGGAAGTCATCATCTTGACTGTGACACTTTTCGTTATTGGTTTTGGGGTGGGTCCTGTGGTGTTTTCTCCACTTTCTGAGGAAATTGGACGTCAACCTATTTATGTTACCACTTTGCTCTTGGGGGTCATTTTTGTTATTCCATGCGCAGTGGCCCAAAACATTGGCACTTTGCTCGTTTGTCGTTTTATCGATGGGGTTGCCTTTAGTGCTCCTATCACCCTTATTGGTGGCTCCTTGTCCGACATTTTCTTGTCCCATGAAAGAGGGGTGGCCATGAGTATCTTTTCTGCTGCTCCATTTATGGGTCCTGTTCTTGGTCCTCTTGTTGGTGGCTGGATTTCCATGCGTGCTGGTTGGAGATGGCTTTACTGGGTCACCTTGATCTTTTCTGGCTGCATTTATGTGCTTTGTGTTGTTATTGTTCCAGAAACTCACCATCAAACCATTCTTAAAAGAAGAAAGAACAAACTTATCAAACTCACTGGCGACAACTCTTTCAAAGTCTTGAAAGACTTGAAGACTAGAACTTTGAAGGAAATTGCCACGGAAACCGTTTTCAGACCAATTGTCTTGTTGACTGAACCAATTGTCCTTCTTATCACCATTTACATGGCCATCATTTACGGGTTGCTTTACATGTACTTTTTCACCTTCCCTGTTGTCTTTGTTGAAGGTAAAGGCTGGACCGACGGTATGACCGGGTTGATGTTTATTCCTATTGCCATTGGTATCATCATTGCCACTGTGTGTTCCCCAGCCATCAACAGAGACTACAACAAGAGATGTCAAAAGTACATTGACCGTGGTGAGATTCCTCCTCCAGAGCTTCGTTTGATCCCAATGATGATCTCCTGTCCACTTGTGCCTATTGGTCTTTTCATCTTTGCTTGGACCTCGTACCCTCGTCTTATCTGGGTTGGCCCTGCCATTGGCGGGATCCCTTGTGGGACCGGGTTCTTGGTGCTTTACAACTCGGCAAACAACTACATTGTCGACTCTTATCAACATTATGCTGCTTCTGCGCTTGCTGCCAAGACCCTTGTCAGATCCATCCACGGTGCCACCTGTGTGCTTTACACCATCCAGATGTTGCACAGATTGGGCTACCAATGGGGGATCTCCTTGTTGGCCTTTATCAGTTTGGCCTGTTGTGCTATTCCATTCTTCTTCTTCTTTTACGGTGCCAAAGTCAGAGAAAGAAGTAAGTACGCCTACAACCCAAGTTCCGAAGAGTACGGCGAAAAGAAGAAGGCCACTGTTTAAAATCAACTCCCTCGGGTCCTCTCTCCCCTAATCTGCCCTTTGTATTAATTTTTTTTTTTTTTTTTTTCTCTCACAACTTTAATCTCGAAACAACTCTTTTATAATCTCACATTACAGCTTTCTCATAAATACCCACTTCATAAAATCTCAGATACAATCCAAGGGTAAGATAGAGTCTATACAAAGAAAAAAAAAACATTCCTTGCTCAATTTAATCAATACAATTTAAAATGTAGTCTTCTTTGCTCTGTTTTGCTTCGTATTCAATCAAGTATTGCTTCAAGACCCAAAGTGGGGTTATCAGGAGTTCCCGGTCTGTACAAAATGATAACTAACTAGGATGTATGTATACTGGCAGCGAGCAAGACAAAAAAAAAAGCCCTTTGGATTCATTTACAACAAAGTATTGCGCTTCGTATTGGGCAAATTCCCAGCCGCTTGCAACCAGCCTGAGCACGCCAACAACTACAAAACCGGCCAAGGCATGATCTTGTAAGGGAGTGGATATGTGTCGCACCCCTATATATCAAATTATTACCACAAGTAGAAAATAACCACTCTGTCTGGCAAGATTTTCCTCAACCACCACCAATTTTTTCACCACCAGTTTTCAAACATCTACGAGCAATGTGGATATTGTCGTTAAACTTTACATCCAGCAGTGCGTTCCGGCTGGCTCCTAGGTATTGCTAGTAGGGAACTCCAAAGGGCATTCAATATCAAGAGGGAGAGCTCAAACTTTTTGACAGAATTGCAGTACAATCACATCAAACAGTCTGGGGAAACACAATGCAAAAAATGCTGAGTGAACTCAATAGATCAACTGATTGTACATGCCACTTTATTTGCTTCTTGTTATTCCAATGATACCACATTGGACATGGTTTCTCAATTTTGCAATAGAAAAACCTTCGATGTCCAGTTCTAAACATTCTGATTTGTAGGAGAAGAGCACATCAAAAACCAGCGCTAACCATACATGTGTAGCATGTGGCCTGCATATTCTGAGTATTACTTCATTAATTTACTCCCTCGGCAATATTCAAATGCACTTTTTTTTTCCATACAATTAAATATTCATCACAACATTGACGGCATTTTCACCGCTCTCTTCAAACTCCCTGATCATCAAGTCACACTTCAACTTGAACAATTTCTTGCATTGTTCCGTCTGGTACCGCACCCACTCTCCAATCGTCATGTTTAATTCCTTTTCCGGCACCTGAGAAATAAAAGTGGTGAGCATCCCATCAACGTCGTCGCTAAGCTGGTACTCCACCTTGGAAATCTGCTTGAGAAAATCATTGGCCTTCCGTAGATCCTCATATGTTTCAGAAATCTCCTCACTGGTTTTCGGCTTCCATTCATCCTCAGCTTTGGGCCCCGGTGCTAAGACCAATTCTGGTTGGGCTGCTAATGATGGGCCTGACAGAAGTGCAGGTAATGGTGTGGACTCGCCAATGTTCATTAAACTTTTGGTGCCTTCGGCTGCAGGGTTGAAGATCGGGGTGGAGAAAATCCCCTTAGCCTTGGTCTGGCGAGCAGGTGATGTTGCCTGAGGTTTATTGTTGTTGTTGGGACTGAGGAGATCTAATTTGCTTGGACTAATTCTTTCCACCATGGAGGCACTACTGACATCAAATTCAGAATCATCAAGATTCACAGGATTCAACGAGTAGTTCCGGTAGTCCATTTTGGGCGTCGTCTCTTTAAGTGGCGCGATGACAGTTGCCTTCAACTTGCCCACGGGTGTAGCACTGGAATACAAGGTTGGATCTTTTTTGGCTGGGGAAATCAAAGCAGAATCGTCAATTATGTCGTCGTCGTCGTTATCGTCAATATCATCATTATCTTTGATTTTGACTGTAGAACGTGCAGGACTCTGAAGAGCTGCCTTTGGCGAGTCTGGCGGCAGCAGTAGCAGCTTATTTGGGCTTCCCTTCTGAGAACTTCCTTTTTCTATGTTTCTTACTCCTATCGCTTCTACCAACTGTGCTGAGTTAGATGGCAGAAGCTGCATGTTTTCATCATCCAGTTCTGGGAAATCATTATGATAGACCTCAAAATCGTTGTCATCCTTTTTATCACCTTCAATTTTTTCATTGCCTTTCTTCAACTCTATCTCTTTCTCTTTCTCAATGACCATTTTCCTTGTTGATTCGCTGATGACACCTGATGATTGGAGTTCATTTTCGCTCACTCTGTCCTGACTATTGTCATTGCTGAGTAAATCTTTCTTATTCTTCTTTCTTGTTTTCTTTTCCAGGTCATTTTCATCATCACTTTTGAACAACAACCCATGCTTCTTTTTCGACTTGGCCAGTTTTTTGCTTGATTTGTCAGAGCTTACCAGTTTTGCTTGTTTTTCTGATCTCGTTAATTTTGCTGATTTTTGACTCAAGGCTGAGTAAGATGATTTGCTCTTTTGCGATGACGCACTTGATAAGCCTTCAAAGTCTTCACTAAAGCGGTGAGTTTCCTTCTCTAATTTCTCATGACCAAAGAGAAACGAGTCATTCAGCTCATCATCTAGTAGGTTTTTTTGTGGTGATAGCAGCAGCAGCTGCTGCTGTTGCTGCGGATGCCGCTGTTTACGGGCTCTTTTTGGTCTTTGAGTCTGGGTTATTAATTCGCCACTAACTTCTTCTTCCTCATTCTGTGAGTCACTGTTTCTTTTCTTTGATTTCTTGATTGTCGGCTTTGTGGAAGATGCTGCCGAACGAGATCGTGTCAGTGAGCGTGATTGCGTTGTTGCTAAAGTGCTGTCGTGATTGAACATATAACAATGTGGTGATAGTCGTTGATGCTCTTTGAGTGGATTATCACCATCTTGCCAGTCCTCCAAAGATAACTTGCAATAAAGGCAAAGGGAAATGTCGTCTCCGGCCTTGGCGGGGAGGTTGTAGAACCCTGCATCGACCATTTCTTGTGGCGAAGGAGATTCTTTTGTCCAGGCTTGGAAAAACTTAAATCTCAACTTCTTCAAAGTTTTGGAATCGGGGTCACCGCCAAAGACCTCATGTGAGCTCCAGTCGTAATCCATGGAAACTGAGGGTTCCTCAGCGTTACCGCCTGTCGAGGCCTTTTTCTTTCCTGGTTTCTTTTTCTCCTTGCGGGCACGAGACAAATCATTCTGGGATTCTGTGAACTCATCGCGCAGTTCCCAAGCAAGCATGAACAATGAAAACGCGCACTTGGGACTCTTCATAAGATGAAACTTGGCAACGTTTTTCACACCAGACCACCCGTTTTGTCGTTTTAAACAGAAACTGCAAATTACTTGATCTTTCTTTGCTTTGGTGGGGTTGAAATGAAACCCATGTTTTGCCATTTCCTTGGCTGATGGCTGCGAATAGGGCCAGCTCACATTCTCAACATGCTTTCTGCCTATCGATAAGTTACGGAATGTTCCAAGACGGTCTTCCTCCACAAGATATTCGGTCATTGCGCGTCTGTCTGCGTTCTAACTGTGTGTTCCAGCTTCTTGAATCAAAACGTAAACAAAAAAGATAAACAAAAACAAAAACAAAAATTCGAAGGGCAGCGGGGCTCGTGTGCGTCTGAAATAATCTTCAACAAGAACATGAAGAAGAGAATGAACGATGAGGAAGAGGAAGAGAAGAAGAAAGAGAAGGCTTGGCTGGAAGAATCCATTGCAGATATGTCTCTTGTTAAAAGACGAAAGGATTCAGTGGAAGATGGCCAAGGCACCCCGATGATGTATTCGCTTGAGGGACATCAGGGCAACGTACTTGCGGCACGGTTCAGTCCCGATGGAAGCATCATTGCAAGTGGTGGGGCCGACAGAAGCTTGTTTCTTTGGAACACACCTTCTGATGTGGCCCGCGAAGAGCAAGCAGAGATTCCAGCGAACTTTGCGTGTTTACCGGGCCACAAGAGTGCCATAACTTCCATCAGATGGTTTGAGGATGGTGGCAGTGGTGGGGAAATGTTAGCCACGAGCAGTGCAGACCGCACCGTGGGGCTATGGGACATTAAAACTTTGAAAAGAGTCCGGAAATTCCAGGGTCATGAAGGAGTGGTAAACGAAATCAGCGTGGATGGGGCGATGGGGAGTGTCGGTACGATAGCCAGCGTGGCGGACGATGGGTATTTGTGCATGTGGGATGTACGTGAGAAGAAGTACGTTGCTGATGTGGGGACAAAGTATCCATTACTCACAGTGGCGGGCCACCAGGATAAAGTGTACGTTTCCGGGATCAATTCAAGCACGATACTGGCGTACGATATAAGGAATCTATCCATGCCAAGCGGGGTGTTTGAGACCCTTCATCATGACTCCATAACGTCGTTAGTGATCAATGATGGAGTGTTGGTTAGCAGCTCGATGGATGGATCGATAAGAGCTTACGACGCTACCACTGGGAAAATCAAACCTGTAATCTTCGAAACACATTTGAATCTGGAGCTACTACTAACGAGATGTCGCTCGATCAGTAGAGACGAGAAGAACATAGTCATTTCAGGATCAGGGAAGAGTATCGTGGCCTGGGAGTACCTCACGCAGCGAGTGATCGGAAAGGTGCAGGATGTCCATGAGGGAACGGTGATAGATGTGGACGTTCATCCAACAGAGGCAATGTTGATGTCGACTTCGACAGATGGTAGAGTTCAACTCACTAGATTGGCTTGAAAGGAATGATATTCAAAGTTGGCTCCACTTTTCGGCTTATACTTCACACAATACTGGCGTAATATACAAGTATTCTATTCAAGTCAATTGGGATGGCCTATAACCCTTTCTACGAAATCCACATCCAAACATGAAGTCTGTCATCACAATTGATAAACATCTCTTTTCGCCACCATTCTTGCTTGACTTTCTTCAACAGAAGTACTTCAATTTTCTTTCGAAAGCTTTCTCTATACACTTTCACTCGGACGTCGAATTCCCGTTGTCGAAGAAAGATTGAATCCAAAGAAAAAAATCTTGAGTCCGCGGTGGGTTCATGTGCTGAATAAGTGACAAATCAGCAAAGCAAAATTTTCGCGTTCAAATATTTGAGTTGAGCAGTTATGAGTTAACAACTTTGAAAGGTACACAGAAAGAGTTTGTGGATACAAATAAAAAGTTGTAATCCAATGATTTTGGATAGGACATGCATAATAACAGTTTGCAAAATGATTTGCAGTCGTACAGTGCAGCCAGTGTCATTGTAAAAAAGAGCGAGGTTCTAAGAGCTTTCACTAATTTACGCCAATCATCCAGGGGGAAGAGTATACAGTCGCGAACAACAATCAGCAATTTGCTAAATAACGGCCTATAATCTCAGTGGAGAGTCGGCGTAGACAAGATGTGTCCGATAGCTAAGCGATGCCATAAGATTTTACCCTTACTTGTTCAAAGTATGTACTTGAGAGTACTGTCTTGAACCACTCTATGTGTAAAATACAACGGACTGCCAAATTGCAAACCTTATTCATTACCTCTTTCATTAACCTTGTAAAATCATGACTGATACAAGGATAGTCTTCGAGGGGGCTCAAATTACATACACCAATTTAGAAAATTAAAGAGTGCCGAAGAAATGAATTGATAATTGCAATCTGCATCGAAAACAGGAGGCTACTATATGTTGTGTGATCGACAGGAGACATGTAAATGACTGAAATTACACGTAAAATGAATTGCAGACAGGCATGTATGCGGGAAATGCAAATGAAGGACGGCAGTGCTGTTCGAGGTGCTAGGCTCTATTGGTGGAGATCTTGAGATCTGAAGATTTGACACTTTCAGCAAATATGTGTGGCCATTTGAAAAATGCAAAGAAACCAACAATGAGCATACTAGTGCGAAAGATGAAGATCTAGACTGACCAGAATGGCGTCGATTTGGAAGTCGTTTTGCCCCAAAGAGAAAGGCTTACTTTTCGTCCCCACCACTTGGAAGGTGAGACAAAAATCAAAGACACATAGATAAATGGTGTGTGCTTAATGGTTCAATTATTAACCCAGTTAGTAGTTGAATTTTAGTTTAGACTTTGTACGTGTACATACGCATTTGTCCGTAAGCGCAGCAGCAGATCGACACAGTGTTCTTCTTCTTTTCACTAGTGTTTCCACTACCTACTAGCCCTAGAAACTAGTCCTCTTCCTTTTCTTGACCGATCGACAGGTTCAAACCCAAGAAAGTTCACAAACACAAACACACACACACGCAATATCCACTTTCTTTTGGAGGGATTGTCAATACACTTACAGAAACATACAGACTCACACAGCAAGTCAAGTCAAGTCACTCGAGTTCAATTCTGCCAGATTGGCACAGTCAGAGAATTCTGCCCTCAAGTTGTCGCAGACCTGTGACAACAAAACGCCAGAACCCTTCCGCTAGACATTCCTTTCCGCATCATGGTGCTTTCTATCAAAGTCAATACTTATCCAATTGTAAGTAAAGACGACTCCAGGGGCCGCACAAAAGATCTAGCAGATTCTGACAGGCCCCATCCCATGCCATCGTAGTCAGCGCCGGTTGTAATCACCACCACGCCACTCAGATGTGCCTAATGTTCCAACGTCGTCCTCTACATAGGGGTGGCAGGCGCTGGTTTGGGAAAGGCCAGCCAGCCCCAGCCAAGCCCAGAACCTCACTCTCTCTTTTCCTGATAACCCTGCCAGAAAATTAATAAAAAAAAAAATCACATTTTTGATTATTTTTTTGGACTTTTTTTTTCTTCTTCCCCTTTTAATAAATATTCCTAAATAAGAACCAGCCCAAATAGTTTTGTTTGATAGCCTGTCCTTGCAAGTACACCTCTTGAATCTTCACACCTGCTATTCGTATCTTCGCTCTCATATCTTTTCACTACTTGCAAACCCCGGCAGACTACTTTGGCACAAAGCGCCCTTCGCAAAGCGTCTCAATCATTTGCTATTTATCTGCATCCAGAGGAGTTTCTGAAAACTCTAACAAAAGAGTTTAAACAGCGAGGTGGCTTAATCTACAGATTTCTGTTTCTTGAATATATCATCATCGAGTACTATTTAACAAACCAAAATCAAACAGCTCACCTGAAGAGCCGATCAAGACCTTCTGTTGCCGTCTCTTCATTTGCGACATCCCTTATAGGTGGTTCAAAATGAGCTCAAGACAAGGTTCAAACTCCATCTTTTCGGGGCTCAAGAAGTTCACTTCAAGAAACGAAAATGATACCGACTCAATACACCACAATGACAAGAAAAGGCTGCCGAGTATATCTTCTTACTCGTCAATGGCAACTTCCAAACACTCGTCAAATCAAATGTCCAACTCGTCTCATAGTGTGGACACCAAATACTCTCAGTCTCCTGAGTCTCCTTCTAGATCGTCCTCTTCTAACTTCACCCTAACATATAAAGAAATTAACTCACTAACTGATATCAAACCAATCCCAACAATGAAAACCAACTCTCCATACCATAATAGCAAATCACCCGGGATTGGCGTAAATGGAAATAGCAACGGTAGCAGCAACAACAGCAGTAGCAATGGGAAAAGAAATCACAGTTCTTCAAACCTGCACTCTAATCACAGTTATATAAGCACCAGCAGCATTTCCCATCCAATGGAACTTATTGCAAACCCAACAGCAATAGGAAATGGCAGTTCCCTACGGGGTCACTCTTCTCCCAACCATAGTTCTCGAGATAGCATTTCCAGTAACAGTCCTTCCATGATTAATAACAACAACTCACCAACAATAAGCTCAAACGATTTCCATATGAAAATGCCGGATGATCCCAAGGAAATTGAGGCTCGTTTCAATGAGCTCGTGAGTAGAAGAAATTTCGAAAATCTACCAAAACGCGCCAAGGATCAATTACACAACTACTCACTACAGAAAAAATGGATGCTTGTTTATCAAGACGCCTTGGATGAATACCAGAAAGAAACCAGAAGAAACAAGAAGGGTGAGGAGAGTGTAACTCCGGAGTTTTATGTTCAAAAATTGATCGAAAAAACGATAACTGTTGAACAACTCAATAACTTGTGGGTATCTTTGAGAACCGAACCTGTTGGTTGGGTTAAGAAATTCATCGACAAACAGGGTGAAGTGG
Source organism: Saccharomycopsis sp. UWO(PS) 91-127.1 (assembly GCA_002895615.1). Classification (NCBI taxonomy): domain Eukaryota; kingdom Fungi; phylum Ascomycota; class Saccharomycetes; order Ascoideales; family Saccharomycopsidaceae; genus Saccharomycopsis; species Saccharomycopsis sp. UWO(PS) 91-127.1. Next base: position 578,051 of record JNNM01000009.1, read on the forward strand.
TATTGGCCAATGTTTTGGAGCAACTTCATACAAAGTCAAGGCATTATCCATTATCGGCGGAAGAGTTGTTGGAACGTGAGTTTGCACTTATAAAATGTTTGAAAACAATTTTGAACGTTCAAGAAGGTGCAAACATGGCAATCAATTCAAAAGTTTGTATTCCAGCAATCACTCATGCGTTGGTTTCACCAAAACTTGCCACCAGAAAATTGGTCACAGAGATGTTGTTGTTCTTGATCCATTGGAAAGAACCCCAGGGGTACAAGCAAACTTTGGAAGCAATGAAAAATAATGTTTCTGTGGACTCAGTCTATCTCTATGTCAAAGGAATGGAGAAGTTTATGCATAATATCAAAGCGAAAAAGGAACGACGTGATGCCATTGCCTTCAATGGACATCGGAAGCCGAGACGTTTTGAGGAATGGCTCAACTGTGTGAGCGAAGCAATGGATGGGAGAGGAAAAATGGGCTCTATGGTTGGAGCTTCTGATGATTTCAAATCCAAAGGTCAAAGTGGTGAAGCGCAACTTGCAGAATACATTTATGCTACAATGTTATTGATTAGCAGCATTTGTAAATCTGGTGAAGATTTCAGAATAAGAATGCACATCAGATCTTTGTTCAAAGGTGTTGGTTTGGGCAAATTAACAAAAAGATTCCAAGAATTGGGCAGTGAACAAATCAACAATGCAATTCGAGATTTTGAAGATTTTGCTGCAGTGGATTATGAAGCTTTGGTGAGATCTGATAGAATGGGTACAGACGTAAACATGAATGATCCAATATCTTTAACAAAGCAAGTGTGGCATAAATTGAAAGGCAGTGAGGCTGAAGGATATTTTCTTTCCACTATTCAACATTTATTTTTGGCACAAGCTGATCCTATGAGAGCTAATGATTCGAAAGAACTTTCAAAGTCTTTTAGATTGATAGATGGCCTTGTCTCCGATGTTTCAATGCATAGCTCGAATGTGAATGAAGATTCAGCTGTTAATGTTGCAATTCAAAGATTATATTCTGGTATGCAAAATGACGAAATGGTGCGCAGAGCCATTCAAGAAGCCAAGGAAGCTACTAGACGTGCCGAAGCCGCCAAGGCTGAAAGAGACGAATTGGCAAAAAAGTTGTCAATCGGTGCTAATGGTATGCTTGAAAAGCTCAATGAAGAGTTAAAAGAGCAAGAGATTGTCTTATTGCGTCAAAAGCGGATGAATGAACAACTTGGCAGTGAATTAGACGATTTGAAAAAACAGCATTTGAAAGAAAAACAACAACAAGAGTTGGAAATGCGTGAGTTGTTTGTGGCAATCAATGCCCAACAGCCTGCTGAACCTCAAGGGAAAGACATGATCTTGACCCAAATCACCAAGAAGTTGGTGGACAAGAGAGACAATTTCAAAAAACAAAGTAATGCATGGAATAAAACAATTGAGCCAAACCCCAAGTTGAGATCTTTGAGAGATCAAATGGAGGTTGTTGAGCAACAAGCAAGAGAATTAGAACTGATGGATTTTGAAACTTTGCCATCGAAGCACAGTCATGAACAACAACAACAACAACAATATCCACCTCCAATTGCTTTCAAATCTCCAGTTATCAGTAACAGTCTTACCAAAACACCAAGACCTGTTAGAGAAGATGATTTGGACAAGCTCACTTCCTTGAGGAAAAGATTGGAAAGTTTGCAACAGGATTCTAATGATATTATCAAGTTCAGTGCAGATGAAAGATTTGCCGAGATCATGAAGCAAAAGAAATACATGGCTTACGATAGATTGAACGAGTTGAGTAGCAGTTTCCAAGATTTCAACATTGATTTTGATATTCCAGAAACGGCTAAGAAGGAAGAAATTGGGGAGTTGACAGAAGCTGGAGAACCAAAGAGAAAGTCAGTTGTTGATGCTAAATATAGAGATAGATTGAAGGAGGAATTGGATGAAGTTCAGCATTTGAAAGAAGAACTCATGAAAAGGCTTAACGAACTCAACAATAAACAGCAGCCTCAGAAAACTCAGGATGAGGAACAAGATCAGACTGTTGATGAATCTTTCCATAAACTCGAAGATAAATATATTGGTGGTAAAGCGGTTCAACCTTCAATTGGTGAAGTGCTTAGTGGTAGTACAGTTGTCAATGATGTCAAGGTGAGCAAAGAACGTGACGCAGCGTTCAACAACGTTTTGGACGATATAATCAACAAGGGGAACAATACATCGGATCTTCCTGCTATCATGACATTGTCTCCAGTTAGTGAAACTGTTGATGAGAAGAAGGAAAACAAAAGGGAGCCACCTAAGAGTGGTGTTGATCTGGCACCACCTCCACCACCTTTGCCGGAGATGCTCAGTCCCAACCCTGACAAAGTTTCAATTCCTACCTCTCCAGCCATGGCTTCTAATCCACCACCTCCTCCACCATTGCCTGAAATGTTATCCCCAAGAATGCCTGGTGCTCCACCATTGCATGATCTGCTATTGTCTCCTAAATCTCCACCACCATTCTCACCAAACTCTCCAATGGCACCACCTTTGCCAATTGGCGGCAGCACGTATAAAAGAATGTCTATGGTAATATCTGGTGGCATGAATGACGCTTTTGTGAATTACCCACGTCCAAAGAGAAGGTTGAAACAATTGCATTGGGACAAGCTTGAAAACACTGAGAATTCCGTTTGGGATGGTGTTTCTGGTGAAACTTTTGCCTTTGATCTTCTTGATAAAGGTGTCTTTGATGAAGTTGAAGAGATGTTCGCGGCAAAAGAAGCCAAGAAAATTGCAAGCAAGAAATCTGCTGGAGTTGCAAAAGTCACTTTCTTGCCAAGAGACATTAATCAACAATTCAATATTAATTTGCATATGTTTTCAAATCTTTCCGATGAGAAAACCGTGCTGAAGATTTTAAGTTGCGATCAAAGCGTTTTGGACAGTCAAAATGTTATGGAGTTTTTGTGCAAGAGGGAGATTGTGGAGGTGCCAAACAACATGGCTAGACATTTGGAACCTTACAGTACTGATTGGACCATTGGATCTGAAAAGAAACCGGACAAAGATCCTAGTGAGTTGGAAAGAGCGGACAGAGTTTACTTGGAGTTGATTTACAATTTACAACACTATTGGGCATCGAGAATGAGATCTTTGATTGTGATTTCCACATTTGAGAAAGATTACTCGGCGTTGGTTACCAAGTTGCAGTTGATTGATCATGCTGTCGAAGCCATCCAGAATTCTGACAATGTTCGTTATGTGTTCAATATCATCTTAGCGTTTGGTAACTACATGAATGATGCTGGCAAGCAAGCAAAAGGGTTCAAATTGAGCACATTGCAACGGTTGAGTTTCATGAAGGATGGGAAAAACAGCATGACCTTTTTGCATTATATTGAAAAGATTATCAGAACCACGTATCCACAATTCAACGATTTCTTGGAGGATTTGGCACCAGTTCTGCAAGTTGCCAAGATTTCCATCGAGGCTATAGAAAATGATTGCAAGGACTACACTAACTCCATCAAGAATGTTGAAGATTCTTTGGAAATTGGTAATTTGAGTGACTCGTCGTTGTTCCATCCTAAAGATCGGGTGTTGCAAGTGATTTTGCCTGCGATCCCTGATGCTAGACGCAAGAGTGAGTTGCTTTATGAACAGGCCAAAATTATCTTGAGCGGGTTTGATAGATTGATGTCCTTTTTTGGTGAGAATGTGAAGGACAATTTTGCCCGGAATTCTTTCTTTGAAAAATTTGTGTTGTTTATCAGCGAGTACAAAAAGGCCCAAAAGGAGAATCTCCAGCGTGAAGAAGAGTTGCGGGTTTACGAACAGAGAAAACAACTTTTGGAGAAGTCTTCTGACCAACAGAAGACAGCTAGTTCTGGTAACAGCAATGGCAGAGGAGAAGATAGCAATGCTGTTATGGATAATCTTTTGGCCAAATTGAAAGAAGTTGGTCCACAAAAGGGTGATCCATCTCTGGCCAGAAGAAAGGCGCTTGCAAGAAAGAAGTTGTTGGAAGCCAGAAAAAATATCTTGGACGTTGCCACCTCCGGTCTTGGGATTTCTCAGGATGGTGAAGGCGATGAACCAAGTGAAGGAACCATTTCTGTCATTGACGAGTCTGTTGAGGATGAAGATGAGGCCAATGCAACACTGGAGTCAACGCCTCGTAAAAAAAGTCGTCTGGGATCGTCAGTTGAATCAGACGCTGTTTTGAATGAGGACTCCAACGGTAATGAAGAGAATAATAACGAACTTGGCAATAGAGCTCGGTTGTTGTTGCAATCATTGAGAAGCGCCGATAGCTCACCCAATACCAATGGCGAAGGCTTGACTGCAGCTCAACAACTTCGGAAACAAAAAAGATTGGAAAGATTGCAACAGAAGCAGAACCAAAGTAGTGGAAGTAGCGAGGAGTTGCCGCATCTGGATGAGTGAAACTACCTACTAAACTATATTCATTTCTTATTTTATTTTGTTCACCTTGTTACAATATTTTTTTTTACACCATACCATTTTTACCTTTAATAATAATAATAGTTATAGTTTACAGTTCAATGATTGGAACGAGGCTGATTGGTCTTTTGTAACCCTTACATATATCTTAATCAATCACGGAGTGAGAAGAAGCTATCGAGCATAAACAAGATATCAGGTGCTTGACTGAACTTCAATTGGAGGTTTCCGATCACTTTTGAGAGGATGAGAACAACAGATGGAACCCACTCTTGCGCTTGTCTTTCTTTGAATTGGTCACTTTGTAAGCAGACGCGGTTTTGGTATCGATGAATGAGCTTTTCTTTCTTCCAACTGATCTCTTGGCCTCTGGCATAGGCTTGGTCTCGGGTTCGGAATCGGAGGAAGAACCCGAATCCGAGTCAGAGTCAGAATCAGAGCCAGAACCAGAGTCAGAGTCAGAATCAGAATCGGAATCAGAGCCGGATTCCGAGTCACTGGACTGTGCAAGAAGGTTGCGGTTTTTTGAGACCGCTGTCTGAGAAGAGGAAGCAGAGGTCAGTTTTTCCTTCACTTCGGGGATGCCCCTCGTTTGCAACGACTGCAAACTGGAAAGACCGTTCTTTTTTCTGTCGGCTTTGAAAGAATTGAACAAATCAAGCCCGAACTTCCCTGATCGAACAGGAGGAGCTTTTCCAGTGTCAGTTTCCTTGTCGTTTTCGAGATCACTCTTAGCATCAGAGTATTTCGAAAATGAAGAGTTCTTCGTCTTGGAGACTTTAGCGATGAGCTTTTCATCATCGCTGTCATCATCACTGCTGGAAGAGCTATCACTGTTGTTGGTCTCGCCACTTCGTGCTACCACATTATCATCAGCATTATCTTCTTCGTAACCCTCTTCCGCTTGATCAGCTTCATCGTCATCGTCAAGAGCTTCCACTTTCTTCTTGACTTTCTCAACATTTGCTACCTCTTCATCACTGCTTGAACCACTTTCTTCCTCACTGCTTGAACCGCTGCTTGAACCGCTACCCGACTCACTATCAGATTCGCTGCTTGAATCAGTGCTGGAGTCACTGCTCGAGTCGTCCGCGTGTGGCTTCACTTCGCCTTGCGTTTTGTTAGACAATGACACCCCAAGCGATGGTTTGGAAGCAGGGGAAAAGCTTGGAGAAGCTTCAACACTCTTGGATGGGGGTGCGCTCTTAGCTGTGGGTTTGATTTGGAAGTCAGAAACAGGTTTTGAAGATCCTGCATCAGCTTTACCGGCATCTTCATCTTCAGATTCACTCTCAGATTCACTGCCAGAATCACTGCCAGATTCACTACCAGATTCACTTTCAGAGTCACTATCAGATGAGCCTGACGCATCGTCTGATACTTCGGATCCAACTGAACCCACAGCAACCCCTGAAGCAGGAGCAGGGGATGATCCAGCGATAGTTTGTTTGAGGGAAGCTTCAGGTGATGCGTTAGAAGAGGCTATCACGGGCTGGGTAAACGGAGCCCTGATAGGCGAGGAGTTGATAGAGGTGTCAGGCGAAGATATTGGAGCAATTTTGGCTTTATTAGGAGATTTTGGAGCCCTGTTGGTTGTCTTCGATACTTTAGGTGCCCTTGGCGCCGAGATATTCGAAGTGTCCAAAGACAATTCAGCCGAGTCATACCTTCTTTCCGCGTTGATATTCTCGTGAGCGAGTAACAGCTTATTAGCCCTTTCATCATTTTCCTCAGTCTCACTGCCACTATCACTGTCACTTCCACTGTCACTATCACTTCCACTATCACTATCACTATCACTATCACTATCACTATCACTATCACTATCACTGCCACTATTATCATCATCTTTCTCACTCACCTGAGAATCCTTCACCTCTAAAATTGGAGCAGCTTTGTCTTCTGAGCTCCCTCTTGAAAGTCTTCTTCTTTGTCCTTGGCGCTGGCCCATCGAGAGCATGTACAGGTCGTCGCTTTCCGAATCTGATTCCAATAACCTTTCAACGCCATCCGACATTGTGACAACTTTCCGACTGACTACATCATCGTTGGAGGTGCCCTTGCTTCTAGGGTTCACCATCTTCGATATTCTCTGACTTGCAATCTGAGCCGCAGATCGTTTCCCATTGACTATAGCCAGCTTGCTAATGGCAGACAGAACAGGCTTATTCCGAAGAGCGGCAGGTACTCTCATTTTATTCTTGAACATCTGTATAATATCCAGCTTATTGACAGGCTTTCCAAAAGTGACGTTGTTCTTTCTCATGAACTCCTTGAGTTCCTTCTCTGCCGGTTCCTCTTCATCATTTTGCTCCTCTTGGCGTTTCCGAACAACATCGAATACAATCTCCTCGTCTTTGATTGTGACCGCCACATTTCCCACGTTGATATTCCCGTTTGTGATGAGCGAGACATCTTCATCGACAGTACTGTTACTAACTCCTTTCTTTTCAGTAACAGGCGCCGTAGTAGTAGTAGTAGTAGTAGTAGTAGTAGTTGTAGTAGCAGTAGCAGTGGCAGTAACAGTAGCAGTAGCAGTGTTTGTATTCGTGGAATTGTGGAGTTCTTCCTCAGAGCTGCTGGAGCTTTGTGTTGCCGTAGCGTTGCCATTTGGAATGCCATTTCCTTCCTCTTCTAGACTACTACTTGTACTTTTCAGTTTATTGTTGTTGTCGTTGCTGCTATTCTTTTTACTCAATGATTTGATCAACAACTTCCTGCTTTCTCGTTTAAGCTTCTGAGTGATTCTAATGTTGGCCAATTCCAATTTTTTCGGGTCGTACACGCATTTCTTGCCATCAGTTCTGGCAAAACAAGCAGTACACACTGGAAGGTGACGTGAGCAGCGCTTTCTGGACTTGCTGCAAGTATCACAAGTCACCGCACAGGCCAATGGTAGTTTGGTAGATGCATCAATAGCAGAAAAACTGATAAATGTCTCATAACGTGGTCCTCCCTTGAAAGGCGGATACTGCTTCAAATAGTCTTCTTTGGTGTACTTGTTGGCAATCTTTGGAACGGCGTCAAGATCGTCATTTGCAAGAAGGACACCAAATTGGAGATCGATTGAAGGCTTTGATTTGTCGATTGAGGAAATTGAGGGATCAGAAATATCACTGATCTGGTTCTTCTTATTGTCCTGACTGTTCTGGTTTTTATTGTTTTGGATTTTCTGGCTGTCTTGGAGGCTCTGGTTCTGCTGAGTCTTCTGGCGTTCTGGTATTTCCTTGCCACTGTCACCCTTGTCTTGTGTCATTTCATTACCCATATCGCTATCTTCATTGCTATCCTCATCCTCCTCTTCCTCGTCTGAAGAATCAACTAATGCGGCACCGTTTACTTCGTTTAGCAAACGGCCTTTATCCTTCTTGAACTTATCACCCATGGTTTCAACTAGATCTGACGTTTCAACCGTAAGAGTTCTTCTTGGTTTTGTAAGACGGGCCAAACTCACTGCCTTAGTCTTTGATAAAGCATTCTCACCAACAGGTAGATCGCCATCCGTGATGTTATGGAAAGACATTCTGATTTGCTCGTGCTGTTGTTCTTCAGACGAGGCCGAGTCCCCGGTTGAAGAATCCTCAGAGCTTGAGTCCGAGTCCGAATCTGAGTCCCCTGTGCTAGATTTCCCACCAGAACTAGACTCAGAAGTCTTGGTAACGGTAGCAGTATTTAATGGTGCTCTTTGGGGTGAATTAGTCTTAACTGGAGCTGGCTCTGCAACATTTACACGCTTAAGAACTTGTACATTGGGCCGCTTAGTAGGCTGTTCGGCAGGTTGCTCAAGTGGCCGCTTCATAGGCTGCGTAGTAGGCTGATTGATAGTTTTAGGCTTTGCTGTTTTTGATTGGATAGCCTTTGAGGACTGGACAGACGCAGTTGTCTTGTGGGATTTTAGCAAATGGCGGACATTTTGGGCTGCTTTCTGAGTTTGTTTTATTTGCTGAGGTTGCTTTGCTTGTTGAGCTTCTTGTAACTTTTGAATCTCTTTGGCCTGTTGTAATTCTTTTGAATGTTTTGCAACTTGAGCTTCTTTTGCTTCATTTGCCTTCTGAGCTTCTCTTTCCTGTTGAATTGCTTTCAACTTCTGAGCCTCTTTTGCCTTTTCAGCTTCTTTCGCCTGTTTTTCTATCTCTTTAGCCTGTTTTGCTATTGGAGCTTCTTGTGCCTCTTGTACCTCTTTTGCTTCTTTTGCTTCTTTTGCTTCTTTTTCTTGCTGAATCTCTTTTGCTTTTCTAGCTTCTTCGGCCTGCTGAGCTTGTTTCGCTAGTTGTGCTTCTTTCAACATCTGAGCCTCTTTTGCTTCTTTTGATTTTCTAGCTTCTTCTGCCTGCTGAGCTCGTTTTTCCTGCTGAGCTAGTTTTTCCTGCTGAGCTAGTTTTTCCTGCTGAGCTTGTTTTGCCTGCTGATCCTCTTTCGCTTGTTGAGCCCGTCTTGCGTGCTCTTGAGCCAATTCCTGGCCATCCTCCTGAGCAACTCTCTGGAGCGACTTCTCATTCTCATCTGGCCTTGAAGGCACATGCAACATTCCCGAAGTGACTCTCTTTCCAGAAGGAGTCATGACCGCAGAGGAGACAAAACTATTGGCCCTTTTCACGGGTGTTGGCAAGACCGCCAGTTCTTCTGGAGGGTTCAAAGTGATATTGGCCTCTTCATTGTGAATCAGCAGCAGCAGCAGCAGCAGCAGCAGCGGTGTGTCTTTCGAGACCTCTTGGGTCACCTGTCGTATCTTTGCACTGTGTAACAAGGCAACGCTTTGGCTTGGCTTTCCAATGGGTGTGCTTTGGTGATCAATCGACGAAAGGTTCAAAGAATCACTGAGACGATTGTGATGGTTGGTGGTGTTGCTATGCACTGTTTTCGACCAAATGGACGTGTGTCTTCTTCTTTTCCTCAGGATTCTGCCGTTATTGTTGTCATGATTATTGTCAACGGTGTCAGAAGCCGCGTCTGCTTCCTGGAGTTGGGGAAGAATCAGGGAGATTCTTCTCTTGTTGCCGATTAGCGATTGATGGATGATGTCCAAGGACTCTAGCTCGTTGTTCAACACCACTCTGATGACATTATTGTGCGCGTCAAAGACATCCTTGACCTCGTACTCCGGGTCCAAGTCGTATCCTGTGCCGTCTTGAAGCCTGTTGATGTCCAAAATCTCATCGTTTGGATAGAGCTTGAAGAACCGGGCAATGATCTCCTCGGAGACCTTTTGGAGGGTGTTGGAGTCCTTTGTAATGTGAAGAAACCTACGAACTTTGCAGGACTCTTCGTAGCTCAAGCTGGCGGCAGCTGCGATTGTCCGATTAGGATTGGCATCGCTGTTGAAGTTTAGAAAACTCTGGTTGTGGCTAATGGGGACTTGTTCGAGCCGCGGGGCCAAACTCTGAGAAATGAGAATGACCTGAAGTTTCATGAATGAATGTAGTCCAATGAAGGGAGGAGGATCTTGGTCAAGTTTGTGATTTTTGTTGATTTCAAAAATTTTCACACTTTTTTTTTTGTCTTGATTTCTATATATTTTCTTACATCTCTAGAAAAAATGCCCATGTGGGGAGAGAAAGAAGAGTTGGTAGAATGAAGCATGGCCTTGATATGGATGAAGAGTTGGGAAGAACTGAAATACAAAGGGAAAGAGTACAAAAAAAAAAGAAGCAGGAAGAAATGAATTACAAAGAGGAAAAGAAAAGAAGAACGAGAGAAATAAGCAGAAGAGAGTGATATCAAAAGCTTCAACAAAGGTGTTCAGGACTAGGATGATTGATCTTGAAAGTTGTTGATGTTGTTATTGAAGTTATTGCTGTAGCTGCTGCTGCTACTGCTGCTGCCGGTATTCTTATTTTGCATGTTTTTCTGTCTGTCCAGCTCGATTCTGTTGTTGATCAAGTAAACTGCCATTTGATTGTTAATGGCGGTGCCGGTGATGACAATTTTCCGTTCCTGAGGATGCTCAGGGTCGGGGTCTTGAACCTTGATTAGCGACCCGGAGTTGTCTCTTATTTCCTTGATGTTTTTCCCACCTTTGCCGATAATGGAGCCCACATAGCTGTTCGAAATGTATATTTCTTGAGTACTTTGCGGCTGCTGTTGTTGTTGCTGTTGCTGCTGCTGTTGCAAATTATGGTCCTGGGGTGCTTGAATAGGTTGATCTGCCACAGGAGGGGTATTTGGCCTGAAGGAAACATGATTGATTTGACTTGGAGGCATTGAAAGCAATCTAGTCTTCTGCTGACGCATGCCGCCGCCATTCATGTTCATCATGCCCATGCCCATGCCCATTGGCATACCGCCGTATTGATGGCCTCCATTGATGTTGCTATATGGCTTCAAACTTCGTGAAGGGTTTTCATTTTCGTTGTTATTATTATTATTATTGTTATTATTATTGACATTATTATTGTTGTTGTTGTTGTTGCTGCTAGTATTGTTGTTGTTTCTCATGTAGTTCATCCCCATTGGAGGCATCATTCCCATCATTTGAGGATTGAATCCATTGCCTGTTCCTGGGAACCCTGTGAATTGGAACCCAGATTGAGGTGGGAATTGAGGGGACCCGCCCACAGGGAACCCGGCTGAGGGCAACATTCCATTTGAAGGATGTGGAGACCCCATTGGAACGCCCACAGGACCTCCTACTGGCCCACCCACGGGACCAACACCTTGCACATTACCGCCGACAAAGTTGGAGTTCCCTGGATTATAGAAAATGATTTTTGCCTTGTAAATGTACTTTTTGTTTTCATAAATGGTTTGTCCCACATAGTAAGTTGCAATGTGAATGGCGTCTGGAACCCCAGTGATGGAAAGGCATCTGTCTGTTGAGAAGTTCATAACGTTTTCACTGGCTTTCAATCTAGCAGCAGATTTTTCTTCAATCTCTCTGAACTTTGTGCCACCTTTGCCAATGACAAAGCCGATAATGGGATGCGGGATCAAGAGTTTCAAAACATATTGTTTGGAATCCGGGCTTGACGGGGTTTCAGGTTCATCAAGGATATATCTTACAATGAGACCAAAGGCCTTGGCGACTTTTTCAGCCGGGCCTCTTACGTGGACCACCCGTTCAATGACCCCTTTCAAGTTTTCCGAAACGTTGATCCGTGCTCCAGACTTGTCCTTGATGTAGTTGATGGACTCACCGCCTTTGCCCACAATAAGACCTGCTTCTTTAACGGGGCAAAGCATGCGGAAGTGCACATACGTTGGATCGTCGTTGGTGGTTTGGACCTTGTGGGAAGAAATAGGGGTTGATTTGAAACCTGGGCCAGGGCCAGGTCCTGGGCCAGGTCCTAGTGCCGGGCCTTTATCTTCGCTGCTTCTTTCACTAGCAGTGTCCTCGGTTTTTGCGCCAAGACCACCCCCACTGGTGGGCTCCGAACTGGTGGTCACCGAGCTGGCGGTGCCATCGATGCTGGCGGTGCCCTCGATGCTGGCGGTGCCTTTGATGCTGCCGCTGTTCACCTCGTCCTCCAGCTCCTCATCTTTTGCTGCCAACAACGGAGCCGTCTGGTGCTTGTCCTTTTCTGCCTCTTCTGCCTCAAGCACCTGCGAGTCAATGGCAACACGCTTTGTAGAGGGGTCGTCCACCTGGGAGTCTTCGTTTTTGCGTTTGAGCATGATCAGTACTTCTTTGTGGTCGTAGTCGTGGTCCTCACCGTCTTCGTCTTCGTCTTCGTCGTCTTCGTCGTCTTCGTCGTCGTCGTCGTCGTCGTCGTCGTTGGCGCTTCTTTTGCAGAAGGGAAAAAGTTTTTTGTTGTCAACAAGAAAAGAACCTGGACAAAACGAGGGGTTGCCCGGCGCGGGCGCGAGAAATTCCACCCGCGAATTTTTGGAACGCGGCAAGAAGAAGACGAGGAGGAGGAGGAGGAGAAGCACAAACAGATGGCATCGAACGTACCCGCAACTGGAGGGGAGCAGGAGGAGGAGGAGGAGAAGAAGAGGAAGTTGGGAAAGAAGGACACGAATGATAATAAAGGTGTAAAGGATGAGGACGACGATGAGGACGACGACGAAGATTATGTTCTTGAGGACGACGCAGACGCGGACGAGTTGAGCGACGACGCCGAAGCCCAGGAAACACACAAGGAGATCAAAAGCGCCAACTACTCCAAGATAGAGACAGGCGAGGGCGGGCTCATCAAAACACGAAGCCAGCGCGGCAAACAGAAGGAGGAGGCAAAATACGATGGCATTGTGGCAAGCAGTTCCAGCGGAGCGTACGACATTGACTCCATATGGAAGGAGATGAAGGAGCAGCCGGTTTTGAAAGAGGTGGCGGCTGGAAAGAACAGTGCTCTGGCAGAAGGGGGGGACGGAGAAGAGAAGATCAAGATCAAGAGAAGCTATGATTATGCAGGCGAGACCATTGTGGAGGAAAAATGGGTGTTGAAGTCGTCAGCAGAGGCCAAGGCTTACTTGAACTCTGTGAAACTCAAGCCGGAAGACGTGTCTGAAACGCAGCCGCAGAATGTGAAAGGGAATAAGAAAAAGAAGAAGAAGGTGCAGAAAAAGAGGCTGATTGTTGACGAGATCATCAAGAGCTCGAAAAAGGCAAAGATCAGCACGTTGGAGAAGAGCAGGTTGGACTGGGCAAGCTACGTGGATAGCAACAAGTTGGCGGATGAGTTGAACAATCACAACAAGGACGGGTACTTGAGCAAGCAGGAGTTTTTGAGCAGGGTGGATTCAAACGTGAATGAGAAGATGAAGAAGAAGTGATTGCTATTATACTTTGACAACCTAACCCTGATTTGTAAATATTAATGGCGCGTCATGAATAGAGACCTCACTTGGTGAATAACAGTACGGCATTTAAATAATCATTTCATTAATTCATTATCGTATATATTGTACATATTTACATCTAGATGGGGATCCACCGGATATGGATGGCATTTGAGATGAATGTTGATTAAACCATTGAAACATCCCAGTCGAGCCTCTTCAAAACGTAGACCAACTTTCTGACAAAATCGTTGTGCCCCACCCGTTTTTCGTTCCAGCACTCCACAATCAACCGCTTGGACTTGTCGACATTTCCTATGGGATACAGCTGGTTCCACTCTTCCATCTTCTGCAAAAACTCCTGTCTTTCCAACAGATCGTAGCAGTTGAGTCCGTGAATCACAAACGCCAAGCAGAGAATGCCGTTGACCGAAGTGCCAATAAGGTCCACCAAGACCATCCAGCTTTCGATAAGAAGCACCTGGATCTCGGGAGAATCCGCCGGGACGTGGTTGTATGCCTGCTTCAAGACAATGAGCAAGATCTGCCTGTACAAGCCAAACACTCTTTCCTGGTCACGCGGGTTAAAAGTACTGGTAGTTCTCAAGAACGGCTTGATGTTAGTAATCTTGCAAAGGAACTCATCATACTTGGCCTCGATTTGCTTCAACGTCACAAGCTTCTCACGGTAGGTCAAGTCTCGCTTGAGCTGAAGCTGGACAAAAGTGTTGTCGTAGTTTTCGTACACCTGGGTCTTCAATTGCCGGGCGCTGTTGAGAATGTCGCCCAAGATGAGGAACAAGGGCCCAACGCAGCCTTGCAACGCATCGTCAAACTGCACCCCGTCAACCTCGTATATCTTTTCGTAATCTTTGATGGGGAACAGCGGACCCGTGGTCAAAGAATGGGTGCCCAAGAGATCATGGAACATAAAGTTCGAGGCAAGATACTTTTCCTCGGGGGAGTACGTTAGCTGGGCAATGCCCCCGAGTTGGTCAATGATCTGCTTGGAAATGTGGAAGAAGTTGACCCAGTTCTTCACATCGCCGGCAGAGATCTCCACTGCTTGAAGGAGAATGGCGCCTGCGCAAAGGGTGATCAACTTGCTGCGCTCGGTAGTTGACGACAGTGCTGGCACTGCTGCCGCCAACTGGGCCATCAAATTTGCCGCAGCAATGTCGAGATGCTTCCTGCTTTCCTGCTTGTCCATGAACACCGCGCCCCAGCTTATGAGTCCGTTGAGAATGGTTTCGTCCTGAAGAGCCATGGGGAGGTAGAAGTTGAAAAAGTAGTTGTTTTCAGACGGCACAACCGAGATGTTTTGGGCAACGTTGTGGAAAAAGTACAGGAGAAAGTCCTTGGAACGCGGGTTGGAGAAGGTTATGGAGTCGAGAACCTTGAGCGACTGCTGATGGAGCAAGATGGAGTGGTTGTATGTTTCAACCGTTGTGGGGAAGTCGAGGTTTTCAATCATCAGCCAGAAGAACAAGTCGGACTCGGCACTGGTGGTGTCTGGTGGGTAGATGATGTCTGTGATTTCAACGGGGGGTTCTAACACGGGGGCTGCCTTGGGGGCTGCGCTGGGAGCTGCGCTGGGGGCAGCAGCCCCCCGGGCAGTCCTAGGGGATGCCCTCACGCACTCGTTATCACTTCTCTCGCACCTCGAGCATCTGGGCCACCTCTCGTCGCACTTCTTCTTGCGCCTCCGGCACAACTCGCACCCGTTTCTGGACCGCGAGGAGAGGCCCACAAACCGGAACTGCTTCTGTTTTCCCTGGACACCGGACATGGCCAAACTCATGAGAGAGACCTCATGCTCGTCATCATCGTTTCGCTACTTTTATTCCAGGCCGCCTGGGGCCCCAGCAGGGTAACAAGCACCGGGCTCGGGGGAGGGAGGCTTTACTACACTACATGGCAGTTCCAAGGGATGCTGAGGAGGAGGGCAAGGCAGGCCTCCAGGCAGGCCTCCTCGATGGCCCCAGGCAAGAGGACTCCCCCAGAGGGCCCCTCTGGAGTCCCCCAGAGGCCTCCCAGGCTTCCCGCTTCGTGCCAGATTTCAAAATTCCAGCTTTTTTCTTTGGAATCTGAGAAAATCTCAAAAAAATTTTCTTTTCCTTTCTTTTAAAACGATTCCCTGCTAGTTTGTTTGTGTTGTGCTGGCTCTCTCTCTCTGATTCTTTTTGAACACAGCCATCTCCTTCTCTTTGAACAACCCTTTGTATTTGTCGTCATCATGAGCAACAGAGTGTCCGGCTATCAAAAGGACGCTCTCCACCCGCATCCCCACCAGGGCCAGACGGGTGCCGGCATGAACGGTGGTGCAATAGGACCCGGCAATGAAGGAACAGGAGCAGCAGCATCAGCAGCAGCAGCAGTACAAGCAACAGGAGTAACAACGTCATCGAGCTCCAGCAATGGTGGATCTTCCGGAAAGACCAACATTGTAGGTCTCCATTATCAAATTGGCAAGAAGATTGGCGAAGGCTCGTTTGGGGTGATTTTCGAAGGCGTGAACATTTTGAATAACGTCCCCGTGGCCATCAAGTTCGAGCCTCGTAAAGCTGAGGCTCCTCAACTTCGCGACGAGTACAAGACATATAAGTTTCTTGCTGGCAGTAAAGGGGTTCCTGCTGCTTATTATTTTGGCCAAGAAGGTCTTCACAACATCCTTGTTATTGACCTTTTGGGTCCTTCTTTGGAAGACTTGTTTGATTGGTGTGGCCGCCGGTTCAGTGTGAAGACAACTGTGCAGGTTGCGGTTCAGATGTTGACCCTTATTGAAACCATTCATGACCATGATTTGATTTATCGTGATATCAAACCGGACAATTTTTTGATCGGCAGACCAAAGCAACCTGATGAAAACTCTGTGCATCTTGTTGATTTTGGCATGGCCAAGTTTTATATTGACCAAAGAACCAAGCAGCATATTCCGTACCGGGAGAAGAAGTCGTTAAGTGGCACTGCCAGATACATGTCGGTAAACACCCACATGGGCCGAGAACAAAGCAGAAGAGACGACTTGGAAGCACTTGGCCATGTGTTTTTTTATTTCCTCAGAGGCCAATTGCCCTGGCAGGGATTGAAAGCCCCAACCAACAAGCAAAAATACGAAAAGATTGGAGACAAGAAGAAAAGCACTCCAGTGTTGGAGCTTTGTGCAGGGTTGCCTCGGCAGTTTGCCCAGTATTTGGAAACGGTGCGTGGATTGGGGTTTGATCAAACCCCGGATTACCAGGGCTATAGAAGGCTTTTGTTGAGTGTGTTGGACGACATTGGCGAGTCTGCTGATGGCAAGTATGACTGGATGAAGCTCAACGGGGGCAGAGGCTGGGATTACGCCATCAACAAAAAGCCAAACTTGCACGGTTACGGGCATCCAAACCCGCCTGGTGAAAGACACCATCGCAGCAACAATCACCAACAACGAAGATCTCGTGCTTACGAGGTGCCTTCAAAGGATAACAATAATAATAACAACAACATCAACAACAACAACACCAGCAATGTCATTACAACTAATATAACAACCAACCATAATCCTAATACAACTACAAGCCCTAATATTAACAACAACAACAACAACAACACAAACAACACGTTGCACATGTCGGAGAACAAGGTGGTGAATGATTATCTCAAGAACTCCAAGGGCCAGGTGCAGCAATCCCAGCCTGCAAGGGTTGCCAATCCAAAGGCAGAGCTCAAGGCGGGCGACGAGGATCCGGAAAAGAAGGCCCAGGGCGAGAACAAGGGCTTTATGAGCAAGCTTTGCTGTTTCTGAAGCGACGATTCTCTCGATTGTTGATCTTTTTTTTCTTTTGACTTTTCTCTCTTGGGGTGAGCCCCCCACCTAATAACATTATAGATTATCAAATATAGATGATGTCTTTTTAATTTTGCATTTGTTGATACGTGTAGGCCTTCGTTCACACCAAGCGGAGCGGCTTGTGTTTTTTTCCCAGTGGCAAACGGAAGCTTCGAGAAATGTTGATTTCATTTGTCATTGAAAAGCACAAATCCACTGGGGATTTGCCACCTTCACGTCAGCCACGTCTTCCAATATAAATACCCCTGTGGTCTTGGTGATTCATTCATTGTCCAGACACCAGCGTAAAACAACAGAATCAATAATACTAATAAAAAACGATAAAGAGAGACGATGAATGGCATGATGAACATTGGCGAGCACTGCAGCTACTGCCGCCAGCTCGACTTCCTCCCGTTTACGTGCGACTTCTGCGGCAAGAAGTTCTGCGGAGAGCACCGGAAGCCAGAGCTCCATTCGTGTGAGCGGAACATTGTCACCTCCTCACCGAGATCCTCATCATTTATCTCCTCGCCGTCCAAGGGCCGGGGAGGACACCGCCTTGGGGGCGCCAAAACCGCGGCCCAGCTCTTTGCAGAGGCCAAAGAGCCCAAGCGCTACGAGCAGCCCGCGCCTGCAAAGCCCGCCACCCTTTCGAGCTTGCTAGCAGACAACAAGATCTCTGGTGGGTCCGCGGCGCTTGAAAAAGTGAAAAAGTTCATTCTCCAGCAAAGGTCTTCTTCCTCTAAGTTAAAGCTCAGAGCGTCGTCTCCTGCTGCTTCGTCGCTCAAGGTTACTGCCAGGGGGGATGCAAAGATCCCGCAAGCAGACAGGGTGTACGCGTGGTTGATCATTGTGCCGGACGGGAACAACTACGTAAATGCCGGTAGCAAGATCAAGCAGCCGTTCTACATGTCGCGCAAGTGGCCCGTGGGGCGCGCCTTGGACAGCGCGTCCGAGGTGTTCAAGATCAAAAACAACAACAACAAGACCCTTGACCGGGCCCAGCGATTGTCCATGTTCAAGCTGGAAACGGGCAACGCCGACCTTGTGCGGCTGCTACCAGCCACCGCAAGGGTTTCCAAGGAGATCAAGGACGGCGACACGTTGTACCTCATCAGGGGTTATTCTGAATAAAAAAGGGTTCATTTAGTAATTTTTTGTAATTTATTTTTTATTTTTATTCCGATTTTTCATTGTTGAATGAAGTTCTGGCTCAGCTGTAGAAAATGTTCGGCTTTGGAAAGAAGAAAGAGGTAGCTATTGTGAAAGAAGAGGCCAAGGAGGAGAACTTGATCGAGATGAAGATCCCGTTTGACTCTCCTCCGGCCCTGGTGAAGATCCCCGAGGAGCCCGAGCTTGATGCCGAGCAAGAGGCCAAGTACGTTGAAGTTGCCCGGCATTTTCTTCAAGTGAAGGAGATCAGCGACGTTGAAAAGAAGACTGCCACGTCGACCAGCTCCCCGTTGACGGATTACGAGCGCTCCTGGCTCACAAGAGAGTGTTTTTTGAGGTACTTGCGTGCGTGCAAGTGGTCGGTTTCGGATGCGATTTCCCGGATTGAGCAAAGTCTCTCATGGCGGCGTGAGTTTGGGATTAGCAAGCTGGAGCAGGAGAACAGTGTGAACGCGGAGCTCTGCAGCCCGGAGAACGAGACGGGCAAGGAGTTGGTGTTGGGCTACGACAAGCAGTGCCGGCCGTGTCTTTATCTCAAGCCCGGCCGGCAAAACACCGCCACGTCGCACCGCCAGGTGCAGCACTTGGTGTTCATGTTGGAAACCGTGATCAACTTCATGCCGTCCGGGCAGGACTCGTTGGCGTTGTTGATAGACTTCAAGCCATCGAAAGTGGCCAAGGCGGGCGGGTCCAAGATCCCGCCGTTGGGGGTTGGCAAAGAGGTGCTCCACATCTTGCAAAACCACTACCCAGAACGCTTGGGCCGGGCGTATCTCACAAACATCCCCTTATTGGCGTGGACGTTTCTCAAGTTGATCCACCCGTTCATAGACCCAATCACCAGGGAAAAGCTCATCTTTGACCAGCCGTTTGTTGACTACGTGCCGCGGGAGCAGTTGGACAAGGAGTTTGGCGGGCTTGTGGATTTCGAGTACGTGCACGAGGTCTACTGGCCCAAGTTGCAGGAGATGTCCTTGGCAAAGAAGAAGCACTACATGGACCGATTCGAGAAGTTTGGCAAGGTGATTGGGTTGAGCGAGCTGGATTTGCGCGGCGAGGGCGAGAAGTTGAAGCACGTTCCTGTTTCTTTAGCAAAGGTCTGAGCGGAGCGAGTGAGCCTCTATCTCCCTTCCTCCCTCCACCCTCTTTCACTCAAGCTAGTTTTGAAAACATGGCAATATTCAAAGATGATGATGACTGTAGTGGCACCGGGGCGGCCCGTTGCGGATTGCCGCAATGACCGTTGCGGCACCTGACCAAATCTAAAAATCTGAGTGATAACATGTAGTAAGGAAGGGAGGGAGGGAGGAAGAAGGAAGAGGAAAGAAGAGAAGAGAAGCTCGCTCCGCTCGCCGCCCTTCTCGCATGAAAGTCAAGCCCCTCAGCGAGCTCTGCACAAGCAAGCTCATCTCCAACATACAGCACATTGACGACGTGGGGTCTTTACCCAGCATCCATCTTCTTGAACCGCTTCTCAGGCGAATGCCGCCGGCGCAGATCCAGCAGCTCGAGACAAGGCGCCCCGAATTGCGCCTGCTCACCGCCGACGTATGGCTTGCCTTGATAGCAAAAGACTTCCCGAAACACGCGGCCTCGGTCGACGACGCCCGCGCTGCTTCCAAAGTGTATATGGAGCTCCAGCAACAGTTGGCCCAGCGGCGACAGGCGGCGCTTGCACGATTGAGGGAAAAAAGCCAGGTGACAAAGCTGCACACGGTGGCGTTGAACGAGGAAAAAAGCCTTCGGTTGATCAACCTTCTGGTGAACCGCAAGAGAGGCCGCAAGTTTTTCCAGGACGTTGCGAGCAGCAGCAGCTGCAACTCCCAGGCCATGAAGAAGGTGAAAAGGGACGCTGCCTCGAGAAAGTGCTTGTTCAGGGCAAGCCCCGGCCTTAGTATAGGGCCCAGCTTGAGGCCCAGCCTAAGGACGAGCTCCAGCTCTCAGAGGCCAGTGGTAAAACCCAGCAGGTTGTTTCCAACTACAAGCTCAACACGAGCTCTCTTTGATGCTACAGCGCGCAAGAAATAAACTTCTCAGTATATATATTAGCCAGCCTACTTGTAGAACTTGGCCATGGAGTCCTGGAAGATCATGTCGCACACCATGGTGTCCTCCAGGGCAATGTAAACCACAACCTTGCTGGTGTCTTCCATGTCCACTGCCTGGTAGCGCTTGTGCTCCCTGTCGTAGTCCAAGCACGTCTTCTGGTTCCACGGCGCCTGGTCGTACTGCTTCAACGTGACGACGGGCGGCTTCCCGTTCACGTACAGGGGGAACGCATGGGTCATATTAAGATTAGGATGCCATTTATTCTAATTCTTGGAGCATTGTCGACCGCGGATTTTTTTATCTTGTTTTGGATTGCCCGGATTGCCAAAACAAGAAATCCGGGGCATCCCGGAATTACACTGGCATTTTCCAAATTTTTTTTCATTCGATTCAAGTGATGAGATGAAGTGGTGATTGGGATGACAGATATGAAGACCCTTCCTGGACAGCCGATCGTGCCTGAGCTCGACTCGCTCGACTCGCTCGACTCGCTCGACTCGCTCGACTCGCTCGACTCGGGTTCTGTAGAAAAGAAGGTGCTAATTGCGAAAAAGCATTACGCAGGAAAGGGCACCCAGGTCTTGGAGATTGAGGGCCTTCGATGCATTGTGGCGACGATTGTTGGCGAGGTTGAGATCATTAAGAGAGAAGGCACCCAGAACGTGGCTGGGTTGAAGGTGGTTGAGTACGACGTTGCGGTGCGCGCCCAACTGGCGTCCACTGCGATTCTCCCTAGGGAGTGCGACGTTGTTCTTGCGCGCGTGTTGCGGCTCACGAGCAAGCAGGCCCACGTTGAGATCCTCAGTCTTGAGGGTTCTTCTGGGGGCCCGTCATCATTGCTCTTGAAAGATGGGGGCATTGGGGCGGGCGGCGCCGCGTCGTCTGGATCGGTGGCGCTTGCGGGCGGCGCCGCGGCGGCAGGCGGGCTTGCCCACTCGGCAGGGTTCTCCAACGCCAAGGTGGGCGCCTACCCGCACGACTTGGGCGAGAACTTCAAAGGGGTGATACGGTCGCAGGACATTCGCGCGGCTGACCGGGACAAGACAAAGGTGGTGGAGAGTTTCAAGCCGGGCGACGTGGTGCGGGCCCAGGTGATCAGCTTGGGGGACGGCGCGAATTATTACTTGTCCACCGCGGGGAACGAGTTGGGGGTTGTGTTGAGCAGGGCCGGGAACGGCGAGATGATGTATGCTTTGGATTACGAGACGATGGTGACGAGAGGGGGGGTGGTGGAGCGGAGGAAGGTTGCGCGGCCATTTACATCCTGAGCGAAGCGAAGGATGGGAAGAGTAGTCCCGGTATTCAATAGCAGCCATCTATAGCGCAGGCCAAACTTAATTACACGAAATCACTAGCAGTTTCACTTAAATATGTAGATTACGGAGGAGGGTAGTCTGTGAGCACTCATCTGAAGGATTGAAAGATTGAAAGATTTAGAGATTGAAAGATTTAAAGATTGAAAGATTTGAAGATAGAAAGACTGAGAGATTATACGCTCATCTTTCATCGCTTCGCTCTGAAAGATTCGAAAGATTCGAAAGATTCACTCTGAAAGATTGCCCTTGACGCCCATGGTGGAAAACCGTTTCGCAGTGTCAAACGGCCTTCTCTTCCCCATGGCGCTCTTGAACATCCCGCCAAAGCGGCCCTTCTTCATATCCTCGGCACTGCCTGGGAACACGTCGAGGGTTTCTGGAATGGACTGCTTGGAGGAGGACTTGATGACGGTGGCGGGCACAAGCAGGTCTTTCAAGTTTTTATTGGATGGTTTCCTTGTGGCTGCCAGGAGAAAGCGACCGCTGATGGCGTCTGCCGAAAGGGTTTCGTGGCCCTGTTTCACGAGCTCGTACTGGGTGGAGGAAGAGGACGCCACTGAGGCGACCTCCATGCTGTTTTCGCGGGACGACGACACACTGGCGGCGCCGCTGGCGGCCTCCTCACTTTCTGCCCCATAGACCGAGATGATGTCCTCGTTGTAAAAAGGCGACTTTTTGATGTCAAACTCGTCCTCGGTGGCGTTCTCCAACATGGTGTTGGCAAGGTAAAGGTACACCTTGATCCAGGTGGCCTCCATGTGGAGGTCGAAGGATTTGCCAAAGCGCTCGGCAAACGTCTTGATCAAGGCGCCGCCCATCAAGTCGTACTGGTGGGGCTCCACCCCAAGGATGCGGGAGTGGCGTTTCCCCAAGGCGTCCAAGTACTCGCCCAACACGCTGAGGTCCTCCAAGTGGAGCACCGTGGCCTTCATGACCCCGGCAAAGGCGTTGGCCAAGTGCTTGATGGACGGGAAGATGGACTCCAAGTCGGGGGCCAACCCAAGCAAGTTCTTGTAGAGCTGGTTGCAGAACAAGGTCGACGACGAGCCCTTGATCTGCGACAGGTCCCCCGACGACCGCGCAAGCATCTGCTCCCACGTCGATCTGATGATCTGCATCTCCTCAGCGCTGAGCCGAAGCACCGGCACGGTTTTGGCAATCTCGTTGATCGCAAAACGGTCTGCAGTGAAGAAGGTTGAGTTGACAGTGGGCATATTTAGGATGGTGGTGGTGAGAAAACCCCCCCCCAGGCAACTCAAGCAAGAACTGGACAGAGACACATCTACATATATTTATACTCACTCCTCCCCTCAGGCAGATCCTTAAATATTTTCACTTAATTAAAGAGGTAAAATTTTAATTTCTTGATCTGGTTAATTAAAATCTTGGGTAAATTGGGTGGACTACAGCCATCCTTGGAAATTAGACCTGTACCTGTACCACAGCTATGCGGAATGCTGTCATGCTCCCATGCTCCCATGCTCCCATGCTCATGCTCATGCTCTCATAAAAGAGCAAGGTCCTTGGTGAACCCGGCCACGCTCCGCGCAACAGGCCCCAACCCGACAACCGTGACGGTGTTGGGGGCAATCTGGGTGCGCCCGGCGTCGGCAATGACCACGCTCGCCACCCCCAACGACATGGCCTGGGCCTGGACGAGCATCAACGCGTCCTCGTTGGGGCACTTGAGGGTGATTTTCGCCTCCCCTCCAGCCTCCCACCGTCTCAAGTCTTTTCGCCACGCTTGGTTGGTGCTCTGGATGATCTCCCTGTATAGCCCGACGGCGGCGTGGCAGCACTGGGCCGCCACTTTGCCCTTGCCCATCTTGAGGTCGCTCCTCACAACAAGAATCATTCTTCGTTCGTCGTCGTCGTCGTCGTCGTCGTCGTCGTCGTCTTCCTCTTCTTCCTCTTCTTCTTCAATCTTCTTCCCATTCAAGAACAAGCCTCTCAGTACAAACCTAAGCGACGCCCCGACTGACACCCCAAGGACAAACACCCCGGCAGCTCCTAGATTCCTGTACATGCTTTGTGGTGCATTTCAACAATTCACGGTTCCCTGCAATTATTTTTTCTCTTCTTTATCTTCGAGCCCTGTCGCCTTCTTCCTTCTTTGCCTTCTTCCTTCTTTGCCTTCTTTTGGTAATATCAAGTGATTATGATTATGATTATGATTATGATTACAACCCTAAATAAGAACATTCCTCTTCTTCCTCTTCTTCCTGTCCTTCCTCAAGTAGTCCTGCCACCCAGCCACCCTTTCCTGTCTTGTATCCTCCCATGTCTGGTCCGCTTTTCTCTTCAACTTACGAGCCGCCGTCTGTGCCTCCTGGGCTTGCTTGTCCTCGCCCTCCTTCTGTAGCTGATTTTTCATCTCCATCCGCTTGAGAAACTCGTCCTCGATCAACAACTCCTGGGCCTTCTCCGCACACTGCCTGAGAAACTCCTCGCCTTGGAGCCGGTCGTCGTCGGCGCTCCATTTCTTCTCCCTGATGAGAATGCGTCGTGCGTCAGCAATGATGTCGTCCACGGCAGCACGCTGCGTGGGGTCCATCAAGCTTGCCTGCGCCTTCTGCAAAACCCCAAACGCCTCGGGCGCTCTTTTGTTCGCGGTCTTGTCGGGGTGGATCAAGAGCGACTTCTTCCGGTACGCCTTCTTGATGTCCAGATCGCCACACCCGGACGGGAGCTCGAGAATCGCGTACGGGTTGAGCTTGAAAGTCGTTAGGATCCGCTCGATCTCCGTGTCCCGTGCGAGCAGCGCCTCCTCGTTCCTGAGCATGTCTTCGACGTTCATCTTTTCCCTGTATTCTTCCCTTCTTGCCTTCTTGCTCTCTTCCTCTTCTTCTTCTTCTTCTTCTTCTTTTGCCTTCTAAAGAGAGAAGACGGGGTGGAGGGCCCCCTTTTTCAAGGCCAACGGCGAGAGACCGGCCTGAGGGTGGCCTGAGGGTGGCCTGAGGGTGGCCTGGCGACTGTCTAGGGTTGGGATGGCGACTATCTAAGGCTGTCTCTTGCCTCTGACTCGTAGCCCTGCTTTCCCTTTCCCTGTGCTTGCCCTGGCCCGCCACCGCCAGCCAATCTTTCTGCTGTGTGGTTAGTGTTTTCCCTGGAAAACCAAACATTTTTCTGAAGGGAAAATTTTTTTATTCCTCATCGTGTAAAACAACTCCCAAGATAACAAGAAGAGGAAGAAGAAGACACTATTACTATCCTTCTGTACTATTCTCGCTCTATATTATACCGTCTGCACCGTTCCCGTTGATTTTGCCTCTTTCAGTTTTCTCCATTTTTTATTTCCTTCGGCTCGTTTTTGTTCTCAGTTTTCTATCTTCACTTGTTGTTCATCTCTTTCTATTCATCATGGGCCAGTTTCTTTCTCAGCCAGTGACGGAAAAGAAGTCAGAGTCTGGCGGCGACGATTATTTCAAGTTTGGGCTTTCATCCATGCAAGGCTGGAGAGTTTCCATGGAGGACTCCCATTCGACAATCTTGGACCTCAACAAGGTGAAGAGCTACAAGTACTTGGTCACAAAGCTCACCGATCGCATGTCCGATCATAAAGAAGAAGTCGAAGAACAAGAAGAAGAACAAGAAACAAGCAAGAGCATACCTACAACAAAAGACAACGATGTCTCAACCCCCATGGACGTTCACGGCGACGGCAACAGCAGCAGCGTTGTCGACGACAATGGCAATCTTTTCAGCGAACAGATTTCCTTCTTTGCCGTGTTTGACGGCCATGGAGGCTCGAAAGTCGCGGCCTTCAGTGGTGAGCACTTGCCGCAGATTTTGAAAGATCACGCTGGGCTCATCAACTCGAAAAACTACAGCAAAGCGTTGGAGGAAACTTTTTTGGCCTGCGACCGCGCCATACTAGACGACCCGGACATGAAAAACGACGGCAGCGGCTGCGCCGCCACCACCATTCTTTGCACCCACGAGAAGCTTGTGTGCGCCAACTCGGGCGACTCCAGAATTGTGCTTTCTGTCGACGGCACCGCCAAGCCAATGTCCTACGACCACAAGCCTTCCAACGAGGGCGAAAAAGCCCGCATTGTTGCCGCCGGCGGGTTTGTTGACGTTGGAAGAGTCAACGGCAACTTGGCGCTTTCCAGATGCATTGGCGATTTTGATTTCAAAAAATCGGCAAATTTGCCACCCCAGGAGCAGATTGTAACGGTGTTCCCCGACATTATCGAGCATGATTTGGATTATTCTCACGACGAGTTCTTGATTGTCGCATGCGACGGCATTTGGGACTGCTTGACCTCCCAGGAATGCGTCGAGTTGGTGAGATTGGGCATCAAGGAAAAGCTCCCGCTTGCCGAGATTTCTGAAAAAATCATGGATGTTTGCGTGGCCCCGGACTCCATGGGCTCCTCCGGCATTGGATGCGACAACATGTCCATCATCATTGTTGCACTTTTGAACGGCACCCCGTTGGACGAATGGTACGACAAGATCATTGCCAAGGGCGGGCCGCTGGCCACAAGCTTCAACGAGGTAAGAGTCGGCATCTACAACACAGAGTTGGGGCCCGAGGATTTCAAACTGGCTCAGGATTCCAAATCAAGAGGCGGGCTTGGCCTGCTGCTTCTTCATCTGAATGCCGACGAAGAAGAAGGGTCTGACTCGTTCAGTGAGTCAGGCATTGGCAAGTCCCTCAACCAGTTGCTCAGCTCCAGTGTTGCCACGATCCAAGACGGAACCTATTACATTGACACAAGCAGTTCTTCCTCGCTCTTGGCAAGCTTGGGGATTATAGCTCCAAAGGAGGAGGCAGAAGAAGAAGAAGAAGAAGAAGAAAAGAAGAAGGAAGAAGAATCCCAGCCTAAGGTGGAAGAAGTAGAAACTACAGACGAAGAACAGTAAGTTCTATCGAGAATATCAGATTTAAAGCTTTGCTCAAATGTAGTTTGTAGTTGTTGTCAAGAAAACTTTGACGCTATTTGCGTACACCGTGTCGATCAACTCTTTCGGCTCGACGTTTTTCAACCTTGCCATGATCTGGGCCACCAAGCCAATGAACACCGGCTCGTTGCGGGACTTGACCACCACCGGCATGGGCATCTGCTCGGCTCCACCCTTGAACTTCTGCGACTTGACCGCGACAAACGGGAGCCACTCGTGCAGCAGCAGCTTCTCAAATGGCTCGCGGGCCCCCGGGTAGAACGCATTGGGAGATCTTGTCAAGTACCTGTACCCGGCATGGGTTCTGCGCACGTCGCACCACGGCGCGTCGGTCTCGAGCATCAACCTGTCCATGGGGATCTGCCGCGCCACCTGCAAGTTCTCCTCGGTGCGCAACGAGCACCCGTTCACACTGATGTAGAAGCCCATCCCCAACAACTTGTGGAGCTCCTCCTGGGTCCCCGTGAACGAGTGCACCACACTGGGCAACAAAAAAGGGTGGTCCTCCCTCTCCCTCTCCATGATGCTCACGAAATCCTCACACGCCGCCCGCATGTGCAAGAACATCGGGAGCCCCACCTCGCGCGCCACCGCCAACTGCTTCGCAAACCACTCCCGCTGAATCTCCCTCCCGCCGTACTCTAACCGGTCGTAGTCCAACCCGATCTCGCCAAACGCCCGCACGTGGCCCGCGGCTTTGCCCTGGAGCGCCATCTCCCGGAGCTGCTCGAGCTTTGCGTCGCCATCGGCGCCAAAGTCGCTCGCCACGCTGCACGGGTGCACCCCCACCGTGCAGAACATGCAGTTTTCTTCATCGTCGTACTGCTTGCACAACGCGAGCGCCTCCTGGCTGCCCGCAATCGACGCCCCGGTAACGAGCATCTTGCATACTCCAAACTGTCTCGCCCGGCCGATCACCTGCGCCAAGTCGCTCTCGTGGTGCTGCCGGCCCCGATATATTCCTTTGAACATGGGGTCCGTGAGGTTCACCCCAATGTCAAAGTACTTGGCCATCTGAATCTTTGCGAGCGAAGCGAGGAAAGATGAGGTATTGCTCTTTCGAATCTTTGTGAGATCTTTCCGAGCGTAGTGAGGAAAGATGAGGTATTGCTCTTTCCAAGTTCTCTTTCGAATCTTTGCGAGCGAAGCGAGGAAAGATGAGGTGTTGTTCCAAGTTCTCTTAAATTACTCTTAAGTTACTCTCAAGTTACTCCCCAAGTAATTTTGGAAATTTTTAGAAAAAAATAAACTCTACAATAAATACATGAGAATCTTACGACCAAGTTTTCTTCAGAAGCGTCTTCTTGCTCCCTCTTTTCATCTCTACCAACCGCGTCAATTCAACTTGAGAAATGTTGCTGAATCACGATTGAAGTATTCCATCGAATCTTTGTGAGCGAAGCGAGGAAAGATGAGGTAATACTCTTTCCAAGTTCTCTTCTCAAGTTTCTCTTCAAATTACTCTTCAAATTACTCTTCAAGTCACTCCTCGAGTTGCTTCAAGTTACTCTTCAAGTTGCTCTCCAAGTTGCTCCTCAAGTTGCTTCACGTTGCTCTTTGCTCGCTACGCTCGAGAAGATCGACTCCTATCAGGGCATCATCGATATCGTCTTGTGACGGCGAAGTTTTGGTTGTACTCAAAACTTGTAGATTTCTTCCTTCAGCTTTGCAATCTTAGCTTTATCTCTATAGTCCGTGATATCATGATACAATATAAGGATGATCATGATATAGTGTCTCTGGATAAACTGGTAACTACTCTGCCTAAAACGACATCTTTCTTCTGAATCGCACCCTTGGGTTCCTCATCCAACTTTGCCTTGATTTTCTGTCATGGACTTGAGAATTGTCTTCAGGTTCAACAATAAAAGACGGCTTATTTGGAAGGCTGTCCTATTCAACAGCCCCCAGTGGCTTCTCAGGAGCCAATTCTTAAATCAGGAAATGAACCCCAAGTCCATTCCGCCTACTCGTGGACAAAATAATCAAAGGCAAACTCAATAAACTTCTGCTCGGGCACAATGTTCAATACCTTGCCCGTCTCCAAGAAATGCTTGATGTTCTTCACCACCCAGGCGTCGTCCCCGTGGGCCACCTGCTCCGTGTGCAAGCTCACTTGAGGTGTCACAATCACGTTCGGCATCTTGAGAAGCTTCACCGCAAGCTTCTTGTCGGTGAAATCCATCGAATCCATCGCCACCGCCCGGATCTTCCCATTGGAAGCGTTCTTCCTGATCGACCCAAGATTCAAGAGCTTCTCAGACCCGGTGTTCACCAAGATCACCCCGTCCTTCATCTTGGAAATGAGCTTGTTGTTGAACATGTGCAAGTGCTTATTTTCCATGTCCCCAAGCGTTTTCCTTTGCGGCACCGCAAGGGCCACGCTCGCAGCACTAGAACCCCCCATCTCCTGGAACTTTTCAGCAATGTTGATGGATATCACGTCTGCCGTGGCAATGAGCTCGCTCATGGAAACATACTTCAAGTTCAACTCCTGCTCGCGCTTCACCGGGAGCTGGTGCTCATCCGTGTACACCACTTTGCCAAAATTCAAGCTCCTCACCCGCTGCGCAATCGCTTGTCCCACGCTGTCCATGCCGATTATCCCCAACACCCTGCCGTTGGGCAAAATCCCTGGCTCGATCTTCCCGTACCGCTGGTACACAGACTCCAACGGCTGCGGCGCAAAGTCAAACGGCCAGGGGCTGCTCGTCCACTGCTTCTCCCACTCAGCGTTCTCCTCCATCAGCCGTAGCATGTTCAAAATCCCCGCCTGGTAGTTCCGCATGGCGTTCATCATCAAAAACACATGGGTGTCAGCGGTCGAGTTGTCCTTGAGCTCGCTGTTGATGCTGTACGAAAGTTGAATGGACTTGGACGTGAGCTTGTTGATGATTCCCGGATTGTAGTCCAAGTTCGAGCTGATGATCGCAACCGTGGTCTTGGGCAACTTTGCAACAATCTCCTCGTCAAACAGCCCGATGATCCCATCCGTCAACTTACCCGTCGCAAGAATATGGTAGTCCAGGTACCACGACAAACTGTCCACAAACTGCTCCCGCGTCTTAAAGTCTGCAGTGTTGATCTCGACAATCTCGGCATTGTAGTTCATCCGTAGCTCCTCCCACGGCTCTTTTGGCAACGGCGCCGGCCGGAACACCGCAATCTTGGGATGCTTGATGTACTTTGCCCTTGAGTGCTCTGCCCGGAAAATGATGCTTTTTTGATGGAAAATGATCCCTCCACATATCAAAATTAGAACAATAATCACCGCAGCACTCATCTTAACAAGAGTAAGAACATCTTCTGGAGCAGAAGTGCTGCTCGCTTGGAAGGCATGGGTGGGATTACTTGGATCGAATGACTTTAAATACTTTGAAAGTGAGATATCCAGTCGCTGCTTCTTGACTTTTTTCAGCAGCAGCAGCAGCATCTGGGATGGATCCACAAGCGGCTTTTTCTTCTTCTTCTTTTCAAGCTTGTTCGGGGCTGGATCATAATAGTAATTTTTGTTCGGGGCTGGATCATAATAATAGTTCTCCCTTTGATGCTTGTTCGATGCTGGATCATGGTCATAATTCTCCTTTTCCAGATAATCGTACCGCTTCTGTAAATATTCATGAGGCTTGTCCAGCTTCTTCCTTCGCAAAGACTTGTCCTTCTTTTCGGCCATCTCCAAAAGCGAGCGCGCCATGATGTTCATCTGGTCGCTTGTTTTGAAAGGCTTGGTGCTCTTTGAAGATAGCGACGACGCTGACGGCTGCATCTGGTAGTCCCTGGAATACGGTGCTGCTGGTACCGCTTTACCGCCGCGGTGGCTTCGTTGCCGCGGGAAACTGGGCACCAAGGGATTTTCAATAGGCGGCAAGGGCATGTACACGGTGCCTATGGAGTCCTTGCTGTTTTCGTTGGCATCGGAGGACTTGGTGTTGCTGCTGTCGTGCGAGTTGTCTGGGCCGATCCTTCGCTGAGCCTGGGCCAGCGGCACACTTCGTCGCGGATCTATCCACGAGTCGTTCATTGTCAGGACTAACTGTCACCTTCCAGATCCGTGTACAGTAAACAAACAGATCAGAACCGTTGCCAAAAGTGAAATTTTAGAGGCAAAAACTACTTGGCGCACCGCATCCACCCAATTCAGCGGCTTGTGTTAGAAGGGCAGCCCACTTCCTAGCTTGACTTCCTAGCTTAACTTCCTAGCTTAACTGGGCTGATCTCCTGGGTTGGCTGCCTGGGTTGACTTCCTGCTGACTTCCTGGTTGACTGGGGTGGCTTCCTGAGTTGACTGCCTGGATTGACTTCCTGGGTTGATTTATGCCACCCTTCCTGTATATCACCCGTATTAATCATACCAATGTAAGACCTAGATAGCCGCAATATACGGTTCCCTGGTTGAATCAAGGCTTATTTGCGGCACAGGCTGTCGCCATTTTTGGGTAGATTGCTCGAAGAGCCATCAAATCACCATAAGTCGTTTGAAACCAAGAGCCCTAGCTATCTGTAATACATTATTAATACTTGAAAAGGAAGTGCGACTTCTTGTGCGAGCTGCTGTCTTGCCCTTGCCTTGCCTTCCAAAGCTTTCCTTTGCTTTCCAAATCTGTTCTTTGCCTTCCTGTTCGTTCGTGGGCGATGAGATTGGCCGTGAACAAGAACGGCTCCCCGCCATCGCACATAACACCCCAACATTTTTTCTAAAATGAAGAAGAAGAAGATACGATGCTGCTCATGAATGATCCTTGATAGTAACAAGATTCGCCATGTCTGCCCTTTTCAACTTCCAGTCCTTGCTTCAGGTGCTCCTTCTATTGATTTGCACGTCGACATACATCCACTCGGCCGTCCCAACCATACTAGACAAGAACCGCTATGGGCTTCTTGGGGTGTTTTGGAAGTTTGCTAGAATTGGCGAGCGAATGAGCCCATACATTTCGATATGCTGTTTCATCATGGCCATTTCCCACTTGATCTCATGAGTTTATCATACAGTTGAGCAATATATAACAGTCTAATCATTTCAGTTGAACTTTATACACTTCGTTTGCGCCGTAACACAAGACTGGCGCCTTTTGCGACCCGACAATCTTCTCCAATAAGATTGCATCCCATTGGGAGTACATCACCTTTACGGAGCTCAATGCAATGTCTTTGATGATCTCCTTCATGAGGGAGTTTCCTAGGCACCGGAGGACGATTTCCTTGTAGTAAAGCTCGTCCAGAGGACACTTGTAGAACACAATATTCTTGACACCTTTGATCTCAAACCGGTTAAAATGGTGCGATCTCTCTGTATAGAGCATCACTTTGTACTTGCCGCGGGCAAAGCCGTCCCTGTAGCGAGTGACTTTTGATTGTGGAGAATACTCGTCAATGGCGCACGCATACACCATTGCCAGAGACTTCAAGTACTGCTTCACCCGCAAGTACTCGCTGTAGTCGGGGATGTACACCAACGTTCCGCCAGCTTCTTTGTCTTCTGTTTGCTC
The DNA here is from genome assembly GCA_002895615.1 of Saccharomycopsis sp. UWO(PS) 91-127.1. NCBI lineage: Eukaryota > Fungi > Ascomycota > Saccharomycetes > Ascoideales > Saccharomycopsidaceae > Saccharomycopsis > Saccharomycopsis sp. UWO(PS) 91-127.1. The sequence goes on from JNNM01000009.1 coordinate 609,963, forward strand.
CTTTAAAAACGGCGTGACGTTTGTCTTGAAGTAATTGAACCTTGCGTTTGGGTCATTCTGAGGCAATTCGCACTCAAATCTGTTGAATATTTGCGGCACTTTGAACACGATTTGGCTGCTTGCGTCGGCAGTGAAATTTCTCTTGAACTTGACCTTCCCCGAGATGTTCAAAGAGTGCGGAACATTGATCAAGTTGTTGATCTCGGGTGTGATGTATTTGGCGAAAACCAAATTCTGGCGCATGAATTTAAACTGGTTGTTTATTGCCCACATTCTTATTCTGCTAAAGTCCAAGTCGTCGCTGTAGGTTTCAGGGATCTTGTTCACATGTCTAATGACATAGTTTACATTGGCCCAGTTCTGGAACTGCAACGAATTCGCCTGGTCAACCACAAGAATCTCTATTGAACTCAAGAAATCCTTGTTGCCGCTTTTGTCGTGCTTCTTTTCCAAAATCGTTTTCAACCCCAAGGGCGAGGCGAAAATGATATCGGATTGGCCAAACCCTGAGTAGAGCTTCAAAGTTTTTCTTGTGAGCTTCACTCCCAAGCAGAAAAAATCATTACTGTTGCCATTGAAGAGATACTTGAAGTCGTCAGGCTTGTATTCCGGAACCTCGGCCTTGGAGAAATACTGGGTGTTGAATCTCTTGCGGTTCTCCACCGATGACGCACTTGAGCTTTTGATGAGCTTCTCCATCACTTGCCAACACGCCTGTCTTGTTGGCAATAGAAACAACACTTTAGCACGGTTGAAGCCCTGATCACGCAATTCTGGCTCTGGCTCTTTCAGATCTGAGTTCTCCTTGTGGGCCGACAACTTCATGTTATTTTTCAAAATGGCGTCTCTAGTTTGATAAATATGGTTCAATGCATGGACAACGTACATGTCCCGGATCTCGGACTCCACTGAGAAGTCCTGGTAGGGGAACACAACATCCTTGTATTTGAACACTGAGTCCATTATCAACGACTGCACTTTGGTTGTTGGTTGAGGAATATTGATTCTCGACTTCAACTTGAAGTCTGAATAGGAAGAACGTGTCTTTAATTGAAGCAAGCTTGGGTCGATTGGAGGCCGAGACGTGGGCGGAAGCTGTTCTATTACTGTGTAGTCGCCAATCTTTGTTCTCTCAGAAGTCCATCTCATGCTCGGGTTCATCTTGATTTCGTTTTCGAAATCGTCGACTAACGTTTCGTCGACATTTGAAAAGTGATAGCTAAAGGGATCGTCCTTTTCGTCTTCAACTTCTTCCACCTCTTCCTCTTCTTCTGATTCCTCTTCTGCTTCCTCTGATTCCTCCTCCTCCTCCTCCTCCTCCTCCTCCTCCTCCTCGCTTCCTTTCACATTCTCCTCCCCCGTTTTGTACTCATCCTCGGCCCTCTCGTTCTCCTTCAAAAGAACCATCAATGCATTGTATGCGTCCCTGGGATTGGTCTCGAATGTCTCCACCCCTTCTTGAGCCTCAGTCTGGGAATCTGGTCCCACATCTTCTTCTTCTTCTTCCTCTTTATCATGATGTGCGTCACCCGCACGCTTGCTCACCCGCTTTATACTTCTCATGGACTCTCTCCCATTGTTCCTGGACCGTTTACGGAAACCCCCTGGGGCTTTGCTTTGTCTTTTTCCACTCATCCCGCAATGTCTTACGAGATCATTCAGCCTCATCACCGTGCTTACCAAATTTAAAATTTTTCAATGAGGTGGGAATGAGGCACCAGCCACGCGGGTTGTAACTTTGTTCGGGTCAAAAAATTGAAAGCTCAAAGGAACGACAAGGGATGGATGAAGGTGACAACAATGAACACAGACGACTTCTCAATTGACTACAAGACCTTCTCGGAGGAAGAGCTCTTTGAGGCGTTTCGCTCCTACGATTTTGACAATAATGCAAAGTACGAGGCGGCGCTCAAGCTGGTGTACAATCGGTATTTTTCCACCCACGAGTCCATAAGTCCAGAAGAGAAGGCCGGGTTGGTTCAGCAGTGCCGTGGGTTCTTCTTCAAAAAGATCCACGGCGTGGCGATAGACCTCGGCCTGTACGATGCCTGGTTGGAAAGCAAGTATGGAGAATCGCTCGCGCAAGCTGGGTCTCTGAAAAAATTGTCATATGACGAGTTGGCAGAGTTGATCATGACGGGAGGTGAAATCACCGGGATCAAAGAGATTCCCGATGTGGTTCTAGAAACTGAGGGCACAAAGCCGGCTCTCCAGCAGAGGAAGAAGCCGTGGGAATTGGAGGGGTAGTTGAAATCAAACCTGATGTCTATGATGGGGAGACCTATAGCTTTGTCGTCGAGAACGTTGTCCACGTGCCATCAAACCTTGATCTTACATGCCGAACAAACAGGGAGAGACATATTTGCGGCTGCAGGGGAGAAATACTTACGATCCCATCCATCTCACATCTGAAACAGGCTTGCTGTCATTTAATTGCATTGCTCATAACATATAGAGATCTCGGGGCAGCCAATATGGATTTGTTACCCGCTCCCTTGCCCAAAGCTGTTCTTGGGTCTACATGTATTGATCATCTCCGTTCATACACAAGGCATATCTCCTCTACTGCTACAAGGGCAACAACGGCAAGAATAACTGTTCAGGGACAAGGTATATAGCTGCTATATATGACTCTTATTGGTATTATGATTATAAAGCCCTGGTTTTTGTGGTCACGTGACCACTTTTTGAAATGTTTTTGTTTAGTGTGCAGAAATTTGCAGGTACTTAAATACGCCCTTATGGCCAAGTTGGTAAGGCGCTACACTAGTAATGTAGCGATCCTCAGTTCAAATCTGAGTGAGGGCACTTTTTTTTTGCGTCCGTTTCCCACCACTGAACAGGTTTTCTTTCTGCGCTGTTTCCAAAGAAAGGAAGATAAACCTATGGGGTGTAATCTGTTCTATGATCTGTCCCTCTCTGCTAGCCCTTTCTCAGTGTGGTATATCCACCGCTGGGCTGGGTTAAAGTATTTTATTTTTGTTGTAGCTGCTCATATTTGAATGTTTACGTTTTGCAGTTTTGGGACAAACCAAAACAGCAGCCATGCATCTGTATGCACCAACACAGAAACCGTGCGAGTGGACGAACATATATAAAAAAGAGATTGGATCTTGGAAGAAGGGCAAAAAGAAAAAAGTTGGAGATAACAACTCGAACATAGTCAACCTTTGCAAAGATGATGTCGGTTTATCCTGCTAATAAAGTCGCTACACACATTAGAAGACCGTTGAACAACGGCAACACTGCTCAATTGAGAAAGAAGTTTGGCAGTGGTACTGCTGATCACCAAGGACTGAACAAGAGCAGCAGCGGATTTTCCAACAAGCAGCAATCTCACAACAGCCGCAAGGACCAGAAAGATCTCGTGAAGTTGCTCAACACTGTCAAAGAGATGCCTACCCCAGAGGTCAATGAGGACATGTACACCATGAGATTCCACACCAACTTGAGGGAGCGCTCGGGCGGCGATGCTGGTTCTGCTCTTCAGATTTCCAAAATCAGCAAAAGAAAAGTATGCAAGCTAGTCGAGCCATTGAAAGCTTCGTTCGAGAAGACGGAGAAGAACGCAAGCACCAAATCTGTCAATAATAACGACCCGGCTTTCAAGCTTCTTGCCAAACACAAGGATTCCAGAACGTTGATGCAGCTCAACACAGACTTTTTCTTGAACCCTGAGACGATGGAAGTGACAACCAAGAAGTCCGACGCTGTCACTCTTTCCAGCACCTCGGAGGATCTCATTCCAGACGACTCCATCAATCAATCCTTTTCAGAGGTTTTAAGAAAGAGATTCACCAAGGACAACGAATACTTCAGTCCTATTTCGAAAGCCAATAGCAGCAGTAGCAAAACAAGCGGAATAAAGAAGTTGAGCACTGGCAGCAACACATACAACACCAACAAGAAGTTGAAAAAACCTAAGATCTTAAAGTCGGATGGTAAGACCGTCACAGCCGAGTCGGTGATGAGAATGGTGGACCCTTCGTTCTTGGTCGCTAGTGACGTGGATGATTCCTCGATGGTTTCCATGGTAGCAGGTGGTGCTGGCGGGAATCCTGTCAACGGATTGAAATTGTTCAATTTGTTGGATGAGCTCAATAAGGTGGACCCTATTGACAAGGCCTTGTCAATGAGCAACCACACTGAAAGAGCTCTGGCTAAGCTAAAGACGGGCTCCAGCTTGAGCAAAGGATTTACATCGAACGACGACGACCAACACTTTTGGTAATTTAAGCTTACATACCCTTCACTTCTTATACTGATAAATCTTGTTGCATCACACTGAACCTCCCTTGTAGTTTATATGGATAATAAGCTCTTACGTTGAGATCATATTTCGGTCTTCCTTGTTTCGCCATTATCACGATCCTGGCCGTTTAGCTAAAACTTTTATTGGCTGAAGTATAAACTAATAACTCCCGCCATTGCATCTAACGAAAATCTCATGCATTTTCTTTGCCAGAAAGACCGATAATGAAGTCTTCTTCACGTTAATATGGTACACTGATCAACTTTCTAATTACAAGCCCCCTTCACATCCGACTCTCTGCTGATTCAAAGAAGCTTCCCAACAACAGTGAACCCCGGGTCGCCCTTTCTATCTTGTCTGACCTGCTGTTTTGTCTTGGCCTCGTCCACAACCTCGAGCTTCACCAACTCCTTCACACTGGCAATCATCCCGGCGTGCACGGGCGTCACTTCCTTGAAGGTGATCGAGCCCCTTTTGCGGAGCCCAAGTGCTCTCAAGCGCTCCTTGTATAATGGATGCAATGCAATCGGCGATCTCGCAAGGGTGATTTTATAGAACATATCAACGGCTATCACTTGTATCTACCACTTATCGATGCTTGAAAATTTTCCTGTATGTAAAGATTAAGAAAAAAAAAATGACGGGGAGTTGAGCATCAACACAGGGTAACATGCGTAGTCAAAAGCTACCTTGAACCACAGAATACTCGCTGCTTAAGATGTTCCCCTACGAGCTTCGGGAGGATCCCTTTCCTCAGTGACATTACATGAGTTATCACACGTCTCTTGAAAAGATATGAACTGATTCCAGAGAGTTTTGTACGTGAGCATCTTTTCAAAATGCGCTCCAGTCATTAATAGACTGGACTCAATGAATTGTTATGTAACTTTTCAATACAAACTAAGAAGGGATAATGTCATTTACCGCTACTGATAGAGACATATATCATTACATAATCGAGTATGGCATCGCTTTTGTGGTTACCAATTCCTGGATTTAATCATGCATAAATAAATTATCTCGATTGTGATTTCTTCTCCCTATCTCTTTCTCTCTCTTCACTCTCATCACTGACCACTTTCTGATTCCTTGATCGACAGCTTCCCTTAACGAATTGTAAAGTTAATCACAATGATGAGTTTATTCAGGTTTTTTGGCAAGGTCTTTTCCCCAGACTTTTTGATGAAATTGTACTTCAGTTCCATTAAAAAGTTTACCGGCATCTTGCACAAACAAGTTTCCCATGTTGACATTGAATCCTCCCTGGAGTCTACGATCAACAACCCCCAGGAAGCAACTGCTCCCCCTTGTGAGACTGCCAAGTTTCACGACGACTGGGCTGTTGTCCAATACACCGGCCCCCAAAAAGTCGTTGATTTTTTGCCTTTGACCACAGAACCAAATTCTGTGGACCCCAAAGTCAGCCCTGCTGTTTGCCAACACAATGTTGAAGGTGTTGTTGGAGATGGCTCTGCTGTTGCTTCCAAGGATGCTGCCAAGATTGATGAAGGGTTGGCTGGCTCTGCCAACTCCAGTGCTATCCCTACTGTTCGCCAACAAATTGTTGAAGGTGTTGTTGGTGACAGTCCTGCTGTTGAAGAATTTGCTAGCACCGCTGCTACTTCTGGCACTTCTGCTGATGCTGCTGATTTTGCTATTTCGGCTATGTCTTCTTTTGCTGAGGGGGCTGTTGGTGAAAGTGGTGCTTCCGGCGTTGAGTCTGCGGATGTTGCTGCTTCTGTTGTCACTGAAGCTTCTGTTGTTGATGATGCCACTGTTGGGCGGCATGTTGTTGCTGTTGTTGTTGGAGATGTTGTCGTTGATGAGTTTGGAACTATTGGCGGCCAAGGTGATGTTTGTGTTAGCAACGCTGTTGCTTCAGACGGTGCAACAGGTGTTGTTGCTGTTGATGTTGGCGAAGAGGTTGATGGAACTGTCAATGAGGTTGTTGTTGATGGGGCTGTGAAGAAGGAAAGAACGGACTTGCGTCCTGTCTTGAATTCTTCCACCTCCGCAGCTGCTTCTAAAGGTTTTGTGCAAATCTCTCCCAACGGAGGCTTCAGCCGGTTCGAGTACCGCCGGGCAAAGGTTTCGTGCCAGTTACTGAAGTGGGGGACCAGAGAGGCTATCCGGATGGGTAGACCTAGGCCAACTGTTGCTTTGGCAGCAGTCGGGTCTTCTGGACCTCATGTAATTGACATTGGAGCTCCATTGGAGGTTGCGCTCAAGGGTGTAGCCACCTCGGAGCCGACCAAGAAGCCCTTGCCTGAGCGCACTTGCATGTACAAGCATTCACGGAACTTGACCGAGGAAAGTGGCAGTCTTGTCAGGGCTTTCCTTGCCAAGCCTGATCTTGCACCCCCTCCTGGTAGGGATGCAAGAGCTTTCTCCTCCAGTAGTGGTCCAAACGACTCACGCAGCTCTCCTCGCAGCAGTCGCGTGTGCTACTCTTCGGTGGTGTCGTTTCCTCAGAGCTCAGTGACTAGTCGCAGTAGCTTCCAAGGCCGCAACAAAGGTCGCACCACCAAAGTCGACGAGCTTCTTGACCATGTCACCAAAAACATGGATAGATGCAATGCAAAGAGTTTGAAATGCATTGCTAGAAAGTTGACATTGGAGATGAAAGCATGTATGGCCACCATGAGGGGCTGTTCAGCAAAAGACGAGCATTTCAATGATTTGGCAGAGTTGATAGGGACATTGAAGCGCACTTTGACTGTGATCAAGATTTATTACAAGAAAGAGTTTTATTATGAGCTCCCAACGTTCTGAGTTTCTTTCATCCATCTGGCTCACCTGACTGTCACCTGGCTATCACCTGGATATCATCTTGGCATCTTTTTTTCTTCTTCTTTATATTCTTTTTGTATAGTTTAATACTTGGGCCGATGACAAAAGTTGCACGGCCCGCCAAACCCGTAGGTAGATGTTGAAAACTTTACCTTGATGTGAGGAAAAAAAATGAGGTGGTTGAGGAAAATCTGGCCACGCGAATAAAAAATGAACGATATATGGCAATAATATGGTATAAAGGGGTGCGCCACGTATCCAGAGGAATCATCATCTTGACAATCACAAAAGATGTTGAGACCTTCTGAATGAACTTGAAGATCAAGAATGACTACAGGGGCACTTCATGTGAATATATCAATTAAATAAACCTCTTCGTGCGCAAAAGCGAGGCAATCACAACTTCGCCTTCAACTCCCCACTCAACACCTCTTTCAACTCATCGGCCGCCACTGTCAAAAAGTAGTGCATCTTTTCCGGGTCCAATCCGGCTGGGTTGTCTTTTTTGCACGTCACCGTCACGTTCAACCAGTCCTTGTTGATCATGTACGGCAAGCCAAGCCCCAACTCATGCACTTCTGACCAGCCGTACCCGTCAAAATACTCTGAACTCAATTGGGACGTTGACAAGTACCATGTGGCCGAGTACGAGGTCATTGGGTGCGACAAAAACTGCGAACTTTCCCCCGGCGCAAGGCACTTCTTCAAACCGTAAATGTGTCTGTCAACCGCCTGGCCAGCACTGGCCAACTTGATGTAGTTGTTCTGCAGACCCACAGCATTACGGAACGCAGTGATCTTGTCGGTATTGCTGGCATGTGGATTTTGAAACGTCTTGACAAAGTCGAGGGCCTCTTGAGAAACACTCCGGTTTGTTTCAGTGCGCCCATACTTGTAGCGCCTTGTGGTGGCAGACTCATATGTGGGTTTGAGGGTGCCCGTGTACTTGTAGTAAGCAAGTTGAAACAACACCTGCATGAATGCGTCGGGAGAGCTCTTGAACTTTTTGATCAAGTTCTTGCCGTAGCCCTGATAGCGCCACACTTTCAACAAGTGGCCATCAACAGTGGTCTCCTGGAATTGCTTCGTAGCAGAGTCAATCAACAGAGCAACTTCAAAAGAAATGTCAAATTTCAACTCACTTGGTTGCTCAATTGGAGATGATGATGATGATGACAGTTCCTGCTTTTCAAAAACTTCTGGGTCTTGCAACTTGGACATTTCCCGACAAATGTAGTCATTCAATGTCAAGTTTGGTGTGCCATCCATTCTGGAGTGCTCCCCCAAGAACCCCGAGGTCCCATTGGCGGCAACAAAGAACTGTAATGGCTTGTCGAAATAACGGTTCTTGCCATCGCCATGCCAGCAGTTTCTGGAACGCTCTTCAAAAGAAACAGGGGAAACGTCATCCAAACACAAGACAAAAGAACTGCGGAAAATGTCATCAAGCGAGTTTGCATTTATAATAGAAAAGCCACGAAGCTTCGTGTACGCATCATACCACAGGTCTCTATCCAAAGTCGTCAATGCACCAACGGCAGGCTTCTTCTTGGTATTTCCCAATTGTCCCTCTTGGGCATCGGCGTCTTCACGAATCTTTGCCAACGCCTTGTAAATTGCCCCCATTTCCAATTTGTTGCCCAGTGCATCGTGATGATACAACTTGTAAAACCGGTTTTTTCTAACAACAACAAGAAACTGGTTCTCCAAGGCAGTGGCATCGTACTTGACGGTATCGTCCACGCCCTTACCGGGGATTCTGCAGTTGTTGAACATCATTGTGAACCCGTGCATGCAATATGGAACATCCTTGACAACCTCTGGCGGGAACGCTTGAGAATCAACCAACTTTTTAAAGTCCAACACCTTGTCCACCAACACTGCGGCTTTTTGCAACTGCAGTGTTTCCAAGTTCAAAGGGAGCAAGTTGTGGGCGTGGCTGAAGAAATAGCTCACATATGGCACCACAGGGTCGCGATAGGCCAAGTAACTATCAGTGTCCCACCACTCGCTGATCCAGTTCTCGGTCTTGGCTGCACGGGCAAGCAATCTCTGCTGGAGCGTCTCGCCCAACCCACCAGGCTTGATGAACTCATCAAGCTTGTGCTTGATCTCGTCCAACTGCTTGGCGTCCTTCACCAAGGGCTTGATGGATTGGAGATAAGTTTCTGCAGTGGCCTTCAATTCCGGAACGGGCAAGTGTGGGAGCTCGTCCGAGTACTTGAGCATTTCGCCCTTGACGTTCGTGGTGTAGTGGGCCGCAGGGGCGGCGGCCTTGACCTTGACCGAGTTGCGATAGTTCAACGGGATGCCCATGGCTGTTATTTTTGATGCAATTGGTCGATGTTTGAAAGCAGCCAGTGATGACTTGAGTAGTGTGCTCGAGCCGGCTCTGGACATTGACTGGTGCTTGGAAGTTATCCGTTGAACTCCATTTACAAAAGTGCAAAACAAACTGGGGGAAATATTCTTGTATTTATATACACACGCACACACACACACCGAGCGAGGGGCGGAACAAAGGATGGGTTGTCATTGGTGTCGGTCACCTTTTTTTTTTTCCGCACGCAGCCCCACAAAATTGCCCAAAACGGAATGTCCAACATCTCCGAGCGAGTGAGCCCGAGCTCACATCAGAGTAACATCACTTGGTAGTGATTCGCGCCCTGGGGGGTCACTTGCAAGCGACCCACTCTCCTCCAACTCGCCCACCTTGACGTGCATCTCGTCAATGCTATGCTCCACGTCGCCACTGCGCGTTGTCAAGATCCGCACCTCGTACTTCAACTTTGAAATCAAGGTCACAATCTCCTGGTGCCGGGTGTAGTGCAACTTCCGGTACCGGTCCACCTCTGCAAGCCGGTCTGCCAAATGGCCGAACTGCGCCACGAGCTCTTGCTGGGTGTCATGGAGCAATTTTAAAAACCGGCCCACAAGCGGGTTCGTTACCATAAAGGCCTCTTCCTCTTGTCGCTTCTTCTTGTCTTTCGTGGTGATTTTCTGAAGTTCAAAGAGAGATTTTGCCCCCCGCTGGGCCCGCATGGTTTGGATCTTTGCCGTTATGAACTCCCGGGCAATGACCTCCTCTGTAGGGGTGTCAAACACAGCAAAGGAGGCGCCCAGAAGCGCGTTTTCAACCGCAGAGAAACTCTTGCGGCGAAGATGATCATCATCATCGTCTTCCATGTCATGGTGAGGGTACACTAGCTTCTCAACGGGCTCGTAGTGGTACTCCAAACACTGGATGTTCAAGGCGGAAAGCGTTTCCGGCACCGACATTCGCCGATGAAGCTGCAGCTGGAGTGATTTATGGAACTCGTCGTGAAGCGCCTCCAAGGACGCAATGGACCTCTTGTCCATTATGGCCTCCATCGAGGAGTTATGTAGGAAGCTGGGGTTCCTGCTCCGGAAACGGTCGTCTTTAAGCAGTTTTCGACCTACGCCGGTTCCATTGGAACCGGTGGTGATGGACGACCTGTTTACTGCTTTAAGATGGTACATTTCGCTGGCGTTGCTGGAGGAATCAAAGCTTGCATGGCGAACGTTAGTAGCAGGGGCAACGCTTTCCTCTTCCTTGAGCATTTGTGGTGACCCAAACATCTGTCTGGGGATTGCAGAATGGGTATGGGTGGTTTCATCACCATCGCCCTCGTTGTCCTCGAGGTTTCCCGGGGTGAGGATCTTGAGCTGCACGGATCGCGACCGCCCATGCAAGTTCTTGAACTTCCCCACGCTGCTTCTCAAAGGATTGGAACTGGGCAACATCTGGACCTCGTCTCCTGCTGATTTGGCAGTGGAATGATGACCAGAAGACTGGGCAGTTTGTAGGGATGCCGTTTGTAGGGATGCCTGTGGTTGCAGCAGCTGCAGCTGCTTCAGCTTCAGTTTCAGCTTCAGGTGGGAATGATTATGATGATGGTGGTGATGATGGTGATGGTGATGATGATGATGGCTGCCGTTAATACTATTGCCAACGTTACTGCTGCTGTTGATGGTGTTCCCCCGCTTTCTGTCCACGGTGTACGGCAAGACATCTGCATCCACAAACAGTTCACCATGGTCTTTGTTGAGATCTGTGATTTCCTCATGCTGGGGCCGAACAGAACGGAAGCCAATGGATTGCGCGCTCATGGGAGGAGAGAACATGTCGGTGGGCAGTTGCTGGGAGCCGGTTGATATTTTCAAGGGCATGATGCCCATAGTGTTTGTTACCGACAGGGCGCTCTGGGCGCATCCAGGATTCTCTTGATGAACAGTGGTAGACGGAGAAAATGAAGGTACTTGTTGTTGCGGCTGGGGCTGTGGCTGTGGCGAAGACGAGCTCATCTCAGGAGTAGTTAAATTATTATTGTGAAATTTGGATTTTTGGTTGACCCCCTTGATGGCAGCCTTGGACCCTTGGATGATGCTATCGTTGAATTTCTGCTTCCGTGAAGAAGCAGCGTTCTTGATGACATTCATGTAACTTGCCATGGTTGTTCCGTACAGTTGTTCGAGATTGGAGGTATTGAAGTCGGGTAGGTCAGAAGCAGAGACATGTTGTTGTTGTTGCTCATTATTGTTGTTATTGTTGTCTAACCTTAAGCTTTTCAATGAACCAGGCGATGTTTTCACCTGGTCTGGGGCAAGGGCCCATTGATTCAGATTCAAGCTGTGTTCAAACAAGCTGCCGCTCCCATTGCCGTTATTTTTCCTTGCCTGGAAATAGTCATTGTTGTTGAGATTGCTGGAGCCGTTGGGGGAGCTGGAGCCCGTGGGGGTTGTTTGCTGAATAAAGGTTGGAGTGGTGTTGGAGGTGGGCGAAAGGGTGGCGGTTGTTGCACCAGAAGTAGTAGCAAGAGGCGATGAATAATGTTCATGATAATCAACGACATATCGTTTCTGGGAGTAATAGATGTCGAGCAACACATTGCTCAAAGAAGCAGGTTCTCCCTTGCCGTTGAACAAGTACTCTAGTCGCTTGCCGTGGATATTCAACTTTAATTCGTCGATACTGGTGCTTTCGATGTTGACACTTGCCAAGAATCTGTTTTTTCTTGAAATGTCACTGACAGTTTTGTTGACTGCCTTTTTCAATCTAAAGAGGTTGTCATCTTTCAATTTTTCATTGGAAACCTGCAAGAGCTTGGCAAACGTTGGTTCGTCAATAAGCCACGATGGGTCAGACAACTTGCAGCTGTTTTTTTGGAAATGGAAAATCGACAATTTGAAGTTGATGACATCAAACGGGTCTTTGGAGCTGTCTGATGTCATCAAGTTCAATCTCAATCTGCAGGAGATTAGAACGCTGATTATTGCCGCCACCGATTTTGGTCCCAAAATGCCGTCCTGGGGCTGCAGCAGTGGCACCAGCAGCAGCAGCAGCAGCAGCAGCAGCAGTGCTACAGTGGCGGCAGATGGGAAGAAATGGGGCGCCACGACTCTCCACCATTTGGAAATGGCGGCCTGGGTTTTGGAGCAGAGAAGGCCGTCGCAATGGAACGGGTTCATTAAGTTGAAATAGTATAGGGAAATCTGCACGAGCTGAACAAGCTCCTTGACGGCGTAGATGATGGGCACCTTGTCGTGCACTTTGTACATGGCAACGAACTTGTCGCGCGAAGCCTTGGGCGGGTCTTCAAAGATCAAGGCAGAACGGCCACCGCAACCCAAGCGCTTCAAGTTGAAGTTTGCCTCAAATTGGACGTAATTTTTGGGGAAGCCGGCGCTTTCATTCTTGGTCTTGCTATTATTGTTGTAAATTGGGTCAATGTGAAGGATGTTGAGGTTGCTGTTGCTGTGGAAGTTTGACAAATTGGTTACAAAGACAAAGCCTTGTTCTTCTGGGTACTCTTTCATGCGCGCGTGCTGAACCTGTTCAAGTTCCACCAAGTATTTTCTGAACCGGGAGGGCCACAACCCTTGGTTGGTGACAATCGTGAGCTTCAACGCCTCGATGACGTGGCTGTTGTTGCCGGTGAAGGCGGTGATGACGGTGCCGATCTTTCTTTCCAAGATCCACTGCTCCACCAAGTATATTTCAAAGCCCTTGACCTTGACAAAGCTGTACTGCGCAAGCTTCTTGTCAACCAACCCATCAAAGTCGTGCTGGAGGAAATCTGCTGCGCGGAAGTCTGGGAATAGAAAGGTTTGGTGCGAGGACATGTCTCACCCTGCAGCAACCTAACTTTAACTTCTGGTTACTCGACGGTGGACTGGAGCTGTTTTACATTTGGTGATAAGGCCACTGCGGATTGTTTGCTTATGTAAGAATCCACACTGCGCGCCCGGGCGGGTAAAAAAGTGCACTACACAGTGGCAGACCCAACAGAGGCAGCCAGCGTTCGAGTGCCAACGGACGGTGTTGAGCATTCGTACTAGCAGCAGTAGGTCAGGGCCAGGGCCAGGGCCTGTTGAGGACGACGGCAGGGCGACCGTTGTGCCTAGAAAGATTACGCTCTACAGTGATCCCACCTGCCTGATCATCCACCTCTCCTCGCCTCCTCACTCTCCTCGCCTCCTCCACCATCCACCTCCTCCACCACCCACCATCCACCTCCTCATCACGGCTGCTCTCTTCTCACTTTGCTGGCAGCTCATCGGCGGTTCGCAGCGGACGGGTAACGGCACCCCGTCCGTTGCTCGCCCGCTGCCCCAACAACATACAAAGATAAGCCGTGCCAGAACTTCTTCTTCTCGTTCCTCGCAGTGCCCTCGTTGCCGTCTTCGTCTTCGTCTTTCTCCTGCCAGTCTGCCACACCTGCCTCTCCCTCCTTTCCCTCCATTCCCACCGTGGATATTTGTCCCATCGCAGGGGAAACTTTCCCCCCCCCCCCCCCCCTCCAAAAAAAACCACACACAAAAAAAAAAAAAATTTCTTCCTCATTCAAAAAACTAAGAAAAAAATTTTTATTTTTTTATTTTTTCGTTGAAATTGAAATCGAAAACTGAAAACTTTCCCAACCCCTAAAAACTTTCTTGTCCTTCTGTTTTATCTTCAAGAAACAAATCCCAGATTATCATTTTGTAAAAAGCCCACCCCTTTTTCATTTGATATTTGCAATCATGTCTGACTCCATCACTGAAGTCGATGCTTCGACCATCGAAACTAACTACGATAACGTTATCTACTCTTTTGAGGACTTGAACTTGGATGAAAGAATCTTGAGAGGTGTGTATATTTTTTTGAAAGTTGTTTGATTTGATCCCGTCAAAGTTCCCCTTTACTAACGTTGGGCTTTCTCTAGGTATTTACGGTAACGGTTTCGAAACCCCATCTTCGATTCAACAACGTGCCATTGCTCCAATCATTGAAGGCCGTGATGTTCTTGCCCAAGCCCAATCTGGTACCGGTAAGACCGCCACCTTCTCCATTGGTGCTTTGCAAAGACTTGACGTTGACGACAAGTCCACCCAGGCTTTGATCTTGGCCCCAACCAGAGAATTGGCTTTGCAAATCCAAAAAGTTGTTATGGTTTTGGGCATACACTTGGACATTTCTGTCCACGCCTCTATTGGTGGTACCCCTGTTGCCCAGGACATTGAAGCTCTTGAAAGCGGTGTCCAAGTTGTGGTTGGTACCCCAGGTAGAGTCTACGACATGATCTTTAGACGTTACTTTAGAACCGACAAGGTCAAGATGTTTATTCTTGATGAAGCCGATGAAATGTTGTCTTCTGGTTTCAAGGAGCAAATTTACAACATTTTCACCTTGTTGCCAAAAACAACTCAAGTTGTTCTTTTGTCTGCCACCATGCCAAGCGATGTTCTTGAAGTCACCACCAAGTTTATGAGAAACCCAATTCGTATCTTGGTGAAAAAGGACGAGTTGACCTTGGAAGGTATCAAACAATTCTTTGTCAACTGTGACATTGAAGATTACAAGTTTGACTGTTTGTGTGACTTGTACGACAGTATTTCTGTCACCCAAACTGTTATCTTTTGCAACACCAGAAGAAAGGTTGAGTACTTGACTGAGGAGTTGCAGAAGAAAGATTTCACCGTTTCTTCTATCCACTCTGACTTGTCTCAAACCGAAAGAGACACCATCATGAAGGAGTTTAGAACCGGTTCCTCAAGAATCTTGATTGCCACCGACTTGTTGGCCAGAGGTATTGATGTTCAACAAGTTTCCTTGGTTATCAACTACGATTTGCCAACCAACAAGGAAAACTACATTCACAGAATCGGTAGAGGTGGTCGTTTCGGTAGAAAAGGTATTGCCATCAACTTTGTCACCAAGGATGACTTTGGTTACATGAGAGAGATTGAGAAGTTCTACTCTACTCAAATTGTTGAAATGCCTGCTGAAATTGCCTCTTTGTTTTAGATTTGACTTGAGCACAATGGCAATGTTCCGTTCCCAGTTTTCATTCTTATCAGTTTATTGGAATATATAACAACATAAAAAGTTATTTACCGGTGTAGACTAGCTTGAACATGGCTTCATGTCTTGTAAGATAAGTATCGAAGAAATGATTTCTCATTACTGCCTATTTACATGGGCTTCAAGATCACTTTCGAAACCCCACTTGACTATCCGGCAAAGTACAGGTGGCCCTGCTAGTGTTGCTCATGATCCCAAGCGCTCTGGCCCGCTTGATGGCCTTGGTCAACTTTCTGTGGGTCTTCCAGCTCAACCCAATGTTCACGTCACGGTGGTAGATCTTCCCCGTTGGGCTCACGTACTTGTTCAAGATGTTGCCAAACATGTACAACCCGGCAGGGTCCAACCCGAGTCTCTTGAACGGGTCGTTCTTGTGCTTGCCTTCCTCCTCCGACCCAACCACCTCTTTCATAAACACCTGGTTCTTCCCCGCCGACTGGTTGCGCTTGCGCTGGTGGGCCAACTTGCTCTTCAAGAGGGTAAAGTCAAACGGGTCGTAGAACGTTGCGTTTCTCAAGTCAACCGAAAGTCGCGCGTGGATGTCCGGCTGGATGCTCTCGGCCTCGCTTGCTTGCTCAGACATCTTTCTGATCAACAGATTGATCTCGCTGAAGTTCGCGTCCCGCGAGCTGCTGCTCTTGGAGAAGAAGATGTTCAACGTTTCGTTGTTGTTGCTGCTGCTCTCCTCCAATGCTTCGTTCTTGAGGTCTTTTGGCTTTTTCTCCTTGGCCAACTTCGTGCTGCTCGAGAGGGCCCGGGTCATCACCCTTGCGATGCTCCCGTACTGTCTGATCATGGTGTGCTGGAGCTGCTTTCAACTTGTAACGGTACCTACCCCCCACCAACTTAGTGCTCGCTCGAAAATTTTCAACCAAGTGAAAAATTTATCAAGAAAAATTACGCTGCCCTGACTGAACTCAAACATCATATTGATATATATATATAGTGAAACTTTAAACTATCAGCTGCTTTTGATCCCCACCTTGGATCTCTTGACCTTGGCCACAATCGGCTCGGAAATCCCTCTGTTGTCGACCCCCAAGCTCTGGCCATCAGACCACCCCAACTTGTGCAACAACCGCTTCCCAACGTTGTCGTCGCCAATGGCAGGGGCGTTTGCGCCCACCACTTCGCCCTCTTTGAACCCTGTAATGGCCCTCTGCTTGGGGTTGCCCCCCTTTTGTCCCTTGCCATCAACAAAAGCCTGCTGCTGCTGCTGCTGCTGCTGCTGCTGCTGCTGCTGCTGCTGCTGCTGCTGAGGTTTCGTAATGTCCGTCCGATTGAACACCGGCCGCATGTGCAAGAGCTTGCTGATGCCCTGGAAGTCCGGCATTCCCGTGTAGGTGGCCTTGGACTTCACCGCCACCACGTGGGCGCTGCAGTTCTTGCCCAACCGCCGACTGCCCAACCGGTAGTGCAGCGCCATCTTCATCACCGTCTGCAAGCCGTGCGGGTCCATGGGCGGGAACGAAAGCGCCTGCTTGTCCGAGCTCGCCAAGAAACTCTCCAACTCAAGCTTGATCTCCTTGATGTGCATGCTGTACGGGTACTTCCCAAACAAAACGTTTCTTGCATTGGCCTTTTCCTCCTTCAGCAACTTCTTCATCTTGCGCTTGTCGGCCTTTGTCTGCCGCTGTGCAATGTTCTGCTCCATCATGTCTTCGTAGAACTCCGCTTTCTGACTGAGCACAGGCTTCTTTCGCTTGCCCTTGCCCTTGTACTTCAAACTGCTCGTGGGGCGCATCATCTCGAGATAATTGCCCTGCTTCATGGACTGTCCAAACGCCATGAACTCGTCAAGCGTGAGGTCGTCCTCGTCGTCACCAAGCATTTTCAAATCAACAAACTCCTCCTCTTCCTCAAAAGAAGAAGAAAACTCCAAAAGGTCATCGCCATCCTCCTCCTCCTCCTCCTCCTCCTCCTCCTCCTCCTCCTCCTCCTCAACCTCCGGGAAATTGGCATACACCTCGCCATTGACTACTTTTGTGTTCAACAAAACCTTGCCAACGGAAAACGAGTCATTGTATTCGGTGACGGACTTGTTCTTTGGCAAGATAGTCTCGTTCTCCTTCTTCCTTCTGGAAAGCATCTCCTCCTTCTCCTTCTTCCTGCTGAAAAGAATCTCCTCCACGCTCTTGTGCTTGGATTTCTCATCAAGGAAAAACAAATCACTGTTCTCAACGTCGGAAAGAGAGACGTCCTTTTTGAATTCTGGCTTCTTCTTGGCTTTGTACGCCATGTTTTTTTGCTGCTTTGGTGCCTTGGCTCCAGTGGTGTCGATGAAGAAGAGATTGCTTTCGTCGTTTGTAATCTCGGGACTTTGGTCAGCTTTCTCTTCATCTGTCTCCCTGACTGGTACTTTTATCATCTCATTAGCTGGGTTTCTCTCCTGCAAAAGTGAGAATTTTGCATCATTATCAATCGTCTCGGGAATTTCATTGTTAATCGCCACGCCTTCTTTGACAATACTCACAGGAATCTCCACTACCTCATTAGAAGGTGCCTTGGAAGACAGAGACACCTCGGAAGACAGAGACACCTCGCGAGCCATTTCCTTCGACTTAGCATCTGTTTCCACCTTCACAAGAGGTTCCACCTTCACAAGAGGTTCCACATCTTTTTCGTCGCCCAAGTCGATATCGCCAAAGGATTCCAAGATGTCGCTCTTCTGCTGCTCTGTCAATGTCCCCCCGTCCGGCTGCTGGACATCTCTTGACTTCTCCGCCAACCTGAGCAACGCCGAAGGATCGTAGACCTCGCGCGACTTGACAAACTCAACCGGCCGGTTCCGGTGGGTCCTCGACATGGTGGCCAGCCTGTTCTTCGTGGTGAGCACGAGCTCCTGCTTCATGCTGTGGGGTCGTACGAACCCGTCGGGCGCCTCCAAGTCCATCAACTCGTTGAACTGGGGCCGAGTCTTGCGTTGTTTCCCCTTGCTGTAGCTCTTGCCCCCTCTTCCTTTCTTCCCGTGCGACACTCCTCCTCCTCCTCCTCCTCCTCCTCCTCCGCCTTTCTTCACGCTGTGCTTGTTCCTGGCCATTATCAGAATCAGTAGGCTTTAGGTTTACTGTCTGCTCTGCTCAGTCCTTCCAAGTTGAAGAGAAACAAAAAATGGTGAAACTTCCTGTTACATAAGCGCTTACGTAACACACAAAGTGGCACTTTTTTTTATTTATCTGGATCAGTTCCTGGGGAGCACTAAAGAATACATGTGAATTAAGGAAAGCTTTATCAGCAGATACTCACAAGTTCTCGATACCGTGGACTCCCGTTTTCCGTTTCATCTCTCTCAACCGGTTTGTACGTTATCGTTTCGCCGTTTCCGTTTCACCGTTTTCGTTTCACATCATGGAGAGCACAATTGGGGGCATCCAGAAGGTCATCAGCTTATTTTTGAACAAGGAGTTGGAGCACACCGATTTGGAGAACCCCTTGGTTGTCTTGGGAAAGACGTACGAGCCCGTGAAGACGACGCCGGGCCGTCCTAGCCACCTGTTGAGCCGGAAAGACAGCTTGGTCATTGTGGACGCCAAGGATGCGGTACAGAAGCAGCAGAATCAGCAGAATCAGCAGAATCAGGGGCAACCGGCGACGGCAACAACAGACGGGTTCACCACTTTGAAACAACGGTTCAACACACTATTTCAACAGGAGGATCTGGCGGGCAGTGGTGGTGATGGCGGGGAAGAAGCTGCCGCGGCCTGGCCAGAGGACTTTATGAGCGACGTGCAAACCCGCATATGGCTCACGTATCGGGTGGGCTTCCCGCAGATACCCAAGGACAAGAACAGCCCCTCCACGGTGATGGGGGCGATCTGGCGCGGCAACTTTGCCGACATTGACAGCAACGGGTTCACCACCGACTGCGGGTGGGGGTGCATGATCAGAACAAGCCAGAGCTTGTTGGCCAACGCCTTGCTCAACTTGCATGTTGGCCGAGACTTTAGGTATGGGGATGGTGGCGGTGGTGGCGATGGTGGCGGCAGTACCGCCGGCGCCAGCATCTCCTCGCTGAGCTCCCTCCGGCACAACGAAATAGTCTCGTGGTTTGCGGACGACCCTCAGGCGCCGTTCTCGATCCACCAGTTTGTGGACCGGGGCCGGGCCTTGAGCGGCAAGAGCAGTGGCGAGTGGTTTGGGCCCTCGGCGGCATCACGCTCCATCCAATCGCTTTGCAGCGACTTCTACCCACAGGGCGGCTTGAAGGCTTACATTGGCGATGACAGCGGGGAGATTTACGAAAGGGACATTGCAGAGTTGATTTCGGGTGATGACCCTCTGCCCGTGTTGATTCTTCTAGGTCTTCGGTTGGGCATCGACAACGTGAACCAGTACTACTACCCTGCGTTGAAAGAGGTGCTTTTGGTGGACCAGGCGGTGGGCATTGCCGGGGGCCGGCCTTCCTCATCGCACTATTTTTTCGGCTACCAAGGCGACCACTTGTTGTTTCTTGACCCGCACATGTCAAACCGGCCCGCGTTGAAGCAAGGGATGCAGTACGACTCTGTGCACACCAAGGTGTTCAACAAGCTACACATATCCCAAATGGACCCTTCGATGTTGATTGGGTTTCTCATCAAGGACGCTGCAGACTGGCACAGCTTCAAGACCCAGATCAAGGAGAGCCACCACCGCAGTCTTGGCAAGATTGTGCACTTGGTGGAGGGGTCCAAAAACGACGACATTTTCAAAGGGTCGAGTGTTGTGTCGCCTGCAGGGTCGCCGCCATGCTTGGACGCCGGGGTCGAGGCGCTTGATGATGACGAGGAGGACTATGTTGACTTGGGCAATGCCGGGGCTCCAGCTCGGGCCCCAGCTGGAGCTCCAGCTCAGCCCGCAGCTCAGCCCGCAGCTCAGGAAGACGACGAACACGAGTTCGAGCAAGTGAGTCAGAACAACACATCGTACGAGGACTTGACAGAGGACGTGAAGCAGCAGGACAAGGACGATAACGATGTAATGTGCCAAAGCGACGATGAGGAGTTTGATGATGCTACCAAGCCAATGTCGGGCAACGAAGCGAAAAAAGAGGATGATAACGACGGGGTCATTGTGTGATCCAAGTCTACCTGTTATAACTACATACAAGTAAAGATAAAAATAAAATAAGATCAAGAATATAGGAAATGATTAAAAAATTGGGATACAAAAATAGGGAAAAAAAAAAGATCAAAAAGAGGACCAACTCAAGTTGTCACGTCAAGCACCAAACTCACATCATCGACATTTGGCTTGGAGAGATCCTCCAAGAATGGCAACAAATCTAGCAATTCATTGTCGTGAGCGTCCGAGAACCAGCTCGAAATCGGCACCGCGTGCTGGGGATGGAATATGTACGAGGCTGGTGAGTTGTCAATGATGATCAAATCACGAAGCGGTCTGCCAATCTGCGACAAGTTCTTGATGAAGTTTCCTTGGTAATTGTAGCATGAGTCTCGGAAGAGCCGATGGTGCACACTGTTATGTATGTCCAACTCGTCAAGCAAAGGGTCGCCGTACCGGGACACCGAGGCGGTGAACACCACCACCTCGTAAAGCTCGCCCACGCGTTTCATGAACTCGTCAACACCCGGTCTCTTGATAACGTACACGTTGTGAACTTGGCCTTCAATCTCCACAGGAATGACAAAGTCGGCAGAGCGCAAGTAACGGAAACTTGAATGCACCAAGGTTTCGTCCAAGTCAAGCACCAAACACTTCTTGCCGCTGAAGTCCGGCGTTGGCTCTTCTAGAAGCCATCCGCTCTTGGAAACCAGCTGGTCGGGTTGCATTGCAGAAAGATCAAATCTGCCATCTCCAAGATAATCAAACTCTTCGCCGCCGTCTTCTTCTTCGTCGTCGTCGTCGTCATCGTCATCCTCGTCGCCATCTTGGCCGTCTTCGTCCTTTTTGGTCTTTCCTTTCTCTTTTTCATATTCCACCGCCTTTTCTTTGTTCTCTTTGGGGTTGGAGGTTACTGTCTTGTCCTTCTCTTTGTTAACTTCTCTAGCACTCATGTCCGGTGTCACTGGGGTAGCAACATCATCACTGTTATTATTATTAATATTATTATTGTGATCATTATTATTATTACTGTTATTTCCATTCGTCATGTCGTTCGACTTGTTCCCCAATGGTTGCAACACTATTGTTTGAGAGTTGTTGTTGCTGTACGATTTCATGGTGTTTATGCTATTATCCTTGTCAACGCCCACAGCGCCCTCGTTGGGGCCCAGGCCTTTCACTTCTGTTCGGGTGTTTGTGTCTGCAGTGTTTTTGGAGGATGCTGATGTGGTGGAGTCTTTCTGTTCTGGCTTGGGCCCAATGGTACAACACAAAATTGAGGATATTACTTTATTCATAACCTTGTAATTTTTCTTTGTTTTCTCTTTCTATCGATCCAGCCCTGGGATGAAATGGGGGAAAATGGGAGAGATGCACCTATTGATCTTCTATAATTTCTAGATCAACAATCTGTTATCTCGTTTCTCGTATAGTTACTAAATCTTGGTCCCAAATCAAAAGCAGTGCGGAACAAACAAATCAAAACAAGCAAAAAGGGGGGGACAGCAGGGGAAAGAAGGGGATGCAGTCAAAGACCACTCGAAACAAAGATCTAAAAAGAGCGGGTGGGAGGCGGGGTTATCTGCCAACTCTTGTGTGTTTCTTCAGATATGGAGTCTGGGTTGAGATTTTGGGATTTTCTAATTTTTGTTGATAATGTGGAATTTTTTTATTTTATTTTGGGGGGAACAAATATATAACAAAAAAAAGCGCAAAAAAAGTTTCCACAAGGTGTCCCGGAGGACGGGGAGCTGCTACGCGCGCGCGTTCGCGTCGTTACGCGTTCGTTCCCGCCGCTACGCTTTGATACAGAAGATGTGTATTGGATGGGCTCACGCTGCATCGGCGGTGTCCAACGGCGTCACAGACATTACGGACTTCGCGGTGTTTCTGTTCTGCCGTATCACGCGGTTGGTGTTCTCGTCCTTGATCAAGGCAATTCTCATGGTGGCCAACAAGTTGTTGGCGGCGTTGGAGTGGCTGTACACCGCCCCGTTGAACGCACTGGTGGCGTCCTTCCCAATGGACGCCTTGATCAACGCGGGCCCCCCCGGGTGGTTGTGCACAAAAGGGCTGACGTCGTGCACCACCCCGCTGATGATCACCAAGGCCCTGTCGGATCTCTTGGACAACATCTTGAACTCGTCCACCGTGATCAACGGGAGCTTGTTCACGGGCACTCCCCAGTTTAGTTTCGCGCGATGGCGGTCGAGCATCTTCTGCTCGTGTAGAAGCGCACAGCGCTTGATAATGTCCTGGTTGGTGCAGTGCAACGATTTGATCCCAAACACAATGCGGAACCGGTAGCACATGTTCAAGAACCATTTTGTCGGGTCGTACTGGTGGTACAAAAACCCGTTGCGGTAGTCGTTGGGGAACTGGTGGTGGAAGTTGTTGGCGCCTTCGCCAAAGGTTAGCAAAGACACTATAAAAGAGTTGCGCGGGGTTTTCTTGTCCTCAAACGGCTGCGACCCAATCAAGTGGCCAATCGAGTTGATGGAGAACAAGCACTGCTGGGTTAAAAAGCTGCGCAACACCCCTGCATATAACACCCCGCCAAGCCCATCGTCCCAGAAATACTGGGCAACCACCCCGGGCAACGTGATCCCAACTAAGAGATATAAAAGGAAGTTGTGTTTGTCTTGCCAATTAATGTATCTTTCCATCTGTCTGGTTTCTAGTGTTAAAAAGCCAGCACTAGTGTTGTCCTGCTGCTGCTGCTGCTGCTGCTGCTGATGTTGATGCTGATGCTGATGCTGCTGCTCCTCGTGCAACATCCGCATGGTTTTCCGACTTCGCACAATCCGCCAGCCCATGTGGGCCCACCAAAAGTTCTTGCGGTAATTGCATGGGTCTAACCCCGTGTCGCAGTACTTGTGGTGAAGCTTGTGCATCGATCTGTACAACTTCACGCTCTCAATGCCCACGGACGACCCGAAAAGGGTAAAGTACATTGGCAAGATGTGGTAGCTTGGGTCGATCGAGTAGGACCGGTGGGTCCAGTACCGATGGTACCCCGCCGTCACCGCCAATATCGACACCGCATAGTACCAGATCGCCAAGTAGAGTGTTTTCGTCTGGAGGCCCACCTCAAAGTAGTACGCGCCGGCAGCCACAGCCCCAGGCAACACCAAGTACTTGAGAACGTTCCACCACACGGTTTTCTGAACAACAAACTTGGCTATTCGAAGAGTGTGGTTGACGGCCCGTCTGATGTGCTTCTTTTTCGTGGTGATGATCTCGGACCCGCTGCTGTTACTAATGGCCGCTGCTGCGGCAGCTTTCTTTGGCTCCACCATGACAATACTGTCCCCTTTATACCGTTTCAACGTAGCAGCTTCTTCTTTGCTGGGAATTTTTTGGTTGTTTGTCTTTTTGGGGAGCTGCGTCACGTGCAAATGCGATGGCCTCTCAGCGATGGCCTCAGCGATGGCCATGGCGAAGCCCATGGCCATTGCCAGTGGGGGAAGGGTGTAATGGACAAGGGGGATGAAAGGTGCTGGGTGGCCCTGTCTGGAGGGTGTTTTCAGTGGCAATTTTATTGTTTCTAGGCACTTCTACAGGACTGGACACTACAGAATCTTGAATCCATGGAACGTATAATACTAATGTCGTCTTAGAGCAAAAGAAGTAATCCCTCATTTCATCTTCGAGCTGAAGTTGATCAAAGACAACAAGTCATTCTCCACGCCGTCCACCACCACCTTCTGGACCGACCCAAAGAAATCCGTGATCAACACATTCGAGACATTCCTCTTGAACAAATCAGTTCTGATGCCCGCGTGGCTATGGACGTCCTCAAACGTGTAGGTGTTGAACAAGTCCTGCAACGTCAAGTTCGAATTTTTGTTGATCCTCTCCAAAAAGTCCAAGTTGTAATAGGTGAATCTGTCAATCACCGCCMCCCCGATCTCAACGTCGGAGTGATGCGAGTACGAGCTCTCATCCAACTCGCTCGACCCCACCGCCAATATGTTGGGCGAGTAGAACTTCGAATACATGGTGTTGGCCTGGCAGGTGTCGATCATGAACAAGATCTCGTTGTAGCGTTTCTTCTCGTACATCTGCTCAAACGCGTCGGCCAAGTCATGGCTCCCAATCTCCTCGGCGTCCTGGAACTTGAGAAACTCGTCGCCGCCATGGCCCGTCATGTAGATGAATATATTTGAATTCTCGTCCGTCAACAATCTCTTGGACCGCGGGTGCTCGGGACCCCACCGGTCCGTCAACAACCGGATAAAGTTCTCCACCGTCACCTCATACCCGCGGTAGTCCACCTCCACGCTCTCGCCGTACAAGTCGATGGCCCGGTCTGCGTTGTTGAACACGGCTCCAGGAAAGGCGTTCCTTGAATTGCAGGCAACGTCGTCCGCAAGCATCAAGATGATCTGCGAGTCCGGGATCCCAAGCCGCTTCACCGTGCGGTACATGCTCAACACGTTCGCCATGTGTCTGTAGTTGAACCAGAACCTGGACGTCGACACCAACACGGCCCAGTTGTTGGTGTGGGTTGACTGATCTTGGCTTGGGTCTTGGTGGCTCTTGTAAAAGTCTTCCACCTTGGAGCCGTCGTTGGAGAACACCACCTCGCCCAACACTGACGTAAACGTTGCAACTAGTGCTGTGATGAATATACTGGATGCTCTCATAACAGGTCTATAAGACTGAGCTTGTTCCACTTGTGGTGAGGTTGATTGGATTACAAATGTCGAACAGATTAATAATGATAATAATATCACATCAGAAA
This sequence comes from Saccharomycopsis sp. UWO(PS) 91-127.1, assembly GCA_002895615.1. Lineage (NCBI taxonomy): Eukaryota > Fungi > Ascomycota > Saccharomycetes > Ascoideales > Saccharomycopsidaceae > Saccharomycopsis > Saccharomycopsis sp. UWO(PS) 91-127.1. The sequence goes on from JNNM01000009.1 coordinate 635,160, forward strand.
AATAAAAAATAACCCGATCTGGGCTCAAATGCGAAGAGACGCAAAACTGCCCAAGGCCTTCTTCACGTCAAACACCTCGCCAGGCACCTCTTTCGTGCTGACCTTGTCGATCTGGAGCAACAACGTCAACAACTGCTTGTGCAAGGCGTAACCCCCCACCAGGTAAGCGAGATCAAACGTGACCGCCGATCCTTTGTCCATGTGCTTCAAGCAGTCCTTCAACTTTCTGTCCAAGGCTGGATCCACGATCCCCATGCTGCCGGCAACTTTCTCAAACTGCTTCCTCAACTTCTCTCTGTCGTGTTTTTCCGTAGGCTTCAACCTCCATCCAGCGCGCTTGTTGCCGAGCCACCAGCCTCGCCTCGTGTCATTGTCTTCTTTCTGAAACCAAGTATTGATCTTATCAAACAGTCTGCTCAATGTGTCTGGCTTTTGAAGCTCCGGTTCCTCCACCTTTTTGTAGTAGATGCCGCCCCTTCGGTCGTACACATTGCATAAAAATTTGCCATGGTCCTGCCCATCCCGGTGCAACCTTACGTAGAACTTGCTCCCCACGTCTGCAATCCAACAATCCCGCTTTGTTCGGGCCCAGCACAAATGATGATTGCTGAACATTCGTTGGTAGATTCTTAGCTGTGACTCCTCTGCATCAACATCTTCATCGCCATCGAGCTGGCGCTCCCACAACTGTTGTAATGAATAGATGGTTTTGTATGTCACCAGAGAAAAATCAATTTTGCTGTAATCAACACCACCACCGTTGACTTGCCGCGCCTTTCTTTTCCCATCCTCCTCTCTCATTTCTGCAATGGACTTGCCTTCATAGATCTGGGAACCACCAATCTCGGGACTCAAGCCCATCAACGTTGGTGCCAGGACCTGTGGAACCCTCGTTGAAAATGAAATAATGTGGCAAAACTCCTTGCCAGGACAAGTTCTCAAGCCTCTGCCAATCATTTGGCTGAATAAGACGTTCGATCTCGTAGGCCTTGCAATGATCACACAATCAACGTTGGGCACATCCGTCCCTTCTGTAAATATTCCACAATTAACAAGCACTTTCAACCTGCCCTTTTTGAAATCACTCACTGCCTCTTCCCTTTCGCGCATACTGCTTCTCCCAGTGACAAAGTCAGCACAAATGCCATTGTCAACCAACTTCTTGGTGACGCTGTGCACCGCGGCAACGTCAACGCAAAATATCAACGTGGACTTCGAATGGTACTTGGCCTCGAACTTTAAATACGTCTTCACAATTAACCCAAACGCTTCCTCGCTCTTCATGGCCTCGGCCAAATCCCTCACTACAAAATCCCCCCGTCTGACCCGGACGTTTTCAAGTTTGATCATATTCTCGGCCTCCACCGTGGTGAACCATGCATCGCACAACCACTTATCATCCACCATCTCAATCAAGGTCTTGTGGAACACAATGTGATCCATGGCCTGGTTCAAGGACTTGCCATCATGGCGTTCTAACGTGGCCGAGAAGCCTACGACTTTTGTTGTTGCCTGCAGCAGCAGCAGCGTTGCACCAAAATGCTCCAACACCAAGAGATAGGTCTTTGCCGCAGCGTGGTGTGCTTCATCGATGACAATCAAGTCGAACCAGTCGCTCTTGTACTTCTCAAGACGGCCCTTGATGCTGGCAACCGAAGCCACCACGACATCGCAGTTGAGCTTTGCGTGGGATGTTCCTAGCTCGAGCCCTATTTTGCGGCGCGGCATGGTCTTTACACAGGCGGCAATGGCCTGGGTGGCGAGCTCTGTCCGATGAACGAGAACCAAGGCCCTGCCCTTGCTCTGGTCAAGGCGCCGCTTGATAAGGCTGGAGAATATCACAGTTTTGCCCCCTCCCGTGGGCAAGCTCACCGCAAGCCGGTTCTTGTTCTCCTTGAACGCCTCAAAGCATCTGTCTATGCAATCCAGTTGATAGTCTCGTAATTTGAACTCGGCAAGCATGCTTCTAGAGACGATGGGGCTGAGATTGTGCGTGGCTCTCAGCGTCTTCGAAGCAGCTGCTTTGACAGACATGGATCAGATTGTGTTCACTCAGAGTGGCTTTTTTAATTCTGAGAAAATCTTATCAGATAAGGAGAAAAAGGTAGAAAATCAGGCCTGTGCTGTCACTTTGAATTCTACAATAGTGCAACAACATGGCGTTACGTAAATAGTTAAGATATAGGTTATTGTGATACTTGTCTTCAATAGGAGTCTACATGACCAGGCCCCGGGAGGAGTACAAGTCTTTCAATCTCGCAAATTCTTCTCTGGGTAGCACATCGCCAAACTTGGTTTTCCTATGCCCGGAAATCACCCTTTTCTCGAAATCACTGCGCTTCAACCCATTAGGAAGATCCTTCATCTGTCCCCCCGTGGTAAGCAAAGAGTATATCAAATCCTCATCGCCAACCATCCCCGAAGCTTTGCCGCTATATGTCACTTTTGCCAACTCGTAAAGAATATTTGCTGTCAAACCCCATATTGTCTGGGTGCCAACGGGTACGACCCCATCAGAGCCTGACTCTTCCTCCACCACTTCTGGATCTGAGAGGTCTTCCACATCCAGCAACCATTTTGCCTCATTCTCGCTGTGGGGGAACATATAACTTCTCAAGTCCCACTTGAGACCACACCAGCTTGTCCTCACAAAACTTTTTTTCAACAACTCTGTATTCTGCTGCTGACGTACTTTCATTCTCCCATCTAGAAAGTCGCTCAATGGCACTGAAAATATACTTGAGCTTTCGCCCGGATTCAATTTCATTTTCAATTTCATGTTTTCAAAGACCCCGTCGTATCCAGCTGGTTCCTGGCTTTTCAAGATCCCCACACAGGGCATCACTGCCAAGATCGTTCTGGCAAGGAAGCACGGCATCACGTTCAATTTTTCAAACGTCAATCCCGTTTGATCTGCCAATTCCTGGTCGTTATTGAACAACCCTATTTCTTCGTACGTTTCTCGTCTTGCAACGTCCCACTCGCTTTCAAGCCCCGTGTCAGCTTTCCCTCCCGGGAACGACACATGGCCAGAGAAGTTCCTTAATGATCGAGACCGCTTCGTAAGCACCACCCGAAGCTCCCCCAACTTGCCCACAAATAAAACTACTAACACCGCAGAACGGCGCGAGATCGGAAGACGGTGCCACACCGTGGTATCAAGATTCCCATGGTAGAAAACAGGCCTGTACAGCCGAATGTTCGACAAGAACGGGATTTCCGACATGCTTCCCATCATCCATCACACAGCGGGGGGAAGATCAGTACCTTTATTCTCGAACAGGAAGAAATCTACAAACAGAACAGGGCGCAAAACCAAGATATCACCATCGTCTCTCTGATCGGCAGCTATTGAGAGAGAGAGAGAGAGAGAGAGAGAGAGAGAAGCACTTTCGCTGTTCCAAAGGGAAGATCTACGGATCTTAGAGTGTACTTATTGTGCTTGTGTTGATTCTGGCTTGATAGAGTTTTTCATCCACAAAAATCCCCAATCAGAGGTCCAATTGAGATGAGCAGTATCTTACTTATGTTCAATTCAGTCTCAATTCAACTCAATTCACTTCCCTATCCACTTCACTGCATCTTTGTTGAACAAGTAAGAGCTGCCGCCGAGAACCGTTGTCAACCCCACGAAATACCCGTAATATTCAAAGGCCGAGTTGAACAACTCCCCCACCCCGTAACCATCCAAGATTGGCGACACCACGGGCTTGAAGATGGCCACGGTGATGTAGATCATTTGGAACCCGGTGTTCCACTTCGAGATCCTTGTCGGGGTGACCTTCACCGTTGGAATGGAGAAATCCCAGTATCTTTTAAAAGTGCGTGGTTTCAGCAACGAGGCGTACCGGATCACCACGGCTGCCGCACCCATGACCACGTCTTTGCCCAAGATCAACCCGGCCAAGTACATGGGGAACTCGTAGTCAGAAAACGCCAACGCCAGGGTGGTGAATATCAACAAGAGTTTATCGGCCATCGGGTCAATGATCGACCCAATGATGGTCTTCATGTTGTACTTCCGGGCAAGGTAGCCGTCAATGAAGTCGGTAACACACGAGTATATGAAGAGCGGTAACGCTATGGTGATCTGGTGCCGCAAGATAAGATATCCAATCACTGGGGCCGCAACAAGCCTTGTCAACGTGAGGAAGTTCGGCACCGTGTAGACATTTTCATGCTCAGGAATCACTTGCTGTTTGATGAGATTGAGGTTTTTCTTGGATGTGACAACGATCTTGGATGACAGGATCTTGTCCTTGAGCGGCTGTTGCTTCGGCTGCTTTGGTACAGGGCTATTTGGCTTGGTGGAGTAAAACTTGCTATTTATGGCAACGCTCGGCTTTATAAACCTTAGCGTTGTTGGTGTTCTCACCTTGAGCATTGAAAAACTGCTGTTGAAGCGGATTTTTGATCCGAGATTTCTCAAGGGGAAGAAAACCGGAATGCTCATTCTCGACGCGCAGTTCAATTGATGGCTTGGTTCCAGTTATCTTCTGTGGCTCCAGCTCATCACTGGGGCCTTCTTCAATATTTTTTTATTTATTTTTCACTTTTTCATTTTCACTTTTGCAGCTTTTTTTTTTTGTTGTTTTCACCAATTGACATTAACAAAATCCACTACAGAAGAGAGTACAAAGATTATAATCATCATTAACTGTTTTATCTAGCAAAAGTGATGTCGTCGATTCTCAAGATCGACTTGACACATTCACTTGCAAGGGTGATGGCACTGGTGTTGACCAATACCGGTTGCAAAACATTTTCCGTGTAGGTGTTGCCCGTGGTAGATCTTCTTACACTTATGCCGGCATTTTTTTCTCCTTGGGCGTGTTTGTTTCTCAACTCGGTCACAACTTTGATGCTATTCAAGCCTGCGTTTTCTGCCAAGATTATTGGAATGATCTCAAGGGCTTCTGCAAATCCCTTGAAGCAGAAGTTTTCAGTGCCGGACATGTTTCTTGCAAGCTTCATCAACTGTCTAGACACTTCTATTTCCGCAGCACCTCCACCAGCAATCAAGCCTGGCTGTTTCACCAAACAACGAATCACACACAAAGCGTCATGGATAGATCTTTCGGTTTCATCTAAAATCAAGTTGTTAGCACCTCTCACAATCACGGAAACGGTGGGCTGGGAGGCATTCTTGATGCCGGTGATCTTCACAATCTTTGAGCCATTTGAATCAATCTCTTCAATCAAGTCGGCGCTCCCTAATTTGTCCTCACTGAAAGAGTCAATGTCTGCAATTGGCTTGCATCCCAACGATTTGGCAATGAATTCAACTTCGTCTCTTTCCACATCTTTGATCACCAAAATGTTCAACTTGGATAAAAAGTGCAAGGCCAAATCGTTCACTGCATCTCTGAGAATAGATTTCTGGATGAGTAACACATTGCACTTGGCCTTTTTGATCTTCTTGCACATGTTTAGCAAGTATGCTCTTTCTTCTTTCAAAATCTTGTCCATTTGTCTGTAGTCGTTGATCACTATGTTATTTTCCATATCTGGCTTTGGTGGGGAAAGCTGAAACTGTATCAACCCAATTTTGGCCTTTTCGACTCTTACTGGGCCACCGGATGATTTGATGACATTTTGATTCAACACAATCCCATCCACTAATTCGGTATCATCTATCGTGCCACCCAACTTCTTGACAATTCTAATATCGTTCAAGTCAACATTATCCTTTGGTTGGTATCTGTGTTCTCTTTCTCCACTTGAAGCAGTGGCACTTGAAGCGGTTCCACTAGTACTGGCGTCTTTCCCATTGTTTTCGTCACCACTACTTGTAGCAGCTGAAGATTCGGAAGCAGCAGCAGCATCAGCAGCAGCACTACTCCCACCACTGTTAGCACTGCTACCGTTACCACCAGTTGCAACCGAATTGAAATTTTCACCATGAATCTTCAAAACACAGTCAACACTCAATGGGGCCAACAACCCAGCATGCTGAGAGACAATCTTAGATGATAACGACGTAGAAGCGGCCTTGATCAAAGCATCACGATCGTCCTTCAAAGAGATCTTGGTGGACATGTCGATCAAGATATCCACAGACTTCTGGGCTGCTCTCTGAAACGACTCAGCAATTATTGTTGGATGGATTCCCTTTTTCAACAACTTGTCAGCCGCCCCCAAAAGTGACCCAGTGAGAACAACAACCGATGTTGTTCCATCTCCTGCTTCCACGTCTTGTGCTTTGGAAACATCAACCAACATCTTGGCGGCCGGATGCAACACGGCCATGTGTTTGAGAATGGTGTGCCCATCGTTGGAGATGATGATCTTCTGCTTGCTTGTCTTGATCATTTTATCCATACCTTTGGGTCCCAATGATGTCTTTATGGCGTCAGCAACAGCTCTGGCCGCAAGAATGTTGGCATTGCGCACTTCTTGAGGCTTTTCACGATCTTTGAAAGTGGCGTTTGAAGGAGTGCTCATGATCGTTAATTGTTGTTTGTATCAAAAAAAATAAGGACTTTAAACAAAAAAATTGTGTTGATTGCAGAGCTTTGGGATTGGTGGAAAAATCACAGATTGCACTTCTACTATCAATTGGACTAAAGATGATGTCGATGACAATTAAAACAGCAAACTGATCCAGTTCAATGCAAACAGTTGTAGTCAAATCTCTTTTTGGCCTTTCAATTTTTCAATAGTTAAAATTTTTTTATTTTTTATTATCCTCCTCATAATAAAATTTCACTTACCCGGATCGAAATCTACACATGGACTCGGCAAGTAAGCAAGCAAGTAAGTAGCTATCTCTAGAATCAAAGTATTTCCGTGACCTTTCCACCTCCAATGGTCAGACCGTCTCTTCTGAATACAACCCTACCCAATCTTTCATCCTCTGCAAAGAGTCTCAAAGGAATTGGCCGTGGATTGTTGGTGATCTCGTCAATAACCTCGATTTTCACAATTGCTGTTTTGTGCGAACCCAAGTGCATCACTTTCTTCTTTTTCTTCTTGAGGTTTTGTGAAACAAGCCCTATGATCTCAACAACCTCCGCTGGTCTTTCCTGACCTCCAGAGTAGAGTAGCACCTTCGACCCTGGCAAGATTGGTGCACTTTTCAACTCAAACAAGCTGATTTCACATATGAACTTCGTTGTTGCGGAAACAACCTTCTTGGAAGAGCCTGTAATCTTGGTCAAAACATCGCCAGATTTTACGAGATCAGCGTTGCTTTTGATTGACTCCTTCAACTTTCTGTCCTTGAAAAACATGAACACATTGTTGTCATACTTTACCACATAATCATGCTCTTTGTAAACCTCAACTTCCTTGGCTTTATTAGTGCTTTCTGGGATTTTGATCGAGTCAACTTGGAGACCCCAATCAAGCTGAGTTAGTTGAACTGATTCTCCTGTTTGAATCACACCAGAATTCACTCTACCCACTAATGCAAACTCTGATGAAGCGTGGAATTCTGTCAACACTTCAGCAATTTGGAAAATGAAATCCTCCTCAACCACACTTTTCTGTTCACTACTGCTTTTTTTCATGGCTATGGCCTCATTTTCTAGTATCTCCAACAACGTAGGTTCGGTATTAGGATACCAATCTGTCAATGCTTTCACACTCGGCTTCTTTGTAAGATTGGTTCCTTCAATCCCCGAAACAGGCACAAATACCAATTGATCTTGCTTGTACCCAACATCATCAACTAGGAATGCTGATAATCTCTTTTTGATATCGGTGTATCTCTCTGAACTGTAGTTCATCATGTCCATCTTATTGACAACGACAACAAGTTTCTTCAAACCCAAGGCAAATGAGATCAAAGCATGCTCCTTGGTTTGTCCATCATAACTAAATCCTGCTTCAAAAGCATCCTTATTGGAGTCAATGATCAAAAGACCAATATCTGCTTGACTGACACCCGACACCATATTAGGAACGTAATCTCTATGACCTGGTGCATCGATAATGATGAAGTTGGCTTTATCAGTATCTGCTGTTGTAGTACAGATATCGACTGTGATACCTCTATCACGTTCATCACTGGTTTGATCCATGATCCACGCCAAAGCAAAAGACTTTTTGCCTGCTCTTGCTGATTCGTCTTGCAATCTTTTCAAAAATGCCTTGTTCACTTTGTCCAAGCTCTTCAAGAAAGACCCCATCAACGTTGACTTCCCAGAATCAACATGACCAATCACCGCAAAGGACAAGCTGGGCTTTTTGGATGATCCCGCACTGATCAATTTTTCCAAGTCCAACTTCTTCTTTGGATTTGTGAGTTTTAGTTTCATGTTCCTGATGCCTTCACCAGTTTCCTGAATATCCTTTTGTTCTTGAACTTCGTCCTTACTTTTAGCTGCCCCATTTTGCGCGGCCAAGATTTTGTCATCAGGGCTAGGGCTCATGAAATTTTTCTTTATGGTATTTGCATTGACGGCTAAAAGAACATTGTTAGTTTTGATCTTGGTCACAGATAAGTAAACACTGTTGAGATAGTCACAGTATTTCGCGGCCCTGTCAGATGATCTATTGTTGGTCTCTTCGCCTGAGGATGTTGGGTAGTTCACTGTGATAACGGAATACATGCAACAGGGAGTTTTCCTCACCAATTCATGAGACACTGAAAAACTCTGTGAAATATTTGTGAAAAGAGCCTTTTGCTCGATGAAAGGATCTGTGGGAAGTTGAGCCTCCTCAACAGGTGGTGAAGCAACCTTAGTCTTAGATGGTGCCACTGTTTTCTCAACAACCTCATTTATGATTTTTTTGTCTTGCGAGCTTGTGTGGGGTGTCAGTGCCGCTTTCCCATCAACTTTTGACATGGCTTTCTCCTTTGCTTTACTAAATCGCAATGCCGCTAACTTGGACAACTTCGGTGTTGGCTTCTCAGCTAGTTGTGTTTCTTTTGTATTTGCCGCCAACTCCACAGGCTCTTGCTTCGGTAAAGCATCCAGACTCGGTGAGCTACTTCTTGTCACGGTGCTCAATTTGTCCAAGATAGCAATAGATTCAGATCTGACTCCATCTTTGATCCCACCACTTGTCCTGCTTCCTGCATCGAGATGAGCTTTCCTGCTTTTTGCCAAAGCCGCTAATTTTGACACTTCATTCGATGGGGGGGTTTTGTTAGCAACAATGGAACAACATGATAATATCACCTTAATTGGCATGCCACTGACTAAGAAAAACTTTAACTATCTGATAACCCAGTGTTCCAGTTCAAAATATAGTAATACAATTTTAACAGAACAAAATAAAAACATACCTTTAGGGGCCTTTGTTGGCTTGGGTGTAGCCTTTGGTGCTGCCTCCACTTTCTTCTTGAACGTTTCTAGATCAATAGGTTAGTTTTAATCGAAATCGAAAGTAAATTTAATCACTCAAGAAACATAAAGAAACTTACTCTTTATCTGCCTAGCGGCTTCACCCACATCGAAGTAACTTTTCCAAAGTTCATCGAACAAATCTTGATAAGTAAAGCCTTCGTAGTCTGCAACTTGCTTCTTCAACTCTGGAATCAAAACTTGGATTTTCTCTTCATCCTCCAAAGTCATTTCTTCTCCTTCAGCCTCATCGCTGAAGCCGTCATTCGCGTAATCGTTGAGATCGTCTTCATCAAGGAATTGTGCCATTCTTTGCGTACTTTATAAGCAATTCGTCGCTTGCCCTCCAAAATCACAGTGTGTCACACAGCAGCCAAACCTTTCACTTACAATCAAGGTAATAAATAAAAAAAATTGATACAAACAGGGCTTTCTAACCAAAATACCGGTCGAGAGTGACAGGATTGTCCAGCTTGAACTGCCCGATGGAATGGATGTTTTCGAGTGGAACATGAGGCACGATTTGCTTGCTTGCCGTCTTCTTAGAAGGGGACACTTTCTCCTTCAATCCATCACCAGCAGCTTTAAGCACACTTTTCAAAATGGCATTGATAACCTTGAATTTCGCACCGTTTCTCATGAAATGCTTGAGCAATGCCTTCGCAATTAGACCTTGGTTCCCGTTGCACGCTGTGACGTATTCTTTGAGCTTCTCTTTTGGAATTGCCAATTTGTGGGTTCTTAGCAATGTGTCGATCTGGTTCACCATCGCTTCCAAAAGCTGCTTTTCAAGTTGTTTTTCTTGGTACTGACTCTCACTAGAACTCGTCAGTGCCGTCGAGTTTCTTGTGCTGCTGGGTTTCTTGGATGCCCACACTGAGAGCTTGGACAACTCTGATTTCGTAGACTCTATTGAGACTTTTTTGTACCAGAAATTGACGAAATCTGTCAATGAAATTCCGTTGATGAGCAACAAGTCTATTTTGTAGTCGTCCATACGATAATCATCAGCATCAGCATCTGCATCGTTGTCATTGCCATCATATGTTGTTCTAAGATTCCTGAATCTCAACGTCCTGGAAACAATTTCGTTCCAATTTTTCAAGTGTTTGGCCGCGATTTCGTTGTTCAACTTTTCGGGATCACTTCCAGACCTGTACAACGAAGTAAAGCTCAAATCTTCCAATTCGTCATCAGTGGCAAAACTGGAGGTTGCATTACCGCCTCCCATAGCCTGAGTAATGCTGTCCTTGTTGAGATTATTGAATAAATATTTGGTTTTCGAGTAATCAGTGAGAAGAATACTGCTATCGCTGATAAACTTTTGCAAGAATGGGAACTTGATATCGTTTTCAAACACCTCATCAGTCATACCTTGTAATCTTTTTTCTAAACTAGAAATGTACCCATTGATCTCATTCTCGATATAATAAGGGTCATAAGTTCCACTAACGATGGTGATATGAATTCCAACAACGGATCTATAAACTCTCTCACCAACTAGCACTGCGTAGCCGAGCTTTTTGTTTGAACGCAAGTAAGTCACTGCGTCTGATGAAATAAAGTGGGCCAAAAGCGCGTTGATGCTTCTGATGAATGAGCTGCTTCTCAGACCCGTTTGAATAAAGTATACAACGCAACTGCTGCGGTCATCTGAAACCATTTCGTAGCAGTAGTTCTTCGAAGGGCTGATCGGATGAGTGGTAGGAATTACAAGATTAGTGATCATATTATCATTCGGCCTTATCAACGCTTCAATATCATCTGCAAGTTTCAAGGCATCATCTTTGGAGAAATCCCCTTGTATGAGCATGTTGTTGAAGCACTTTCTATCTTCGGCAACAAAAAAAGATCTCAAAAAATCTTCTATATCATTTGAAGTTATCTCGTCCAATGCTTGCAACCTTTCTTCAAAATCGACAGAGTTTTCCTCCAAAATAACAACAGTACTCATAGTGGCCTTCACCAATGTGTTTTGATTTTTTAAATCTTTGTAAACCTCTTTCACCTTCTTCAAAGCAACACTGAATTCGATTTGATCTGGACGGCGAGTTCGCTTAAGATCCTCAAACTCGCGTAATATGGCATTCACAATCAATGGTGCTTTATCGCAAAATCCCCCCACAATGAATCCAACTCTTAAATCACCTTTAAAAGAGGTCATCAAGTTCCAATGGTAGTTCAACTTTTCCGATAAGTATAGCGCAGAAGATAATCTCTTGCTTATGAGTTCGCACAATAGCTCAGCGGAGACAATTTCCTTCGCTGTTGGTTTAGTGTTTGAACAGTTGAGAATATCTGCAGATATTAGAACTTTCATTGAAAACTTTTGAGTTTGTTCATCTTTGAACCAAACTTGCTGTAGCCTGCTCCCTCTGAGTAAAATTGGGGCAGTTTCTAGAAGGAAACACTTGTTGTTGTCAAATCCCAAAGGCATGGTGCTTGAAAGATTGTAAGACTCATCAAACTTTCCAAAAAGAGCTGCTGACTTCTCGCCAAAATCTGGGATGAAAGGATTTTTTCCAAAGATCAAATTATCAGTCGAGAAGTACGCATCAAACAGTTCCCTCGAAGTACTTGATAACTCACCCAAATTGAACATTTTGTAGTCAAAAGAGAAAAACTCATCGACCTTCATGTTTGTTTCATCTTTCAAAATGTCCCTTTCATCATTGATTAGAATATCCTTTTTCCCATAGAGAAGAACTTTCACAACATCATGATTTAGGTGGTCAGTTACAAATTGGTAGCACTCCTGTGCCCTTTGACACCACCAACTCTTTGCTTGTGGTGATTCTTTGTAAAATCCGCAAAAGTCATCTAAATCGCTCCACGAGGGAGATCCTTTCAACGCCCATCTTTTCCCTATTAGTTTCAAGTTGTATTGCAAGTTTGCAGCATAGTCTGCAACCTCATCCATAGATGAGGGGTGGTTGGCCTGATACAAATAATTGAGTAGCTGGATAGAAAAAGAGTCAGAAAGGTATTTCGCCAAGTGTGTTATTGTGTCACCAAACTGAACTATCTTTCCGCCAATTCTCTTGGAAAATGTTGTTCCCACTACTGAAAAAAAGATCTCAAGAATCTCAGTAAATTCAACGCTATTCGACTCTGTTAGAGTGAGGTTCACAATCAAGCAGCAGCTATAAGCGCTGATTTCAGATATAAAACATTCAAGAGACGAAATGATGCCTTTTTCTGTGAGAACTTGATATAATTTTGAGTCAGGGCCTTCATCTCCAATGATGTTCATAATGGCTTCTGTAAACAAGACTGTTTTTCTGAAAGCTTCACTTTCGCCAGGCTCACTTGGAAACTGTATCGGGAACGCAAGTCTGACAGTGGTGGAGGAAGAACACTCCTCAAAAGACTCAATGAAAATACCATTATAGCGACATTCAAGAAACGGATCAAAAGGAGCGACAGTGTCTCGCACTCCGTCGATATTATGGAAGTCGTCAAGGTCTGATTTTGTTGATGCTTCGGCTTGTGAATCGCTGTCGAAGTTTTTCAAGACTAGTTTTTGTAAAATATTGATTGACTGAGAACTCTTCACTACCAAAACAGAGTTTTGAGGGACGTAGTTTCTAGATTGATAACTTGATAGAAGATTCTTCAACTTGTGACTAGGGACAGAACACAAAGTTGCAATATTTCCCGTACCAAATCTCAGAAACTTATTTGTTTTGTCCTTTCCGAAAGATGAGATGATCCTAAGGCCATGGAAGAGAACTTTCGATAGCGTGCTTTTGTTTAGCAAATTTTCGTTGTCTATCACCATCATTTCTGCCATCATCAGCGAAGAGCTAAGCGTAGGAAAGAATATGCTATCCCGCAACATGTCCAATGACTGATCAAGCTTGGAGAAATTATCATTCACAGAGTTCATCTGGTAGTGGAAGCAGGTCAACTCCCCCATAGTGAATGCGTTTAAAGAGCCATTTTGGCACGAACTGACTAGCTTGTACAATTGATTTGGTTTTGCGTACTTCTTTGAGCCCAACAAGACCATATGCTCGCAAAAGTGGGCAAGCCCTGGAACTTGATCTGGATCTTTGTACGAGCCCGAGCATACAGAGAGTGCTACAGAAGAGCAATCATCTGTCGGATCAGATATCAAAAGAGATAGCAACCCATTGGGAAGCTGTATAATCTTGTAGGTTCTATTGGCCTTTCCTATGGGGATATAGAAGTCGTGCTCAAACAGTTTGACTTGGCGAATTTTCGTGAGCATTCTTTTGTAGAGATATGAGATCAGGCGAGATTGTAACCGAGGTTCAACGGTTCTGGTAATAGCTTGACCATATACATCTTGAGTGAAACCATCGAATATTCATCTCGCTTGTAAAAGTTGCCTAATGTGGACAAATCAATAGTACTATTCACTATTGAAAGCATTTGGCTTACTCCACCACCAGTAGACAAAGTGGCTGTTCATTTCCTGGTCAGCAAATTTGAAATACTTCATCAGAGGCACATAATCCCAATCACACTGGATGCTAGAGAGAGCTCTTTTTTGTAGCCTCATCCTGAATCGCAGTCTTCTTGATGTCACAAAAAAAAAATTGAGTGAAAAATATTTCACAGCACACAAATAGAGCTCAGACAAGTCTTTTTGATTGAAATGTCTGGTGAAAAGAAGAGGATATTGGTTTTGAATCCCTTACCGGGAAAGGTCGACTCTATCTTCAAAAAGGCGAACCAAATCAACCAGTCATCAGGCCCGTTCGATGCCACATTCTTATTGGGCGATTCTCTAACTGATGACACTGACAAGCCAGAGATTGCCCCAGATATCGATACTTATTATGGAAAGGGAACGAGGAGTGCATCTGACTCAGATACACTCAGTTCTAAATTGAAAAATGTGGGCGGATTCGGTGTTCAGGAAATCTGTTCATTGCAGGTTGGGTTCGTGATGAGCAAAATCACCGACAAGGAGTACGATGAGCTCTTCGATAAATTGCAAAACACCATGTTGGACATTCTTATAAGCTACGATTGGCCTGCTAAGTTGACAAGGAGCCAGATACAACCGAACATCAGCACTCAAATGGACAGAATCGTCGAGTTGACCCAACCCAAATATATTTTTGCATGCGGTACTCTGGATATCGGTGCCTATTACACTGCTCATCCGTTCAAGTGGAGCCAAACCGGGAGAACCACTAGGTTTATCAGTTTAGCTGAATTCAAAAGCAAGAGCAAGGAAAAGTGGTATTATGCATTCAACCTTGGGTTAGAGGACACCACCCCAGATGAAGATGACAAAGCCGACTATGGAGAGAATCCATATGAGACAAAAGAAGTCGCTAATCAGCTCAAGAGACAATCTGATGAGGATCTGGAAAACCCCCCACTCAAGCAAAGAAAAGTGGTGAACCCCATGTCTTGCTTTTTCTGTCTTTCCAATCCAAAGGTCGAATCACATATGATCATATCAATTGGCAAACTATGCTACATGACCATCGCGAAAGGCCCATTAACCATACCCATGATATCCAAAAATAAGCCAATTGCGGCGCATGCTTTGGTGATACCCATTGATCACATATCAAGTCTAGATCCATTGCAGAGATTTCTTGTCTCTGAAGAACAGGAATCTGAAACCAAAGAAATCATTGAAGAGCTCAACCAGTTTTCCAAAAGTTTAACAGCTTTTTTCAAAAAATCATTTGAGATGGGACTTTGCCAGTTTGAGTTGAACACCAAAAATTCTATCCATTATCACAGACAAGCTTTTCCCATAAATTTGTTTTTCCCTATCTTAAAGTTTCAAAATTTCTTGAATAGTGCTATGGAAAGGAATAACAACAACAAAAACTTCAATAGAGAGAAAAGCCCAACAGAATTTCATCTTTTGGAAAAGCAAGAATCGGGCTATTCCGAAGAAGAAATCAGTGCTATATTCGGTGACAACGACAAGGAGTACATTTCGATTGAATTTTCTGTGATGAATGCTGACGAAGACAATAAGCCAGGGACATTTATGTTTTTGACAAAGGTTGATTCTTCAAAATACATTGATTTGCAGCTCCCTCGAAGAGTTATCGCTAACTTTTTGAAACTAAAAGATAGAGTCTACTGGAATAAGTGTATCCAGCCCAAAGAACAGGAAACGATCGAGACAGATACATTCAGAAGTTTGTACAAGGACTACGATTTTACTCTCCAGTAGTTGGGAAAATGGTCTATCAAATGGTCTATATATTTACACTTTTTCCCTCATCATCCTCATCATCTTCTTCTTCTTCAATATCTGCAAAGTTGAATGAAAATCGGCTGGAATGCTCGCTATCGTTAACCACTGCACCCCAAGATTTATTCTGCTCAATCTTCTTTTGGGAATTATGCACTTTTTTGATATCCTCCTTGGCATTTTGCAAACATTCCTTGAAACCTCTTTCAAACAATAGCTCTTCGAAAACTTGTAGTAATGGCATGCTACTGATTTCCTCATCATCGTCCACTACATCGTGAAGGATGTCTCTTGTCTGTTTGTTCACACTGTCAGCTTGTCTCTTTTCAGATTTTCGTGAGGCCAAGTACCCCTCTATGACTTTTTTTCTCTCTAAGAAATCCTGCTGATCCTCAGGGCTGATGTCAGAAAGTGATTTCATTCTCTCCAAAAGAACTTCCATAGAATTTAAAAGCTTATTAGAATGGAAACCAGATACTTGGTCAGGCTTTTCTTCAAAGAACTTCAACACTTTAGACAATAAAGTCCTTGGAACAAAGTTTTGCGTCAAAGCCACACAATCTTCAATGTTGATTACCAAATGCCACCATCCATTTGGGACATAATTGCATTCACCTGGAAACACCACGGCAACGTAGACCCGATTCTCTGGATTCTTGGAGAGTTTCAAGATATCGTTAAAGAATCCAGATAAGATATATTCTGCCAAAGAAACAGGGCTGGTGACCTCGCTCTCGTCTGTATCTGTCTCAACACCAGGTGGAGTAAGTTGCGGAGGCATCATTATCCAAAGTTTGCAGCCAGAAAGTACCGCATTCCACGCGCAAGTTGAATTTGGATCTTTGTGAAAAGTTGAGCCTGTTCGCTCGGAGCCTACAATCAACCACCTAAAGTTCGGACGGCAGTCAATGATACTATGATCCTCTTCGCTTGTAGAGCTATTGTTCTTGGAGGCGCTTTTCTCATTGAAAACTGTGAAAAGGTCATCCTGAAAGCACTTTGGGACCGTG
Source organism: Saccharomycopsis sp. UWO(PS) 91-127.1 (assembly GCA_002895615.1). Taxonomy (NCBI): domain Eukaryota; kingdom Fungi; phylum Ascomycota; class Saccharomycetes; order Ascoideales; family Saccharomycopsidaceae; genus Saccharomycopsis; species Saccharomycopsis sp. UWO(PS) 91-127.1. Next base: position 651,662 of record JNNM01000009.1, read on the forward strand.
TATTCTTGGGATAGTTGTTCTATTGCAGGACTGTTGCAATCGAATAAATACAAGGGACTTTCATCAAGGTTTTCTCGAAGGTATTTGATGTATGCTTCGAGAGTCCAGCTCACAGATTCTTGCTGGAACTTGGCTTGGGGAAATCTTTCTAGTAAAGACTTGAGAGTCCATTGTGGCCACCTATCGTTGGTCTTTCCTGGGTTGGTCAAAATGAATGGCTTGTCCAGAAGGTTCTCCTGAAAGTACTCCAAAGTAACAAGGTCTTCCAGTAATCTTGGAAGTGAAGTATACGTTGAAGCACCAGCGACAGTTTCGCCTTTCTCGTAGTGCACCATCTCCTCTTTTACTATTTTCTTAAGTTCCCTCTTGTAATCTATTTGCGCGCACTGATAAGGTCTGAACAAAAGCTCAGAGCATAATTGATTGCCTTTGCATTGTATAGCCGCCTCTTTGGTAATGCCTAACAAGGTTTTCCGCCATGATCCTTTCCAATCAACGACGTCTCCTTCATTGTTTTCCTCTCTTGTAAGGTACAATGCTTTCCAAAGCTCCTCGGAGTACGTGAACGCATATAGAGTTCTTGAACAGTGCCCCAAATTCCTGAGATCTGCCGGTTCCTTGAGCATGCTAATGATTTGCAAAATCAACTCATCGTCGAGCGCACTGAGATACCCAAGATCTTTGGTCCATTTCTCCTGTGAGCTTTGGAGTTCCTCGTTGGTAAGAAGAATCCTGTTTCCCGGTGGTTTAACGTTCAAAGGATGGATCGACATTGTTAGCCGTCAAGATAACACCACTGGTCCTTCCCTTGTTCTTCTTCTTCTTGTTCTTCTTCTCTCTCTTCACCTTGAAAAGTTTGGAGATGTCGATGGTGATGATGGCTGGGCGGTGCTCGCAATCGGCATTGCATGAAAGTTTTTATGACTGGCACACGCAAAGCTCCTTATATCATCGTCAACTTATTTGGCTGATATTGAAAGAACCTGTGCTTCTTTTATCCCACAATTGGCCCATTGTTTCTTCTTTCCTCACAAACACTTCAAGTTATGCATCACTCCAGGTGTGAAGAACATGTCAACCGTACAAAGAAAGTCAGAATTGAAAAAGCTCAATCAAGAGGCTTGGTATCGAGAGAATGAGCAATTCCCATCAGTATCCGCCAAATTGGACACTTCTGTGAAGAAAAACATGTCGTTCATCAAGCGCATTCGACAGCCGATCAACAAGGAGAACTATGTTCTGATCATTGCAGATTTTTCTGTTGTTTCGCTTAGCAAGTACATGCCCGAGGTTATGCACGCTCTTTCCGATGGGTTCTCCAAATCAGTGTCGCCTTCTACTACAATGGATGACATTGCAGCAATAATCGAGGTGATTTCTGCTTTTCATCAAAGATTCAGAAAGGCTTTCACGCCATTTTTCCAGCAAGAGGTGCTCGCCAAGTTTGTGACCGATTCTCGGCTTGCAAAGAACCAGGAAGATGGGTACCTTGAGACCTTGGTTTTGAATCAGAATGATTTGAAAAGAGTATCCGTTCAAAGTTTCTTTCTCGCTTTGCTCACAGAATCATGTATGGTTGGCTTATTTGATCGCATTGACGAGGAGTGGTTGAGCTCCTATCCCACTTTTATTCAGAGTCTGTTTGAGGCAAAGCCAACTTCTTACACTGTGGTCGATGTTCTTCTAGATGTACTTAGAGAGGTCATAACCTATGAACCAAGATTTGGGTCGAATCTCCCAGTGTTGACAAGTTTTGTCAAAGTCTATGGAAAACTATTTGCCAATGGAAATGCAGTCGATAACGGTCTTAAAGCCTGTGATGATAAAGTGCAGTTGATTTCGCCTTCCTTGAAAGAATCTGTCAATGATTTGTTTGTAACTTATGGGCAGATTTTCCAAAAGTTCACCGTGAGAATGCATGAACAACTCGAAGAGCTCAAAATGAAATTGAAAACTACAAGTGTGAACATTGGAAAGGTTCCTGAAAGAATGGACGAGATTTATCAAGTAAGGTTCAAGTTTTTCGAGAGCTATAAAGCCTTTTGTGAACTCCTACATGAGACTTTTGGAATAGGTTCGTTGCAATTCCCAAAAGAGGTGGCGAACAAAGATGACAATGTGATGCTGCCTGAAGTTCCAGGTGGAACAGGTAATCCTGAAAATCCCAATGTTAGTGAAACTGGTATCGTTGTTTGGCGATATAATGCTGAGCGAGAGTATTACACAATACATCCCTTGGTGGAGGACCATGTTGACTCTAAGCTATTAGTCGAAACAAATGAGGACAAAGGCTCAGATGTTACAAATTTTTTGGCTGAGTTGGAAACGAATCATGACGATGATATAGTTGATCATCTTAGTTTTGAGTACTGGAACAGAAAGATCAACAACAAAGCAACAAAGAATAGATTACTCCGGTTGTTCGTGGATTGTGATGATCTTTACATGATGAAGCGCTATGCTCGATTCCTAGCTAACAATCGAAATACTCTTGCAGACGTGAAGAATCAGTTGATTGAGAGCTTGGACCTGTCTTTCAGATATTTGATCAATCACACATATGGCACCCAAACCGAGAATTCCAATGCTGTTAACATGAAGAGGGTGACTTTCTTTGCAGAGTTGGTGAAATTCAATTTGATTGAAATACACGTTGTGTTCCATAAACTCAGGTCGTTGATTCTAGAGATTTCACCCTCAAATAATGCCTTGAACGTTCTTATTATTTTTTTTGACAAGTGTGTCAGATTCTTGTTCTATGCCAATGGTACAGAATCACGCGAGTTGATGGAAGATATGTTGGAGCTCATGAAGGAGAAGAGGAAGAGTGATTCACTGTTGACAGCCTCTGAAAGGTCCGCTATTGACTCCTTAGTTTTAGTCACCCATCCTTTATCAATGAAATTGATCAACGAGAAAGAAATGATGCAGATGCATATCAACAAGTACTCCTCTTTGACCGACCAGCAAAAGTTTGTCAAGTTTCTCATTGAAAAAGTATTGGATGAAACCACTTTTCTGAAATCTGAGAAGCTCATATTTTCGCTTGATCCAAAAAAAAGCAACAACTTCAAGTTCTTGGTAATGGTGTTCACCGATCCAGAAAGCTTCAGTTTTGAGAAGATTTACCCTTTGGCTAAAGTGTTGGCTGATTACAATAGAAAAAGAATATCTCCCGAAGTTTTTGTCTACGTTATGGATGACATCTTAGAAAGCGTTCAACGAGGTTTGGAAATCAATGACTTCAAGTTCAACAGAACAAGGATGGTGAAAATGAGATACTTGGGTGCCATTCTTAACGAGTTTTTCAATCTGTACGAGGATGCACAAGGCTTGAGCCCATATCTTAACACGTTTTTCAAAACTCTTTACAAATTGGTGGGACATGGATATCCATCACCGGGGCCTCGCTTGCCAAATATTCCTCCATTGAGCAGGTTTGTGAACCCACTGGATGCGCCAAATGATTACTTTAGAGTATTGTTGATATTGGCATTGTTGGACGCTGTGAAGGACTCCAAGTTCCTTCAAAAGGTGGTGGGTTCTAATTCTGGTGATCCTTTTGTCCAATCTGTCCGTCAACAATTGGGAAACTATCTTCTCGTATTCAACTACTACATTCTCGTGAAAAAGGAGCCCTTGCCAAAGGAGGTTGAGTTCAAGATTCAATTATACTTTGACCATTTGAAAGAAATTGGGTTTTACAGTCTCATCGACAACATGAAAGAAACAAAGCAACAGTTGCAAGTGCATTTCATGAACCTCGCTGGTGTTTCCAATGGCAACCTGCAAGACGATGAAATGCGCAAAAATGAAGAAGCACAACAACAACATGGCCCACAAGAAAGTGATGATGTTGATGAAGGAGACAGTCGTGTTGTTGTTGATGATTACGAGGAGATTTCAAGAAGAGAAGAGGAGCGCAGATTCCAAGAGAGATTTAACAAGAACATTGAGCAACAGTACAACAGGATTGTCACTATGGGAATCGAACACCGCCGAAGCGTTATGGAAAAGGAACACTCTACGAATTTGCGGAGACCTGCTGCTTCTAACTCCGTTAACGCTGCTCCTACTGCTACCACTGCCAAGAATACAAGTACCTATTCTTCTCTAAGAAACCTTGCAGAAACTAGGATCAACAATCTGGGGTCACATTTCAATGGCCAGCGAAGACCCATGAAGATCTCCGTTCTTACAAAGGGGAAAAACGGCACCTCAGGTCCTGTTCTCAGGTCATTGGAAGTTTCCAAACACGATGAAATGGCCTCGATAGCCGCAGCCAAGATAGAGGAGATTGCCAAAAAAGAAGAGGAGCGTGAGAAGTTGAAAAGAATCGTTCTCAATTCTCTGCGACGGTTTGAAAAGGAGTAGTTGGATTGTAATTATATGAAACCAAATTTCAATTAAAACTAAAAATACAAAATCAGAATCATTGCTAGCCATCAAGAAATAAAACAAAAAATTAAGAGTTAAAAACATTATTGATTAGTCGGACACCTGTTCGTTATCGTTATCATTATTATGGAAGTAGTAGTCATTATCGTTATCGTTAGTGGTATTGTTGTAGCAGTTGAAGGACTTGGCAAACGCCTCCTCCAACTCTTCACAGAACCCGCCTTCCGATCCCTCTTCATTGTTGAACTGAGAAACCCAAGCCACGGGTGACTTGATTCTCTCGTAAACTTCCCTATTGCTCTCTAACCACTTCACCAACGTTTCATAGAGAAGTTCTGCCTTTAACCCATGATATTTCCCTGCTTCATCGTGCTTCAGATGAAGGTTCTCGTCGTTCAAGGGCTCTGATGAACACGAGACTCTGAATTTTTCAAATTCATCGTACTTTACCCCTGCAACCATGGTAAATATCACCTTGAAATAGAGGGATAGCGAGCTGAGCCCGCGCATGTAGCCTTGGTCAGGCTCAGTAGGGTGGCTTGGTGGGTATCGGCACGACTTCAAGGATGAGAACTCGCTGGTGACGCATTGTGCAAAATCAATGATTCTTACAATCAAGTTGGGGAACAAGAATTGGTGCTTTCTTTTGTCATCGGTGTCAGCGTCGTTGACAACGTTGTTCTTGTTATCGGGGTCATTGTCATTGTCCTTGTCCTCATCGTTCCCACCATCGTACATCAATAGCAACGATGAGCCGTACATTCTGTACCCTTTCAAGAGTGAGAAAATCTCTTGGAGCTTCTCCAACTTGTCAATCAAAACAGGAATGTTTCTGATGATGCTGGCGCCGTTTGTACCATTGTACAAGAATCTGATCAAGCACTTTGCAAAGTCTGCACCGGCGCTCAAGCCCCTTCCGTAATACTTGTCTCTAGTGACAAACATTTCGAATCGCTGGTCCCACACTTGCATGCCACACATTCTCACCCCAAGCTTCAACGAAGTGGTATGAGCGCATTTTGTTCTTTGCGAAGCACGCTTCAGTTCAGTAGCATCCACCCCGTACTGCCGGGTCCCCATTTTGAGATCCAAAACGCATGGCTTCTTCATACTGATTGTCAAGTCCTCCAACAAAATGAATTTCTCAATCTTGGACACGAGCTTGGGTGCCGTTGTCGAAGATGGCAATTTTGCAGGCGGTGTAACTGCGGTTGGTTGGTTGGCAATAGAAGGTATTGAGACGTTATCCTCCTCATCAAATACGGAGTTTGAAGGAGAATTAGTGCCACTAGTGGCTATCAACTCATCGTCGCCCTCATCATCATCATCGTCGCCTTCACTATTTATGTCGAACATAGTGCTGCCTTGAGCTTTCTCGCCTTCGAATTTTGCCCCAAATGATGCTTCATCTTGTGTACCACTGCTTTTCAAGTTACTTGCCACTTTGATGGCATTAATGATCATCTCTCTGGATGGGAAGTTCTTCGTGGACTCGACATTATTGATGCTCGTCAAATCAACCAAAGATATGTGACGTTTCCTCAACGAATCTGCACTTTCCACTTGATTGACTTCATTGTTCCCATCATGTTCTTCATCATCAATATCGCCATCACTATCACGCTCGCTTTTCTGCAGACCATCAAAAGAGTGTGAAGCCGTCGCTCCCAAGAATATGCTTTTACTTAAAGATGAGGATTCCAAGTCAACAGAGCCACTGTCATTTGAGGCTTTTGGTTGTATTGGAATTCCTTCATTCCCACTTGCCTCTGTAGTTGGTGGCAATTCCTCTTCTTCCGTTTCCTGGCTCATTGAAAAAGCACCTTCTGAGGCACTTGTCAATGTTCTTTCGAGATCACCATCTGATGAAGTGCTGCAGCGATGCCTGTACGTCATCAATGGCTTTTTGAGGTCAGAAGGGCTGCTGAATCTGTGAAGTTTTACATGAGAAGGAGAAGGTGGGGACAAATAGAGATTTGAATGAGAATCAATCTCTCGAGTGCCCACCACAGATTTCAATACTGATGCCGATGTCTTTAATGATACGTCATTTTGAAAAGTGGGGAGTGCTGATGCAAGCTTGGATGATGGTGTAGTTGAAGAAGACTCTTCTGGGCTAGCCTGCTTGGGGTTATAATTGTGGCGATGGTAGTGATGAGGGTGTCTGTGATGGAGCCGTGCTTTTCTTTGTTGATTTCTGACATTTTTCGCGTGTTCCTCAATTGGCGCAAAAACTTCCTTGATGACAAGTTCTTGTAGTTTCCGGTTCACGGTGGTGGCTCCAATCGATTTGGATTCATTGGCAGGGTTGTCAATGGAACCAGAGTCGTCTCCAAGTTGACTTGTGGATGATGAGGTTGCAGGTACCTTACCGGCAGTCAGCCTGGACGGAGAATAAGATGAATCATTGGGGTTTTTCCGTTCGTTGATGGAGAATGCATGCCAAAGGTGGCGTGGAATAATGTGGGTATTATCGTTAAGGACAACTTCTGGAGTCAACAACTCTGGATTCTTCTTCTTGGCCTTTTTCTTCATTGACAGCAGCCATTTTTTGATTGTATCGCTGCCGGCTCCATTAGCCTTGTTGCCAGACGAACTCAAATTAGCATTTGAGTTTAATTTCACCCCAGAGCCATTCTCATCAACCAAACTCCTGTATCTGACATTCAAAACCCCAATGTATTTGGGCATAAAGTGAAGCAATTCCGGATGTAGTAGTTCAATGTTTTCGTACCAATCGTTTTCCCTGTTGACCAAGGCTTTGCAGACAGCACGTCGACTGAACCTGAAGATTGCTGTATGGCCCCCGACTTTGTTCATGAAGGGCGTTAATTCAACTTTCAAGGGGAAGTGTTGTTCCTGCTCTTCGAACTTCTGGTCTTTTTCCGATTCGGTATGGAAGCCTTCAGTTTCAATGGGCGTGCTAGGAACTGATATATTTGCAGGAGCTTGTGTCAATGTCGAGGTGTCACTGTGAGGCAATGAGCCTGAATGGTCGGCAACGAGTTTGTTGGTGCTGGTTATGCTGGTACTACTACCGGTGCTGGTGCTGGTGATACTATTTCCTGTTTCTAAGATATTGACTGGTGGACAAGATTTCAACTTATGATGTTTGCTGGGTGAAACTGTAGGCTCGTCGTACTCTTCCTCGACAGTAAGATACTCGCTCTGAGCATTTAGGTCGCCTCTTGCGTGTGGAATGTAGGTTGCCGAGCTGACTGGCTCCACGACCTGGGAAGTGGGAGTGGCAGCAGTTTTAACAAACAAATCATCCAAAGTTCTAGTGATGGAGTCTGTTTCCGAAACCTCTTCTCCATCTTCTTCTTCTTCTTCTTCTTCTTCTTCTTCTTCTTCTTCTTCTTCTTCTTCTTCTTCTTCTTCTTCTTCTTCTTCTTCTTCTTCTTCTTCNTCTTCTTCTTCTTCTTCTTCTTCTTCTTCTTCTTCTTCTTCTTCTTCTTCTTCTTCTTCTTCTTCTTCTTCTTCTTCTTCTTCTTCTTCTTCCGTTCCTTCGCTCTCTTCCATCAAAACCTTTTCCTCTATGGGGCCCTTCTGCCCTCTGGCCCTCTCTCTGAAATTCTCCAACTTTTTATCACTCTCCGATACCTGCGCAACGGGGGCGCCTGCGCGAGGAACTACATTACTCGAGTTGCCCACACTTGCAACGCTCAGATGGTCTTTCAACCGATGGTGATGATGATGATTATGATGATTATGATGATGCTGTTGCTGTTCCTTCTCCTTCTCGTTCTCCTCCTCCTCTTCTTCGTTCCTGAACAAGCCAAACGATCTAGCGGCCTTTCTTCCGACCACAGGGGCCATCGCACGCTGTTTGGCGGTGGAGTTGGTGGTGGTCGTCGACGTCGTCATCTTCTTCTTCTGCTGCTGCTGCTGCTGCAGCTTGGAAATGCTGGCACTGTTTGTAGATACAAGGCCGAGTTCCGTGGACATAGTATTGTACGGTTTCAAGCAGCATGTGGGTGTATACACGAGTGGAAGCAGGAGACGGTTGCTGGTTTAAGAAAGATCAAGGTCGAAATCAACAAGATCGTATATATGTATAGATGTATATGGCCCCTTGCTTGGAAACAATATCAGTGGAAAAATAAAAAAATAAAACTAGAGAAACCCAGGAAATACAAAAGTCTAGATCAAAAAGAGTGGCCAACAGAAAACGAAGATGCCAAATAAGATCGCCGCCGCTGCTGCTGCTGTGCTACTCGATGATGTTCGTTGATAACCGCTTTTTGACCCTTTTTTGGCGCTTCTTGTTGTTTTGTGCGAAGGTTTGGATTATTATTTTTTTTTCATCATCTTTCGGGGCGGGTGCGGTTGCCCGGGGCGGCAGCACCCACGAAGATGGCCACTACAGGCCAAGGACAAAAGAAGAGTCGACTACAGGACAGTTGGAAACGGTATCTTGAATGGCAAGAAGTGCTAGGGCTATGAATATTCTATTTGGAATCTGTAATTGGAAGTAAAAAAAAAAAAAAATACAAGCGGAATCTGTACGCTCATTCCGTTTATCTAGCTCTATGGTTTTTGATATTGCATCTTGAAAGCGAAAAGGGGGACAATTCTCCCCGTATGCAATGGTATATGCTGAACATGAAGTGAGCTTGCTCCGCTCAAGCAATCACCTCATTCTTTCTCCGCTGCAAAATACTCAGCTTGTCCAAGTTGAGCTCAAACACGTTTGGCATCGTTGGCTCAGCCTCGGCCAGAACTTTGGATTTCATAAACGAAGACGACGAGTTGTTTGGCTGCTCACCATCCGCGCCGTCCTCGTCCTCGTCCTCTTCAACAATCTCAAACGTGTTGGCAAGCAACTGTTCTCTCAACCGGCGTTCCTCGTTTTGACGGTGAACTGCAGTGCTAATGTCAAACGCATCCTTCATGACGATGGCAGCGGGCGAGGCCAATGCAGGACTGTAGGCGCTCATTGGGTAGTAGTATGGCACTTTCTTGCCACCTTCTGCCGCCACGCCTGCTTGCAAGATTTTCAATTTCTCTTGGTGCTTGGCCTCTTTCAAGATCTTGTCGTACCCAGAGTAAATGTACTTGCCCTTGGCTTCATCCCTTGGTACTTTTTGCAAAAAGCTCTTGATCCACGGATCTTCGAAAAACTGATTGATATCGTACCGCTGATGTGGGTTCACACAGAGTAAGTTCAACACGCAGTTCTTGGCCCCGGAGCTGATCTCGTCCCACCATGGTCTAAGAAACTCAAACTGGCCCTTTGAGATCTTTTCAGACATTTCGTCAATCTTCTCATCATAAAAGGCAGGGAACCCACAAAGTAAAGTGTACAAAACACAACCGAGCGCCCACATGTCCACTTTTTTACTGTAGCGTTCATCTTTGACAATCTCGGGGGCAGTGTACCCAACAGTACCGCAAGGAGTTCTGGTCTTGTTCTCCCATATCTGCTTGGACAAACCAAAGTCTGCAAGTTTCACTCTGCCCACATGGCCGCCGCCAACACCAAACCTGAATTCACCTTCATCCTTTTTAGTGTTCAAGTCGTCGGATCTCCTAAGCTTTGATTTGAGGTCCTTGGATGGCACAAAATCAATGGGGTCGAACAACAAGTTTTCCGGTTTCAAGTCGCGATGCACAATACCAATCTCGTTATGCAAGTACTTGAGGGCTTCTGCAACCTGACAAATAACGTGTCTTGTAAGATCTTCGCTGAAATACGTAAGATTCACAATTTGATTGAAGATCTCACCTCCGGTGCACAACTCCTGACTAATGTAGAAATATTCGCTGTCTTCCATGAAATTATCAAACGCCACAATGTTCTCATGATCAAGTCTTCTCAAAATTGTCACTTCTTTGAAGACGGATTGCTGCTGTTGACTATTGAGTTTCTGTTTGCTCAAAATCTTGAGAGCCACGGGCTCCGAAGACTGGACATTCACCCCACGCAACACCTCGGAAAATGCCCCTTCGCCAAGTTTTTCAAAATATCTATAAGAATTGTCCAACAAAGTTTGGTACTTGTCACGAACTGTGCTGGTCATATTCAAGCTGGAGGTTCGGCCATGCTGATGTTGCTGCTGCTGTTGCTGCTGTTGCTGATCTTTCTTTTGGTGGGCACCGTCCATGTTTGGAGTGCTGTGCTCGCTTTTGCTTTTCACCTTGGTCTCGCCATCAATGGAGAAAGATGCCAAATTGTGGGACACATCCTCCACTTTGCCGCCTTGTGGAGAAAGACTATTGCTTGAAAAGCCCAATTCGCTTGGAATGGACATGGCGGTGATGTGGTCTGACAGGAAGTTACCCAGGTTGCTCAAGTTGTTCAGATTGTCGAATGAATAATCGGTTGGATTACTATTCACAATGACTAACGTGTTTGTTGTTTCGTTGGAAGGTTGGGGATCTGCTCTTTTCTTCTTGATAAGAGATTTGAGTGTCTAAATCGTGTTAGTTCAGGCAAAGGAAATGCACGGACGAGAAAACAGGATGATAATAGAAGAGGAGCCTGGATGTCGATGAAGCAGCCAGTCTTAATGAGTAGGATCCTGGACAGATTGCTGAGTATTTGAGTTTTTTTATTTCTCCTCTGTTCTGTTTCTGTTTCTAATCTTTAGTTCAGTTGCTCATTTGCCGTCCTTTTTTTTTCTGGTTTTATAGTTTTTTTTTCTCAGGCTCAGCACGGATTGTATGGCAAGTTTTTCGAAATGGAACATACGGTGATCATATTACAAGATTATACAGGGGAAGGAAGATGTTAAGATGAGTGAGGATGACGATGGATAAGAGGAGCAAGAGAGGAAACTCTTATAAGCTCTTTCTTGCCAGTCTATTTTCTTTTCCGTTCTTTCTCTCTAGATTCTGAGTGGGCCAAAATGTACATTGTTTAGTCACAATGACCTCATAGATTAAGTCTGGGCTCTGGTCGCACAATGCACAGGATTACGATTCGATTGTGATGGTGATGCTCCAGTGATGATGCATTGTTGTGCTGTGCACGGAGCAACTGTTGCAACGTTTGGTCTGGCACCACAGGCTCGTGCTGGCTGTAGTAAATTAGCGAGGACCGCAGGAGCAGGAGCAGTCTTTCCGCCTCATACTTGGATGTAACGTCGCGGAGAATCGTGTTTGAGGGGTGAGTAGCGATGTAATCTGGCTCGCCGTTTCTGTAGATCTTCTCAGATCTAATGTCGTATTGAATAATTTTAACAATGATGCCTATCAGGCCACTACGGAAAAACCTTGCTGTTGCTGTTGCCGCTGCTGCTTGCTGTTTGGGGGTTGTCACCTCCTGATCTTCAGCCATTGTGACGCTGTCATCAAAACTATCGTCATCATCATTATCATTATCGTTATCGCTATCTTTATCAGGCTCTTCCTTTGCTTCCTCCATCTCACCGTCCAAACACTCAATAATGTCCTTGGTAATAATCTCTTCTTCCCGGTTGTTCTCATATCTGTTGAACACATCCTTCGCCAAAGACATGATCTCACGAACATTTCGCATGTAGCTTTTCAAGTTCTGCTCCTTTGTATCAATCATGCGCGTAAACTTGAGCAACGCCCTTTTCCTATCAAGCTCCTTCTGTTCCAACTGTTTCTGCAACCGTGCATTCTGATACTTGAGCATTTCGTTCAATGAATGAACCAGCAGCTTCTCGTTCTCATAGCTTCTGTTAAGCTCCCGTTCTTTGGAAAGCTCCATAGTCAATGCGCGGTTCTTGTTCTTGAGCTGTCCCACCTCGCTCAAAAGCAGCCCAAGCTGATTTGCGGTTTGATGGAGCAACTCCGGAATGTTGTCTTCCTTGATGTTTGCTTCCATTGTCGCTGTCGTTATTGTCATTACTAAGAGCAAACATTATCATAACGGACGGTTACTACATTGATATAATCCCTTTATAATGAATGTGCTTGGGAACAATATTCAAATCTGATCTGTAACAAAGACAAGTAACAAAGACACCTCATCGCCCACATAAAAAATTAGGTCGTACCCGGATTCGAACCGGGGTTGTTCGGATCAAAACCGAAAGTGATAACCACTACACTATACAACCATTTCCGATTTAGTTGTTGGAAATTAGTAATCCATTAATAATGAGCCACAAAATGTTACCCGGACGGCAAATTTTGAATGCTTCTTTCCGATGCCTACAATAGATATGATCCAGAACTAGTTCATCACAATAGTGCAGAATCTTTTTAAGATCATTGAGGTAATCTTTTATTGCTTGATGATATTTTTTTGGCCCGCGTATGAGGCCATTTATGATGTTGGTCATGTAGCCCTGGGACCAGTCAAGACTGAGATAAGTCTCAAAAACCTTACAACTGCATATTCAAAAGACATTAATGTGTTATAACATATATATATATATATATATATATTATTTCGTCTTCTTGTTCCCGTCAAATGGCTTCTCCAAAGCTCTGTAGCTCACCTGCATGGAGTTCAACCAGGAAAGTCCTTGGATCAACACGTACACCATGAAGAAACTGACAATCAACGCGCTCAAGATCCCGTTGCTGAAGAACTGGTGGGTTTCAAAAACGCCTCCTGTTACCTTGATTTCATCATACTCTCCATCATCATCATCATCATCATCACTGCCCAATTTGGGTACCTTCGCGTATTCACCGTCATCATCCTCTTCCTTGTTGGCACCCTCAGTTGGAACTGCGACTTCACCGCCAAGAGCAGTTACGGTACCACCTTCCTTGATCGCCTCGTCAATAAGCTTGTCAAAGGTCTCTTTCAAGCCATCTTTCAATTCCTCAAACCCTTCCTCTAATTTTTCCGACTCACGGGTGAACTTCAAGCTCTGGTAACCTGAATCTGAATCGCTGACCGGGGTAAATTGGGCAATCTTCACCACATGCTTGTTATCATCGCTCCAAACTCGCACAAACTTCTCAACCAGATCCATGTCCTCGGTTATCCCTGTAACAACAACGTCTTTCCCACTGTCTCCCTTCATGTTCATGTATTCATCAATGGTCATTTGTTGGTATCCAAATGTTCTGTTTCCTGAATCGTTGTACACCACTTTTGATACCTTCAAAGAGGAGGATGCAAAAGAGATGCCATGCTTGTCATCATCGAGCAGAAGCGCAACCTTGTCGTACAAGTCCTTGTTTAATTGAAACACCACTTTCGGTTGGACCGTGTCCACTTGTTGTGCAAAGTCTTCAAACATCATGTAATGAGGGAACAATGCATTGCTGCCCTGGATGTACACCTTCCCGCTGTTCTGGAACCCGAGTACCAGCAAAGGTATGAGTGACGAACAAAGTATGGAAAGTTTCATTCTGAATCTTTTTTGATATTCAAGCAAGCTCTGAGTTACTTTGTTGTATAATGGGTTTACGGTAAAAAAGCTTGTTCTTTTTCTTCTTGTTTTTCTTGTAACCAAGATTAACTATCTGTCCGGGTAACTATGATGAGATAAGAAATTAAAAAAATGATTTCGCCCAGGATCGAACTGGGGACGTTCTGCGTGTTAAGCAGATGCCATAACCGACTAGACCACGAAACCACCTTGTTGAAAATGTATTTTTTATTACTGGAGAAATATATTTTAGCAAATCACGTGATTATTGGGACCCGCTCATAACCTTTTTTTCATGGCTCGTAACCAATGGTTAGTGAGAGTTTTACAGAGTAACTAATATTAAATACCTTGTCTATAACATATCCTCATCCACATCATTTCCCAATTGACCTTGTTGCAGGTAGAGGACATTTTGTTGTGCACACGCCTCACCTATGTGCCATCACGTTTAGCCCTGCACCCATGTGCAAGGCGTCCGGTATTAGGGTGTTTTACAACCTCCATGATGATGAGGTCGTCCATGTAAGACAAGACCATGTCACAATCGTGGCATGCGATATCCAGAATTGGCTCGCTGAACACTTTAAAGAAATCAGGTAACCTGTGGAAGTCACATTTTGGCTTTATGGTCTCAATCTATCAGCATAGCATGTTGTTTGATTACTATTTTTATATAGAGCACTCGTTTTGACTTTATTTAAGCTCTAGGGAGGATTTTTGTATGTCTTTGTTTCCCTGAGCCGAGATAGGAAACTTTTTTCCATATTCAGAAACGATCAGTTTTCAGTTCATCTTGAGTTTCACATTGATTGATTGATGAAGTTAAGATGATAGATAGTTATAGTTGACTTGATAAAAAAATTTTTGGATGCCTCTATATCTTTAATGCCCCGGTTGTGTAGCCCCCATACAACTTTTTTTTCACATCTATAGTGAGACTTTGGTCACCTTCAGTATCAATTCTGGAGATGCAGCGTGTGGCCAACGTTGAATAAAGTTTGGCCAATATTCTCATTTGGAGGTGTGAAAGATACTGTAGATAAGTACAGGTTTTGACGGAACTCTATGTATGAACAGATGCCATGAAGCTTTCTATCATCAGAGGTGAAAAGGACGCCAACTAGTTATGTTGTTGATGTGGTCCTCGTTACACTCTGGATACCCAGCAAGTCAGTTATTGGTGCACTTGAAAGTTCTTCCAAATAGTGCCATACTAAGCATTCCAACATGGCGATGTTGGCTAGTGAGCATGTATGCGGTTTTCCCGTAAGGTACATGTTGGTAGGCAATTACGTCAGCAACCAGGGAATTTCTCTGACATTGTTCGAATATATATATATTCATTCAGCTATAGACTATACTATACTCAAGCCATCATAACTACAAGGTAACATCAATGTCGTATACTCCTTATTTTAACCCCGAGAAGGAGCCTAGCCCAAAAGCTAGTCAATATGGTGCGAGCTTTATGATTTGACTGTTCCTGAGTATTTCGTAAACTACAAACTTGACCTAACGACCAGGGAACTAATCGAATATATGGAGATAGTACCGGAAGACTCACTGTATCCTGTGTTGATGAACTGGTATTACGACTTCACTTATTTGCTCAAAGAATTGGAAATTGATCACATCTTGAAGATGGAGGATCCCCCCAACGCCTGAGGCTGAAGACACGAAAGAAGGAAAGACGATAATGTTGAGATACATCTTCCAAAGAAAATCGCTACAAAGATGATAAAGCCTTATAACAATCAGAAAAATGATGGACGTAAGTTTAAACCAAAACAATTCAACCGTCGAAGACCAGATGGGAAGTGTATGATTGATACGGGAGCTGAAGTTTCAATTAGCACGAATGCCAGAAAACTTGATCTCATCAAGAATGACGTGATAGTTTGCATTTCACCTGGAACAAATGACAAAACTCTCATGGCGTTTGGGCCCCAACCAATGAGAGTGAAAATTGATCAGAAACCAGTATAAATTGAAGGCTACTACCTAGATGAAATACAAGCTGGTAACAAATATGATCCACTGATGATTTCTGGCTAACACGGTTACTCACAACATGATCAAGTCCACGCTCTATCAATCTTCAACTGAATCGGAAAATACAATACACGTTGATCTTACACAAGAATGAAACAATGGGATATGTCCAAAACTTGATTACAGGAAGAATATGGACTACGACCCATGTCATGTTTGCATTCCGAGAACCCATCGCTCCGTTCAAACAGCCAATGGTGAAATCCATTGGACTAAATGGAGAAACAAAAGTTTCTGAGAAGATTGTTTCAAAACTGTGAAAGGCAAAACAAAAGAACCCCTTCTTTCTACGTTCAACATGCCTCCTGGTGAGGAACAGCATATTGAACGTAGACAGATGGGGTGGAGGTATTGGTCAACCTGAAGTGAGGAAGCCGGAAAAGAATAATTTATGCGTGCATGGAAAATCATGAAGTCAAGCCATGATTTGAAGGAAAGTGGAATGACTAAACCGACAAGGTGATGATAGAGATAGAGCGTTACAGAAAGAATTTAGAACGATTTGATATTAACCAGGTAATACAGAGCAATCAATGCGCTGCAAGAAGAAGTGAAAGAAGTAAAGAGATCAACTCAAACCATTTCGATCTCAGTGGCATCAGTGTACTTGACTTGAGCAACACCAACCTGGTTAGCTTCGAGATCGTAGTGGACGTAAGCGGATCTCAAGAAAGCATCACCCAAGATGTAGTATTCGCTCTCAGTTGGCATGACACCGACTAAACACATGTTCAAGAGAGACTTGGAAGCCTTGCCGTTCATGTGGTACAAGATGCTGCTGAATGGAACGGTGATGGTCTTGTCACCAAAGGCGAATTCCAAATCGTCGCCCTGAGCGCTACAGGAAGCAACGTAGACGTTTGTCATTGGGATCTTGTGGCCGACGGACGCGCCGATCTTGGTGGCAATGTCGGTTGGGGCGTAGATCAAAGTGGTACCGGAGTCCAACAAGGCTGGGTATGGCTTGTCGGTGAAGCTGTTGCCGCTTTGGGAGATGCTGTCCAAGTTGACAAAGAAAGCGGTTGGCTTTTCGGTTTGCTTACCGGAGTCGTCAATGTTGACAACGTCCAAGTACTTCAAGTCGCCTTCGAACTTGGCCTTGTCGATGGCGCCGAACAAGATCGACCCGGACTTGGCGTCAAGAGAGTTCAAGTACAACGAGTAGGCGATTTTGTTGATGTAGCCTTGGTTCTTCAACTGGACTGGGAAGTTGGCGTACTCACCGTTGGCGGAGCCAAGCTCGACGGGGGCCTCGTTGGCAGTGTAACCCACACCAAGCAAGCCGGATTGCTTGACGGTGGAGTTTGTGGCAAAACCGAACTGGATGTCTGACAACTTGGCGTCACCGACAACAACGTCGTCGGTGGCCCAGTAGCCGGAGGCGGTGGACCCGTCACCGTAGCCAATTCTAAAGCCGTCCTTCACTTTCTTGAACGTGGAGGAGGCAGTGTTGTCAAACTTGGTGGTTTGGGTTTGGGTGCCCACGGATGGGAACCACATGTCAGAGGACCCAGTGTCGACGTCAACGAGCATTTTCTGGCCCGGGGTGCCCACCTCGATTTCAGCAACGTAGTAAGCGTATTGGTTTTCCAAACCAAGGTCAACACCCGAGGCAGCGGCTCTGTTGCGGGCGCCGACTGGGGCACCGCTGATCTCGTCACCGCTGCTCTTGACAACGTTGAAGTCGATCAAGATTGGCTTGGCAGAGCGTTTTTCCACAGGGGCAGCAGAGGCCAAAGTGGCGAGAACCGAAAGAAGAAGAGCGTTGGAGAATTGCATTGGAGGGAAGAATGAGATAAAGGTGAATTGAAGTGATGGGTATTGGGAGAAAATAATAACAGGATTTGGAAGATATCAACCCCAATTTATATTCGTTTATTTTGGCCGGCCTGCTGCCAAGCTCTGTCATCTTTCTTGGTAGTCTCCCAATCACCAAATCATGCATGTCCGAAATTTCAAATTCTTCATTTTCGCCGTGCGTGTTGGACGGACAACGGTGCTAAAATAAGCACTTACTGGTGAATGAACACCCATCTTTCTTGGATTGCTTGGCTATTTTTAGACCGTCCAAAGGGCACTGAAATGATGGAAGTTTCGTGTGATCCACTTTAGATTGCGACATCACGTTCAGCGTTTCCCAGGCTAGAACAGAAGCAAAGCAGTGATGATGACATTCTCGATGCGTTGAAAGCATTGACAAGAATCACTCTCATGTCAGAAAAATATATGGGAAGCTTTTCGAAATCATCATCTTTATTTTCTTGATCCGTTATCTGTGTTTCTAAGTTAACCCCTCAACATTAACAACTTATTGCTTCATCACTATCTCATCACTTCCAGTTATCGATTCAATCAAGAACTTCTGAGAGGTCATCCAGTTGCACTGTGTTGAATGAAATTAGTGTTAATGCTCATCAAATCTCTTCTGAAGTCACAGAGCTCTCAACGTTGTCTGGCAATTCATTGAAAGACAAAACTCTGCTCAAATCCGGTTTATCGGCTATAGACGGAATAAAACAAAATCCGGGCGTCTTGCTGATATTGTGAAGATATATCAAAGTTGGGATTGACTGTGATGCCACGTTGAGCAGGACTGAGTAGCTCAATACGTGTATGTATTTGCTACTTGGAGATAGGGGCATATATTGATTGACAGAAACTCGGAATGCGTTGCGATCATGCCAAACTTAGAGACTACTTATTCTCTAGGTGTCTGAGAAACGCCTATGGCGGAATTAGCGTCTCTCGATGTTTATCGAAAAGATGTGATCGCTCTCATTGTCATTCATCAACGTTTCAAGAAATAAGAGATACAGGTAACGGTTATCACCTCAACCAAAGGTCATGAGGCCACCAAAGGAATACTTTTTAAAAAAAAAAGATCCTGTAGATGCTACAATGGTGCTTACGGCATGGGAACGCGATAATTGAATGAAAATCCAATTTAATAAATGAGAATGCGGAAAATGATGAACTTTTGAAGTCAAGGTTTTTTTAATTGGAAAAGTACTTGGTGACTTTTTGTCACTGCTGTAAAAATCGTTGTGGACCTTGTTGTAGTCATTGTTGACAGTACTGTTGCGAGCAAAACCAATTTGATTTTTCTGATAATCGATATCAACGTAGCTCTCTTCCATGAATGCTGTGCCAAGTTTTACATAATTCAACTAACTGGTGATACTCCAGATATCCAAGGAACAGCGTTTTGTATTATAGAACTTCAGATGTCGGTTGCGGTAGACTAAGTTGGAGATGGGGATATTGAGGATCTTCCCATTAACGTTTTTGAGAATATCAGGGCCAGTGGCATCACAAGCTATGTATTTTCCGCTCAACAGGGTTGGAAGCGCTTTCTAAACAGCTTTATACAACCTGGGTGGGAGACTAAGGTCGGAATAGTCAGGATTGAGACGTGCAAAAAAAAACAACCAAAGTCAGATCCTGGAAGAGCTTTTGCACCAACCAACATGCTGTTCAATCTGAAAGCATTCCGATGATGATCACCTGTCCGGAGTGGGCTTCTTTGGATTGAAGTGTAATGGAGCTCACCATCAAATTTGGAATGATCAACACCACCAAAGATCAACTCACCCCGAGAAGACTGTTAGCATTGTCCAGAAAGATCGAAACGCTTGGGTATTTGATGTATTTGGCGGTCATCAACAGATCAACGATATAAGGAAAACTGCTTAGCCTTTAATCACTAACTTCCTAGATCCCAATCCCAACAATGCAACATTTTCCCCACTATAATAAAGATAATTGAAGAGAAGTTTTGGTAGACTCCACTTCTTGTCTCCGTCAACTAAGTAGAGAGTTTCTGTTGCAAGTCAGGTCCTGATTGAAGCTCCGTTTCTCAACTGATGGTGACCGTTAAACGCTGGTTCGTTATTGGACCCTTTTGCAACATTGAACGTTTTTTGAGGATTGAAGTCGACACCTTTATTATTGTAATAATTTTTGTAGGTTGTTAACATAACGACATCTTCCACGATATTGATTGACGCCTCAACCCATCGGTTGTTGGAGCCAATAATCAATTGAGTATTATATTTTCCGTTCAGTTTTTGCACCAATGGAACGGTGATGGTAGAACCTTGTGGTTGTTGAGGAAGACCTTCATATGTAAGGCGGTGGCACATCAGGGGGATTGTTCCCTTTATTGTCTGCCAGGATGGGAAGTGCCAAAGCAGCAGTGGTCAAAAGGGTGGATAAAAGAACTTGAATAGAAAGTTGCATTGTATTACTTTGATGATGCTTTGAAAACTTGAATGCAAGTGCATTTGATGAGTACCGACACCTTCATCTTTATACTTCATCAGGTTTGGGTCGATACCTTTTTTGCTCTTATAAAGTTCAGTAGGCATGGAAGATTTGGGGGTTTCTCGGGCATCATCTATGCGCATCTTGAAAAAAAAACATGCATGCACGCCTTGCAGAAATTCAGCTGCCATATATTTTCATCTTTTGTTCAAGCCGATCACTGGAAATGTTAGGAAAGGGGGATCATCCCCGCAAGGATTGCGCCTTAAAAGCCTCTTTCTCTGTTTTCTGTTTCTATTCTCAAATGCATAAGTCACAAGCAGATCAGGCAGGGGCTCTTGCAATGGCTAGGAAATACTAACAAGTCTGTGCTGCTCAGAGAAAGAGAGCTGATGAGAGTAATGCCAACGTCACTAACATCGAAGGAGTGAGTTGGTCAAAACAAAATCATCTCACAATTAGCTTAGGCATAACCATAATATATTCAGATAGAAGAATGGGCTCAAGACATCATCTTGGATCAAAGAGAAATGATATACGCGCTACACGAAGGTCGGAAGTAAATTTCCAAGCGCACATTTCAGAATTAAAACAAAAAAACAACAACCATGGGCAAACAAGCAATATCAGTAAAACTCAGCAGATACTGACAATCATGGCCCCAAGAAGAGGAGTCTCGCAGAAAAAGAAACAGCCGTTTGGAAACACTTCGAGTGCCTCGACAACGGCTGCAAGCACACCAGGGCCAGGGCCGGCCTCGGTCTTGGCTGGTGGCTCGCAGATTGTCAAGTATAAATTCACCCAGCCGGAAGCGATTGAGAAATTCCGCGAGATGGTGGTTCCAAGCAGCGAGTCAAGTTCGGGAAATGGCGCTATGAGTGCCCCTGTTGTTGCTGCTTCCTCCGGGCCTGTTTCCCCACCAATACTAAGCCGCAACGGGAAACGCGTGCGAAGATGGCGCAAGCTCCCGCGCGAGATCAAGTCTTTTACAGGATACAAGACGAGTATTTACGTGTGGAAAGGCGAGGGTGAGAAGAAGAAAGAGGAGACGCCCGCCAACGTGGAAATAGCAACTTAACAACTCAACAAAAAAGTATAAGTATATATGTACGATTTTGTTGTTCCATGTCAATCAAACAATAGCAGATCTAATTTGTAAATGATGTGAACAAGAAACCATCATGTCAAGTAGCGCGTCGGATGTGTACCCATGTGTAGACCCCTTTGGTGTGAAAAGAGAACGATCCCAGGAAGCCCACACGGCTGGGTACAGTACAGACATTGAAGGCGCTGCTCGGTACACAGATTACGCGCTTTGTGGTCTCAGGACGTGGGGCCCCACGTGCCTCCATGTGACGGGCGCATATGATCTATGTACAAACCATGTGACGGGGCGCACAGGAAACGCAACAAACACACGCCCCAGCAGACGGGGGGCGACGGTGACTTGACACCCTTCAAACAATCCCTGTTTTTGCCCTCCTCCCAGTGCGCGCCAGCATGTGTAATTATGCTCCAGCATGCGGAAGCATGCAGGGCTGCGCAAAGAACAGCGCCATTCTGCGTCTGCGCTCCTGCAGCCATGCGTTTTGGGCGATTTGTAAACAATCCTCCCAAAATTCTCCCTACTTTAACAAATCCCAGCTCACTGGAAAGGTAAAATATCAGTGTGTACAGGCCATGTACGCCCAAGATGTTGAGTGTGGATGGGGATGTAGAATAGAATGCAACTTACACAAACTGTAATCTGGGTGTTTGCTCATTGGGCGTACACTATTATTGTTTCCATGTCCATGGGCTTTGTATACCATACATGGCTTGCGCACCTCCGTCGTAACTTTCCATTATAATAATAGAATACAAAGCAATATATTTAATATATATATATATAAATATTGAAAATCCTGCTTTAATCCAAACTTCCAAATCTACCTCTCTTTTTGCATTCTCTTCAAAGAGTTTTACAATATTTCTTCACATTCGTTTTTTTGTCCTTCTTTTCAATGCTTCCATCGTTGTTGTCCTTTTTGTACTCTTTTACGGTGCTCGCAGCGTTGGCCAGTGCCGCCAGCGTAAGTCTTTCAAAAAGATTCGACTACTCCAAGCATGGCCATCTCAAAGGCGTCAACTTGGGAGGCTGGTTTGTGCTTGAGCCGTTCATCACTCCCTCGCTTTTTGAGGCTTTCCCAGACGAAAGCTGCGCTCCCGTGGATGAATATCATTACACTGAGCAGCTTGGCAAGGAGGAAGCCTTGAACCGCTTGCAAGCCCACTGGTCTTCATGGATTGTTGAGGACGACTTCAAGAGCATTGCCGGGGTTGGGTTGAACATGGTGAGAATCCCCGTGGGATACTGGGCTTTTCTTGCTCTTGACGGCGACCCATATGTTCAAGGCCAGATTGCGTATCTTGACCAAGCACTTGAATGGGCCAGAAATTACAACATCAAGGTTTGGATCGACTTGCACGGGGTTCCAGGCTCTCAAAATGGGTTTGACAATAGCGGGTTCCGTGAAGATGCCCAATATCTTGCATGGTTGGAAGGCAACAACTTGAACTACACGTTCCAAGCCTTGGACGTCATGATTGGCCGCTACGGCGGGGCCAATTACTCCGACGTTGTCATTGGGCTTGAGTTGGTCAACGAACCGTTGGGGACGTATTTGGACATTGACACGATTCGCAACTTCTACTATGATGGGTACAAGCTTGTTCGTGACACTTTCCACTCCAAGTCCGATGTCATTTTGCACGACGCTTTTAGAGACCAACAATACTGGAACAGCGACTTTGATTGGGAAGTCTACCATAACGTGGTGATTGATCATCATCGGTACCAGGTCTTCAGCACCGGTGAGCTTGCAAGAAGCATGGATGAACACATTTCATTTGCATGCTCTCAAGGAGCAAACACCTCACAGGAGTCGCACTGGACAGTCACAGGGGAATGGTCTGCTGCCTTGACCGATTGCACCAAATGGCTCAATGGGCTTGGCCACGGCGCCCGGTTCGACAAAACTTATGAAAACGATGGCGATTACTACGGAAGCTGTGACACCATTAATGATTTCTCTTCCTGGTCTGATGAAAAGAAACAAGACACCAGAAAGTACATTGAGGCCCAATTGGACGCGTACGAGCAAGGTGCTGGCTGGGTGTTCTGGACCTGGAAGACCGAAAACGCGCTTGAATGGGACTTCCAAAAGTTGACATACTACGGGTTGATTCCTCAGCCTTTGTCTGATAGACAGTACATTAACCAATGCTGTTACTAAAAAGACCATCCCCTATTCTCGCATCATGACACTAGATTTGTCCCTACTATTTTTTTTTTCTTTCTAACTGTTAATTTCGTTTCGCCAGGTTGAATTTCTGGCTGGGATCATTCGCCAGGTTGAATTTCTGGGATCTTTCTTACTTCAATTGGCCATTCAACCAACTAACTTACTAGAGTTTATATTATTATCATTATCTACAAATTAACTACAAAATTGCAATTTCAACGTAGTCCTGAAATTTCACTTTATCCTTTCATGCAGCCTGTTTTTTTTAGGGGATGAGAGAAAAATCAAGAGTGTAATAATGAAACAAGTTTAGATTATCATTTTCATCCATTGTACATTGTCTCAGAGCTTTCTTATTCCTTTCTTTTTCTCAAGTGGGCGGAATGGGGCTGTTCCCAGGGGATGGACTTGCGGAGTTGCTTGCTGGCCAGTTGGCTTGCTGGGGCTGTTCTCCGAGATCTTCGGTCTTCTTCTGGTTTATTTATAAGTTTCTCACCAAAATTTCCGAAAAGAGGCTCCTTTGAGATTCGCCCTGGAACCAGGGGGCATGTTGTAGATTCCCATGAGTAATCTGACAATGATACGCTCGACATCGAACTTCATTCGTAGAAGTCTTCTCTATTTTACGCCAGTTTGTTGATATTTTCTTGAAGGGTGAAAGATCACGTGACACAGAGAAAAATTCCACGACGCTCCACAATAAACAGGACGAAGAAGAAGAAGAAGAAGAAGAAGAAGAAGAAGAAGAAGAAGAGATGATTGCTTGCTGAAGAAGTCAACCATGATCAGACCATTGATCAACATCGTTCGTCGCCGCTATGCTACGTACAACACGTTCAAAAACGCCAACATCGTGGTGTCGCCCCTTGGGTACTTCAACAATCCGCGGTACCAGAAGATTGCCGGCGCCACTGCAGGGGTGCTCGGGCTCTTTTACGTGACCCATCTTGACAAGGCCCCTGTGACGAACCGGCGCCGGTTCATCTGGGTGCCCGACTGGCTTGTTCTTTACGAAAGCCGCTCTTCAGAACAGCAGATTTTGAAAACCTACGGGGCACACATTCTCCCCAAGCACCATCCTGTGCACCAGCGGTGCGAACGGGTGGTGCGCAACTTGTTGCAGGCCCTGGAGGAGCTCCTCAGGGAGAACCCGCACGATCTCAACGGGAGCTCCATAAACTCAAATCAAGTCCAATGGGAGGTCCACGTTGTCAACGACCCGCGGGCCCCGCCCAACGCGTTTGTGATCCCCGGGGGGAAAATCTTTGTGTTCTCCACCATCTTGCCCATTGCCAAGAACGACGACGGGCTCGCGACCATTCTTTCCCACGAGATCTCGCACCAATTGGCCAGCCACAGTTCCGAGCGTGCGTCCGAGAGCGTGTTGCACATGCTCTTGTCGGTGTTGGTGCCTCGGGAGTTGCAGGACTTGGTGTTTCGAGGCCAGTATTTACTCTCGTTGAAACACTCGCGCACCCAGGAGTCGGAAGCCGATTACATTGGCATGATGATGATGAGCAGGGCCTGCTATCATCCAGAAGAATGCCCTCAGCTTTGGCACAGAATGGAAAGCTTGGAAGGAAGACGTGGTGGTGGCGGCTCGTCGTTGTTGTCAACGCATCCTTCAAGTGCCAAGAGAAGACAGGACATGGACAACTGGATGCCCCAGGCAATAGCAGAGAGGGGCAGCGCAGGGTGCAAAGATGTGACGGCAATGTTCAACATGTGGTGAGATATATATTACAAGGTTAAAATCAAATTCATTCATTCATAACACTCTAGCTAAAATGCAAGCTTTTTTACCTTTTCATTTATTGATTGTCAGTGAGAACTGCCTTCCCTCCCAGCAGACAATAACTGCCAAAATAAGAGCTTGCCAAAAAGCAAATGACGCTCTTCAAAACAACAGGAACCAAGACCATGTTCCCGGTGTACATCAAGATCCCCACCACGATGATGGTTACCACGATGATGACAACGAAAAAGTACCATCTGTGCTCGTAAAGGAAGTCCCTCACGGGCTTGGGCAAAAACGCCCACCATTTGGGCGCTTGCGCTTCTCTATCCGGAACGGGTCTCGGCAACAAGGGCAATGACTCGTCGGCACCGTCATAGCGATGCTCTTCGTTCTCGCCTGGCTCCAACTCTGGGCTTACCGCCCCGCCTACTCTTCTAAAGCATCTTCTAATCTTCTTGTAGTTAGTTCCGACGTCATCGCCACTGCCATTGTCACTATCATTGCCAACTGCATTGCCATTTCCAATTGCACTGCGGTCGAAGCCCATGTTGTAACTAACTCCAGCGGTTCAACCTGACTATTCTTGTTCAAGGGAAGGCAAAAAGCGTTTGCGGGAAGAAGATTTAAACAAGGACGCCCCCGTCGTTCCACGCATGGCCGCGTGCCCGCGACCGGGTGGCATGTGGAAAATAAAAAAAAATAATCAAAAACATAAACAAACAAAGAAAGAAACCTGATGAGCTCATACGGACAAGCGAGAGATAGCGATATGAAGATTGAAGAGCTTATTCTCGACGGGTTCAAGTCGTACGCGGCCAGAACCGTCATCAGCGACTGGGACCCGCAGTTCAACGCCATCACAGGCCTCAACGGCTCGGGAAAATCCAACATCTTGGACGCCATTTGCTTTGTTCTTGGGATCTCGGCCATGTCCACCGTCCGTGCTCTGAGCTTGCAGGACTTGATCTACAAAAGAGGCCAGGCGGGCGTGAACAAGGCAAGCGTCACCATCGTGTTCGACAACTCCGACAAGTCCACCAGCCCCATTGGCTTTACAGACCACGCAAAGATCTCCATCACCAGGCAGATTGTCTTGGGCGGCACCTCCAAGTACTTGATCAACGGCCACAAAGCCCAGCAGCAAACGGTGTTGCAGCTTTTCCAGTCGGTGCAGCTCAACATCAACAACCCAAATTTCCTCATCATGCAGGGCAAGATCACAAAAGTCTTGAACATGCCCCCCGCCCAGATATTGGCGTTGATTGCCGAGGCCGCCGGTACCAAGTTGTTCGAGGACCGCAGGGAGAAAGCCGTAAAGACCATGGCAAAGAAGGACACCAAGCTTCTCGAGATCAAGAACTTGTTGTTGGAGGAGATTGAGCCGAAGTTGGGCAACTTGAGAAAGGAAAAGCAAACTTTTTTGGAGTTCCAGGAAACGCTTTCGCAATTGGACAAATTGAAGAGAATTGTCAATGCTCATGACTACGTGAACTGCAAACAGAAATTCAGCGATTATAATGACCAGCTTACCAAGGACAAGTCCACAATCCTATCGTTAAACTCATCCATCGAGACCCTCAGCACGGAAATTGCATCGTTGGAAGAAGACCTTGTCAAAGTAAAGAGCGTTAAAGAAAAAGAGTTGAAAAACGGCGGCAAGTTGCAGAATTTGGAAAAACAAGAAACAGAATTGTCCAACGAAATTACAAGAATGGGGACCTCCATCAACTTGAAGTTGGAATCCATTGCTGAAGATGAGAAAAACTTGACTGCAGCCCAATCCACACTTTCAAAGCTTTCCAACGAGCTTGAAGCAAAACGCAGAAAATTTGATGGATTGGGCACCGTGAAATCAAAAGCGCAGGACACCCTTGGCAAATTGAAGCAAGACGTTAGCAAAAAGGAAGAGTTGCTTGCATCCTTGCAAACAGGGGTTTCTTCAGGTGGGAAATCAGGCGCAGTCGGGTACAGAGGCCAACTACAAGAGTCAAAACAAATGTTGGCCAATTCAAAGGTCAAGGTCGAGCAAATGAAATTGAAAATCGACAGGTTGCAAAATGAAATATCTCAAGATGAATCAAGATCTGCCAAAGCCAAAGAGGAAATTGCTCGGACTGAACATGAAATATCAAATTTGCAAAAAGACTATGATGACAAAATGCAGCAACTTTTGCAAATTGGCTTTGATCCAGAAGTTACCCAATCTTTGAAAGCCAAAGAACGCACCCTTCAACAACAATTATACAATCTCCAAAATGAGGTGGAAAACATGAGGCGGCAATTCACTTCATTGGATTTCAACTACTCCAAGCCAAGTGCTAATTTCAAACCTGAATCCATCAAGGGTGTTGTAGCAAAGCTTTTCACATTGAACAAGGAAAACTTTGACTCTGCCACTGCGTTGGAGACAAGTGCAGGCGGAAAGCTTTTCAACGTTGTCGTTGATAATGAAGTTACCGGGTCACAGCTTTTGGAACGCGGCAGGCTTCGGAATAGAGTGACGATCATCCCGTTGAACAAGATCTCCACAGACTATAAAATCAATAGGCAAACGGTGGAAGTTGCCAAGAGATTGTGTCCTGGCAAAGTGGAGTTGGCCCTTAACTTGATTGAATTCGAGGATGAGGTCTTCAAAGCGATGGAGTATATTTTTGGCTCGGTGTTCATCACAAAGGACCCTGCAACGTCCAAGGAAATCACTTTCAATCCCCAGATCAGGGCCAAAAGCGTGACGTTGGAAGGAGATGTGTATGATCCTTCAGGAACGTTGTCGGGTGGCAGCCGGCGTCTGGGGGGTTCATTGTTGATTTCTTTACAAAACTTCAATAAACGCAACAACGAGTTGCGCCAGCTACAGGAGGAGATTCATGATACAAGGAAGCAGCTCCAACGAGAGGAAAACATTAGCAGGCAAACCATGTCGCTACAGAAACAAGCCAACTTGGCCAAACATACCCTTGAGTTGGCAGAGAAGAAATTAGCTTCGGGTTCTGCCCAGCAATTACTTCATAAGATTGAACAGAACCAGAAGCTATTGCAAGATTTAAAACAACATATTGAAGATGAATTACAAAACAATCAAGCCAGCTTGGTGGATGAAATTTCATTGATTGAGAAAGACATGAAAGAGTTTGAAGCAAACAAAGGCTCTAAATTGCTTGAATTGGAAAAAGAGCTCAAGAAGGAAAAAAATGAGGTTGAAAAGATGGAGCAAACATTGGGGGAGGAGTTTGCAAACTTTGATGATTTGGAATTTGAGTTGGAAAAGCTTGCCGGGGATGTCGATTCCAGCAAAGAGCACGTTGAAGAGTTGGAAGCCACCATCAAAGACTGCAAGAATAGTGTTTCCGAGCTTCGAACCAAGCTTGGCAACTCCACAGAGTATCTTCAGTCTTTGAACGCCCAAATCACTAAGGAAAAGGCAAGTTTGTTGGGGCTCGACAAGGAGATGAATGAGTTGACCAAGTTGATCACCGACAAGTCCAAGACTTTGAATAAAAACAAACTTGATGCCCAGAAATTAAGCCATGAGCTTGAAAAAATTGAAGCAAGCACCACTAAATACCGTGGGTACTTGGAGAAACTTGAGGCTGAGAATGACTGGGTAATGGACAACAACGTTGTTCAAAGCATTGTTGCACAAAACCCAAACATTGATTCCAAAAAGTGCCATGACAAAATCAGCCGATTGCAAGACAAGTTCCAAGGAATGCGGCGCAAAGTGAATGCCAACATTATGTCGATGATTGACAACGTTGAGAAAAAAGAGGCGTCACTTAAAACCATGATTGAAACGATTGAAAAAGACAAGGCGAAGATTGAGGAAACCATTGTCACCCTTGACGAGTACAAAAAGGAGACGCTTGTGAAAACGTGGCAAAAGGTGTCCACCGATTTTGGTAGCATTTTCGCCGATCTTCTTCCGGGGGCGTTTGCAAGGCTTGTGGTGCCCGAGGGCAAGGACATTACCCAGGGGCTTGAGGTGAAGGTGATGTTGGGCAAAGTGTGGAAAGAGAG
The DNA here is from genome assembly GCA_002895615.1 of Saccharomycopsis sp. UWO(PS) 91-127.1. NCBI lineage: Eukaryota > Fungi > Ascomycota > Saccharomycetes > Ascoideales > Saccharomycopsidaceae > Saccharomycopsis > Saccharomycopsis sp. UWO(PS) 91-127.1. Next base: position 680,722 of record JNNM01000009.1, read on the forward strand.
CTTGGTGGAGTTGTCTGGTGGCCAGCGGTCGTTGGTGGCGCTTTCGTTGATCATGGCTTTGCTCCAATACAAACCAGCACCCATGTACATTCTTGACGAGGTGGACGCGGCGCTTGATTTGAGTCACACCCAGAATATTGGCCATTTGATCAAGACGCGGTTCAAGGGGTCGCAGTTTATTGTTGTTTCGTTGAAAGAGGGGATGTTTACGAATGCAAATCGGGTTTTCAGGGCAAGATTCCAGGACGGGACTTCGGTCGTGAGCATTATGTGAAGCAAAGACAGACCTCCGGGAAGAAAGATGGCACTCTACAAGGACATGTCTCAGATCAGAAAGAGGACGACAGTGACTCATCGCCTCAATCGGGCAACGCAGACAATTTAAGGGTGTTCCAAGTCACTTGAGTTGTAATCACTTAAAATAACGGCTGTGTCGCCAGTTTTTCTTTTTTGCTTTCTCAATAATTGAAGCAACAAGTAAAGACACAACAATCAAATTCTTTTATTCAAAATGGCAGTCAAGTTAGGTTTGGGCTTTGTTTGCAAGCAATGCGGGACTTACAACCCCCAGATGACCCCACGGTGCCGCCGATGCAACGCACGCAACGACCGGGTCCGCTCGCCCAACGATCCCAGAGGGCTATCTTCCAAGGCTATCGGGAAGCAAAATAAGTAATAACCAAGGAAGGGATCGCTAGATTGGGGCCCCACAAGAGAGGCCCTATTTTTTTATTATTATCTCAATAACGGTGAATAAATCTCTTATCTAACGACCAATTGTATCACTTTCTTATCTAAAGACCATTGTAGCAAGATGACTCACTGTCCCGTCCCATCCTGATATCCTCACTTCTAAGGGTATTCCTCGTCAAGTACTTAATGCCCTCCTCATCTTCCTTTTTATTTTTTTCTCTTATCGTATTTTCTTTCCCCAGATTTTATAAATAAGGTCAAACTCCCACTCCCGCCCTCGCAGAAACACAACAGCCTTTGAATATCACTCCAAAATGCCTCCTAGAAGTAACGCCTGGGAATGCCACATTTGCCGCACCTACACTTTTAGCTACAAGACAACGTGCTCCGACTGCGCCCACAAGGTATGCTATAAGTGCCGGAACGTCAATGTTTGAGTTCGTCCTTCACCTGTGGTCTCTCAAACTAGATCTGCACTTGATGCCATCTTCTCTGCTGCTCTTATCTTGCTCTTCTTTCATCGTTCTTCACTTATCGGTCCTCGCTTAGCGTTGTTCCTGCGTGCGATGCTCAACCTGCACCTCCAAAGTGCTCTTAGCAATTCTACATTTTCTAACAATCAATCAATCAAATTAGCCAATTACATAAAAATGATGTAAACCATCAAACACAAATCTCAGTCACAACTGTAGTCTCGTTGCCTTCTTCTTCCTCACCATTGTCATCATCATGATGCTCCTCAGACTTTGACTCAATGACTGGTTCAACAACAGGCTCGACAGCTGGCTCAGCAGACTCAACAGCAGGTTCAACAGCTGGCTCATCAACTGGATTGGCCTTTTTGGCCTTCTTGGCCAACTCTTTCACTTCTTCAATCTTGGAAAGATGTGCAGCTTGAACCGTGATATATCTTCCTTTGAACTTGGTCCCGTTCAAGGAATCAATAGCCCTTTGCTGACAATTCTCATCGGCAAGAACAACCATTGCAGAAACTCTGCGTTGATGCAAACGGATCCGAGAATTGTACTTCCCCCTGTAAATAAATACATCAATAGGATCGTACTCAGCAAGCCAGGCTCTCAAATCAGTGTCGGTAGATTTGTAGTAAAGATGATTGATGAAGATGCTATCTTTGGAGATTTCTGGCCCTGCAGGAGCGGCAGAAGTGGCTTCAGAAGCTGCAGTTTTGCCACCTTCAACCGTCTCGTTGGAGGTCCCATTGATGGTGCTGTTGGATTTTGCAGACTTGGTGAAAGATATCTCTTTAAAGGTTTTCTTTCCCGATGGCTTGTAAGGAGTATGCGGTTTAACCTTGATAGAACGGTTGCGGTACTTTTTGTTGTTGAACTCCTTGAGGGCTGTGTTTGCAGACTCCTCGGTGTCAAACTCGACATAGGCCACACCCAAAGACTTTTGGTAAAGGTGGTTCTTGAAGCCTCTAACGGTGTAGGAAGGCACAATTGCAGAAACACTTTAACAAGAAAGGGCGTTATTGATTAGTACGAGGGGTTTGAGCGCTATCATTGAAAAACAAACGGTAAGGCGGCATACACATTATAATCTTGGAAGAACTCCAAAAGATCATCTTCAGTAGTACCATAGTCAAGATTGGTGATATGGAGTCTCTTGTTGACTCTTTTGTCAGCCTTTGCGGCAGAAGCAGCGCTTTCCGGAGAAGTGGCGCTAGAGCTTTCAGGCTCAATCCTAGGAGAGACTGAGCTGGACTTGTTGGAGATTGGAGCGCTCATTTGAATACAATAAGTTTCGATCCAGACGGTGAAAGGGAAGAAAGAAAGAAAGAAACAAGCGAACAAGAACAACAAAGAGGCAAATCAACTTTTTTTTTATATATGTTTTTGTGATACTTTTTAAATTTGAGGCAAATATCTACATTTATTACAGTATTGATCAATGCCAGACAGACTGAGAGCCATATCGTTTGACATCATCAATGGATATTTCTCCCCCTGAACGACTGACACGACATCCATCCCACATTTCACTTACATCTTTGATTCTTAGTTTTCACAGACCCTTTTGAAAGCCTGCATTGTTTATTTTATGTGAGAGCATTAACATGGACCAATTTGAAACAATAATCATCATACATCGATTCATATGATTCAAGCGGCCGAGGCAGCAGCACGTTTAGCAGCAAGAGCCTTAGCGGTACCGTGCAAAGCATGCTTGTGGTTTCTCTTAAATTTTGGATCAACACCTTTCAAAGATGGATATCTGTAAGTCTTTGGCTTCTTGATACCATTCTTGTGAGCCTTTTTGGTTTGGTTGTGAGCTGTGTGATTCTTGGATTTGGCCATTGTGCTAAATAAATGTTAGTATTATGCTGATAAAGAATAAGAGCAATACTTTTGAACGGTGGAGCATTAGAAGGCACATTTTATGATGATATTATTTCGTCCGTTTTCACATTTCCATTACTAAATTATGGTCTCGTGTTCGATTCGAATTGATCTTTCCCCCAATCATGATGACATTCATTCATTTTGTTTTGATCATTTGCTGGATAATTTCATGATAACCCCATTTATTCACTCTTGCTGAAACGGTCGACCTCATTTCCTTTCCCATTTCTTCTTTGCCTGATACAAATACAAACAACGCCATTCTTTCTTGCTGTCCCTTCTATTCCATCCACTCAAGCATACCGGTGATCAATACGTACAGTTATTCCTTGTCAAGTTGAGTATCTGGAGTACGACAAACGTTCAAACAGACGCTTTCTAAGATTTTTTTTGATTATTTTTGATGAACTGCGAGGAAAAAAAAATCTGAAAAGAGGAAATGGAAAAAAAAAGAGACGAAATGATGAGATTCACACGTGCTTATCATGAAAAACAATAACATTCATGAAACACGTGCTTTGAATTAGGGCTTAAAAGAGAATGCATAATAATGCAAATACACGTGAGCAAATATGCAAGAACACGTGAAAGACATATGAATTCATACCAATGCAGGTGCATATGAATGCATATGCAGCAGCATGTGATTTACACATGAAAGTGCATCGATTCCATCTCATCTCATTTTTAGCGACACTTTTTTGGAGTTCGTTTTGTACACTGTTCTCCTCGGTAAAGCCTGCCCCCTCCAAAAATTCCCGTGCTAAACTAAGAAGAGCCTTGGTTCTCTGGTTACCATGCTGATTTTTTTTAGCTTCTCGATTTTTTGCTCTCTTTTGAACTGACTAATAATAGAGAAGGGGCTTTTGTGACGACTCGAGTGAGACTCAAATAACATTCCCAGAATACCCAGAAGTTCTGTTCCTCTTGAAAAAATGTTCAATTTGCTAGAAGTGGCACAGCCTTCGCACTTCAGAGTGGCCTTATCTGGTGTTACAGGTTCAATCAGGTATGCTATATCATTCTTTGGATTCCAGATAGATATGGGGAATATGTTTCTTGACATCTTGCTAACCCTCGATTTAGTTTTGCATGCTGGATTGTCTTGCTCATTCCACAATTGATTGAGCAATGGAAGCTCAAATCCGCAGCAGGCATGTCGCTCAGCACTGTGTTGATCTGGTTTGGTGGCGATGCTGCAAATCTTGTGGGCGCCGTGTGGGCCCATCTTCTTCCTCCGGTGATTCTCTTGTCAGTGTGGTTTCTCATTATTGATGGCTCGCTTTTGGCCTCGTACATCTACTACACACATGTCTTCCCAAAGAAGCACAGTAAAAAATCATTGATTCACATTAGAATCAACGACGCCGGCGAAGAGGAGGAGATCAACGAAGCCACCTCTTTGCTCACTTCAGCGACAACCGCTGGCTCTAATGCAATTTCAGAAACAGATGCCCACTCTCATAGACATGAAAGACGCAAGTCGAGCGTCCGCTCAAGAAGAGACTCGTTGACCTCGCTTGTGGTGGCCTCCACCCACTGGAACATCTTCCAGAAATACGTCTTGCCCGTGTTGTTTGTTTGCCTTGCCGGTGTGGTGGGCTTTCTTTTTTCTTCCAGCTCTTCCTCCTCCCCGCCTGATGCACCTTCAGACCCCATTCAGGACCCAGAGATCTCGTTTGCAGCAGAGTTCTTTGGGTACTTGTCGGCAGTGTGCTATCTCGGTGCGCGTATCCCACAAATTGTTTTGAATTATCAGAGAAAGTCAGTGCTCGGCTTGAGCTTGCTTTTTATCTTGTTCTCCACCTTTGGGAACTTGACCTACTCTTTGCAAATATTGTTCTTCCGCTCCGATTGGAACTACATTGTGTTGAACACTCCTTGGTTGGTTGGGTCCTTGGGGGCCATCTTGGAGGACGCGGTGATTTTTTCCCAGTTTGTTATTTACAAGGAGAACTCGAACGAGAATGAGTTGGTTGAGGTGATAGAAGAGGTGTAACATCAAAATCAATGCCCATTCATATCTAACATGAAAACAAAATAAAAAGCTCAATCATATTGCTGGCTTTCACTTATCGCTTCTTGCTTCGTTTTTATCTCTAATACAATTCAAAATAAAAATTTCATAAATAGACTCTATATCAAGTAAATTTCTAATACGCTGAGGGGGTTTCATTATGGGGCTGCAAGGAATCCTTGTATGAGCACACGATTCGAGAGGTTGACTCCCTTCTCTTGGATTCGCTTGATTTCACTTGACTTCCTTTCGGCTCACTTCGCTTCGCTCAGCTTGCATCAACGCTTCGCTCGCACAGTCTCGCTCGGTTTCCTACTTTTTGGCCCCGACCTACTTCTGCTCTTCTTCACAGCCTTGCTCCCACCACCCCCTCCTCTCGCACCGCCGTCTGCTCCACCACCACCACCACTACCACCCCCACTACTGGCCTTCATCTCCTCAACCAAGGGCCCCCAAAACACAAAAAACCCATCCTCTGTAATTGCCCGCGTTTCCTCCCAGTACAACTCCGTGTCGTCTATAAACGGGTCCTCGTAGTCGTATTTCCCCAACTTCCGATTATTCTGGGCAATTAATCGCCGAATCTCTCTTTCTGCATCACCTTTGTTGCTCTCGGTGGCCTGCGCCTGCTGCAACTTCAACTGAACCTCGAGTTTCTGTTGCTTTTCCTTGCGCACCTTCATTTGATTCTTCTTGTGCTCCTTCAAAAGCTCGTTATTCTCCTTGGCTTTGACATCAACCACACCATCTCCACTGCCGTCTCCTCCAATATTGCTGCCACCCACTGTCGATGGCATATCCATCGCACTGGAATTCCCCTCATCAAAAAGGTCATCTCCAACACCATCAAGCGCAAACGTCGCGGTAGGGTGCACCGTACGAAACCCGTACTTGTCTTCAGCAAGCTTCATAACATTGATAATAGTTTGCCCATTCTCATCCGCAGTGCTCCCCAATGGAACATCAAAAATCAAAGGAATCTCTCTTCTTTTCCTCAAAGATTCATCAAGCTCCTCCCCATCATCTTCATCAACATCCACCTCTTCTCCCTCGTCATCTTCTTCCATGTCTTCCATGTCTTCCTCATCATCTTCGTCTTCTTCGTCTTCATCCTCATCCTCAATCTCCTCAATCTCAGAACCACCCATTGCAACATCATCATTCTCTCCATCCTCATCCTCACTATTCAATAGTTTCCCTAAACTTAAAGACTTTTTCGCTGATGTCAATGCAGTGTTATGTGCTTTCTTACCAGTATTACCCTTTTTGATCACCTGCACTTTGGCTTGCTTACCGTCAGATTTGCTGGCACTTTTGCTAACAGGCTTTGGTCTGTTAAATGTGGTAAACGGTGCTTTCACTTCAACAACACCTGCAGCGCCAAAAGTTGCGGGTGACAGCAGTGCTGGGGCCGCCGCCATCGCCACCGCTGCCTGCGGTGGGGGCGGCGGCGAATTGGACAACAACGATGACACAGAATTTACAGAAATGGCTCGCTTGACAGTTTTGCCACCACCGCTTGCCAGTTTTCTAACATTGTTCGTGTTACTACTGCCAGCACTATTCAGATTATTACCACTCTTTTTCGCGGCACCCTTGGAGGAAACTTTTGAGTTCAGAGGCCTGGCAATGATGGAAGGAACCAAACTGGATGCCTCCTGTGCGGAAACAGCCATTGGCGTGGAACGTGCAGACGAGGATGCCTTTGACTTGAACCCATCCGCAGCAGAATCCACCGAAAAATTCTGAAATTTGATGTCAGGATTCGCGTAGTCGATTGGGTTTGAGCTTGCCACAATCACAGGTTCCATGTTGCCGCCAATGGATTCTAATTGAACGGCAGCCTCTTTTGGAGTAGTTTTTCTCTTTTTGCGGGACTTGGTTTCGGACTTGACATTCGCGTTACTTTGCATTGCCATCACAGGCCCTGGAGATGCGCTGGATCGCAGGTTCGTCCCTGATCCTCTCTTTTTTGTTTTGGAACCAACGGGATTCTCTAGTATAAAGTTGCTATTATTGTCGTCTTCGTATTCGTCATTGAGAATGTTGGCGAAAGAAATGGGCTGCAAATGCTTTGGCCTTGCAGTGCTGCTACTCTGGGCGTTCAGCAACGAAGAAGGAAATGTGCTCGGTTTGGGGTTTGTTGAATCGTCGTTGATGATGGAGGAGAGCGATACTTTGATGACTTTCTTTTTCGAAGTTGGGCCTGAAGAGGAAAGAGAGGAAGCCGTGGAAGCTAACGACGCGGCCGAGGAGCCTGCAGAGCCCGACAATGCCACCAACGCGGGCTGCTTCCCGTGTCCAGTTACAGAGAACGATCCAAACCCTGAAGGGTTGTCCATCTGCCGCTCTTTCTTAGTGGGCTGGCGGTGTCTATTGGGCTGCACGGTGACAAACTCAATGGGCTTTGACGGCTCTTTCCTGTCGTAGATCTCCTCGCCATCGCCCAAGTCGATGACGTCGTCCTCATTGTTGCTGCTCAGACTGTTGCCATGGTTATGCCCATGGCCAAGACCCAGCTGCCGCAGCCGATGCGACAGCAGCAGCGGCGGCGGCGGCGACGACTCAGGCGACGATTCATATTCAAAGGGGTTTGCGGTGTCGCCGGCTTTCGAGGACAGCTGCTGCTTGTCCTCCTTGCTCGCCAATAGCGACGATATGCTCACCATTGTTGTGTTCCAGTCTAGTCTTGTCTTGTTCTTTGCTTGCCTTCTTTCCTTTGCACATTTTTGTTGGGGAATTTTTGGTTTTCTCGTGGGATGCCGCAAAGCAACTTTCTGGTGATCATGGGTACATGAACACGTCCCCGTCAAACACCTCTGTGAGCTCCATCATTGCCTTCTCGTGCGGGTTCCAACCGAGCCGGTTGGACACAGAGATGGTCTGCAAGTTAGGCATCCTGCTTTCCCCCAATGCGATCATCAAGTCGTCTGGATGGAGCTTGGTGGACTGGCCAAGGGTGCCTGAGGACCCCAAATAGATTGATTTCAACGGCCTTAGAGATTCCAACCCTAGTTCCTTTGCTAGTCTGAGAGAGTTGGCTTTTTTCTCCTTTTCGGATGAATCTCGTATCTCGGAGTGGGGGTTTTCTGGCAGGTCTAATTTGTCGGCAGATTCCCTGTTTTCTGTTTCCTGTGCTGATGAATCCTCCTCGTTGTCATCATCATCATCATCGTCTTCGAAATAGTTGGTGGTGGTAGAGACAATGAGATCCTTTTCGGCATCATCAACAATGCTCAAGTATCTATGTTTCGAGATTGGCTCATTTTTGTAGCCCAAGCCTTTGTATTTTGTTTTCCCGTTTATCAAAACGCAATCATGAGCCTTGTGAAACTTGTAATGAGGCAAGTACCTTGTGTTGATGATCCAAGGAAAATGGACTTCGCCGAAGCACCATTGTGTTATGTAATCAACAAAGATTTCCAAGCTCTCAATGAAAGGACAGTACTTGAATATCAAATCGAGCGAGTTTTCCTTCAATTTCGGCATTGGATAGATTATGGAGAGTTTCTTGAGCCCGTAGCCAATCTTCCCTAGTAGATAGTAGATGGCGAAATCATCGATCATGGGACAATGCTGGAACTCCAAGCTTAGGAGATCAGGTGGAAAGCTTGTGTCCATGATGAACTCATTCGTGATCCCCCCACTAAGTTTCAAATGCTGCAAGTTTTCCGGCCATTCAAACAACAGTGCTGGAGACTTCCCTTCGATTTCTGGGTCCTCTAGATCGCAGTTAATAGAGCTTCTGGGGAACTTCAACACTTTCAAAAGCTTCAAGTCCTTGATCGACCTGAACATGTCGATCAAGCTCACAGTTTCTGAAACCAAGGAAAGATCCAACACCACCAAGTTATGGCAGAGCTTCAATATGCTCAACGAAGTGATGCCAAAGCTTGTCTGGGGCGCTATGAGTTCTGTCAAGTTCAACGAACATCGTCTTAATACTTTTGTGATGTTGGAATTCTTCCCAGCCTGCACAATGTTGCTCAAGTTGAGGGACTTCACAATAGGAGTTTTGGAGTATTTCAAATAACGCTTGAGAGTGCTCGTGGGCTGCAAACTGTCACCACCCATGTCAGACTTCTCCCCCCGGGCATGTATAACGTCAAATAGTTTCTTGGAGTATTGGTAGTTGATGTAACTGATGGCAGATGCGTTGGTCATCGAGTCGACAAACTTGTTGAAGTTCAAGCTGTTCAACACGGGCTTCTCATACAAGAGCTTCAAGCAAATCTTGTAGAATAGCTTGCATATGATGAGATACTTGAGCTCGAGCCCATCGGCGTGGGCTGTGTACTCCAAGATCTTTTCAATGATCTCTGGAGGGAACGTCATTTCTCGGTGTTTGTGCTCATTTGCCTCAGTTTGCCGCGTGGATCGGCGGTCAAAGTGATAGTGTACATTCTTCAAGACAGGCTCGGACTCCTCGGACTGCGACGGCGAGTACAGGTACGTGTAGAACATCGACTCTGCGTCGCCATCTCTCATTGATGATGTTCCGTGATAAAATCTGTTTCGCCTCTGTTGCTCGTCTATTCTCTTCTGCTTGAAGTCGTTCGACGAGATCTTGGTCGAGACAATTCCCTGGGGCCCGATCTTCTTGAACGGCACCTTATATTTCTTGGCCCTTCTCTTGTTTGCCATGCTGTTTCGTCCAAGACTTGTTCAGGTTCTTCTTTTTGCATCGATTATTAATTTTTTTCTACTTTCAATTTTAGGTGATCTGCGTACAGATCTTATAGGGAAAGAGTACAACAGAGGTCTACAACACTTCTACAAGCGTAAAGTTTACAGGAAGTGTAATGATGATCAGTTGATTGAACTTGAAGATTAAAAGATAAGTCTGAGGTCAGCTTCCTATGAAAAGTTTGGTTTTATTTCCCAAAAACACTGAACCTTGAAATTGCCTCAAAAGTGCTGCTTCTTCTCAGCAATCTCAGCTCGATCTGCGCCTTCACGCCCTTGTGAAGCTGGGACAAGTAATCGCCGTAGCTGGCAATCTTGTCCATGGACTTGTCTTCAATGAACAACTCGAGGAACTCCACCTGGTCGTCCAAGCTGAACCTCAATACCTTGATGGGAAGAAACTCTGCGTGCAAGATCTTCATGGCAAAAAACTTGACCAAGTTTCTAGCCTGATGACTGACCCTTGTTTCAAGAAGCGGAAACTCGTCGACAAGTTTAGGATCCAACTCGTCAATGCTTTTCACGGCAAAGAGATCCTCAAGCAACAATGGGTTCACGTCCTTGTGGACCCATACAATCACATTGACCCCGTTGAACGCCAAGTAACACCCGCCCACCTCGATGGAAGACAAGGCGCAGTTGACCCCCTTGGGCACGTTGTATTTTCCGTAGATCTCGTCGTAATCACCATCGTCCTCGCCCAAGTTGTGCAAGCCCACAATGTACGGATAAAGGTAGTATGAAATGGCAGGGAGCGGGAGGTTGTTCAAATTATACATGTTGTAAATGCGCAAGTTGTTTTTCGACATGGAGGTGATCTTCTTGAGCAAGCGTGATTTTTCAAATGTGAGCAAGTAGCACGCAAGGGTGCTCAATGCTTCGGGGATCACAAACTGCGAGGGCCCCACTTGGTTCGAAGCAACATATTGCCGGTACTGCGAGAAGATGCTTGTGATTTTCAAATTGATGGACTCGTCAATCGACTTGAGGGATTGCTCTGGAATGTGGGCAACGCAGTCGCGGATAATCACATTGAGCAAAACATCCTGGTTCACGTACGCAAACACGTCACTCAAACGCTCCGTAACCGCGGCCACCAAATTGATCACCCTGAGCTTTCTGATACCGGACACTGTGGTGTACAACACCGCCGCCTGGAAGTGGCAGTCCAATTTGGGCTTCAACTTGCCATCGTATTTCATGAGAACATCAAACGAAGAGTGCTTGTTGAGAATGGGAACATCGGGGTGGATCTTCAGATGGTTCCCCGTGCTGGCATAGTTCCCATAACATTCATTGACTTGCAAGCCGCTCGAGCATCTGATTTTCAAGCGACCTTGGTACCCTACCATGTCCCCAATCGAACTTTTAAAGTCAAAAATGAATTTTCTTTCATCTTTGATGGGGTCAAAGTTGCTGTACAACTTGAGCAAGCCACCGGTGTGGGCGGTTATGTATGATGTATTGATCAAGTCCATATCAAGACTGGGGAACACAAACAAATCCAACCCGACTTTCCCGTCAACAAACTTGTCAAGCAAATCTTGATAAAATTGGTTATTGGCTTTCAAAACAATCTTCTCCTTTTCTGCATCATTATTCAAGTTGGAGTTTTCGTATTTCTTGGCATACAACAGACCAGGCCCGTAGCTGGGGATCAGAGACAACAAACAGGTAATTTTGCCACCTTGCTTCCCTGGAACAAACTCATCAATTGCCAAGAACGCCGCTTCCAATGCTGCGCCATAGCTCACTTCCAAGTACCGCTGGTATTGGTTGGTGGTCTGGATCATGGTCAAGCACTGGTCTATCAAGTCACGGCTTTCAATCGGGTCGACAAATAACCCATCGTGGAAGGGCAAAAACAAGTCTTTGGTGTCGCAAACAATCGACACAAGTGGCCGCTGCAATTTTGGGTCCATGTTGTAAAATTGAATGTTTTTGTCAAACGTCATCAAGCAAATCTTGGAGCCCGGAGGCAACATGCATTGAAACTCCCCGGTTTCCTCGTCCCAGGAGTATAGCGTTGCCGAAATGGCTTCGCATGCAAGCCGGGGAAGATCTTTTTGCAACGCTTGGGTGCTGACATCAATAAGAAACACCTGGTGCAACGGCACTGGCTGCATGCCATCAACTTCCCAGTACTTGGAGGGCAACACAAAGTCCACCACGCCCTTGTTCAACTCAGGCCGTATTGCGTGGTCAGTTCTTCTGAAATCATCGCCCAATGGACACTGGTATTCAAGCGGGACCGGGGTTGCACTTTGGCACAAGTTGCAAATAAACTTGTTGGCAGGGGTGAACTGCATGGTGGAGTTCACATAAGCGCGACAACGGCCGCATCTAAGGGGCCCTCCAGGGACGGAATCCCAATGCACTTCTGGAACAGGCTCGTCACAGGGGGCAAAAGGACGGACATTCAATGCAACCGGAAGCTTTGCACTGGCTCTGAGCTGCTCCGAGGCTGGCAAATTGTAAAGCGACAAGGTCATAAATTTGGGCGACGCGGTTCCCTGATCGACAACCTGGTAGTCTGTGGTTGCGAACGGCGGACAAGCGTTCTGAAAAGTGAGAAACTTATTGGACCAGTATTCCTGCTGGTCGCGGAACCGTTGATCTGGCACTGACAACGAGTCGTCAGGGGTGTACATTTTCCCGGTGTACATTTCCGGCATGTTGAAACTCACTTCTCTTTGCAGTGTCGTTGAAGTGATCGTTGAAGATGATGGTCTTTGTTTATTGTTAGCTTGGTGGTCTGACTGGTACTGGAACTGCAAAGTCGATGGCTGCGGAGGCAGAAACATCGGCGAAACAGGGTTGGAAAAAGACCCGCTGGGGTACGGTATTGACGAGGTGCTGTTTTTGTAGGTATTCAAAGAGGGGCTGAACGCAGGGCCGAAGGAAGAGCCTGGCGAGCCTGGTGATTTCGGGGTTCCTGGCGAGGCGGCGGCGGCTGGGAATCCAGCAAACCCAGGCGATCCAGGAGACGCAAGCTCTGGCGTCTCAGGTCCATTGAGTTGCGGAGATAGAATATGGTACGCCCTGGCTGGTCGCTTCTTCTTCACGATCAACTGCTGTGTCTTGATGCTGGGCGCTGCCCCGGTTGTCGGCGCCGTAGGCGATCTCGAGAACCCCAAGCCGTGGAGTGTTTCAGTTTCTGCCTCCTCGCTCTCCTTGGGGTTCTCTTTGATGGAGAGCCCCGTGAGCTTTGCATCGATGGACCCAAAGTCGGACATTGTATTGGGTGGAGGGGGCACGAGCTGAATATCCTTTTACTGATGAAACAAAAACGTTGATGGTGGTTTTCGAAAGATTTCATCGTTATTTTTTTTTTCTTTGGCCGGTGGGAGGATGCGTCGGGTTGGCCACCCTGTCGGTGCCTTTACACTCTTGTTATTATTACTTTACTTATTTATTCACTCAATATAGATCATTGTAGTTCTAACTAACTTTCGTAATCAGTTGGATCCGAGTCATATTGCTTGATCTGCACCAAGAAGTCGCCCAATATTCCTTGGAACTTGTTGACGTTGGCGTAGTTATTGAATAGCGCAATGATGAAGTTCATCACTTGCTCTTTTTGCAACTGTGGGAACACCGACGCCAACATGTTCGCGGTGTACTCCTTCACGTACACACTGTTGGTCATGTCGGCCGGCACGTCTTCCTTGTACAAGGGCCCGGTGATCTTGTTCTGGTCCACCAACTCCAACAACTTGGCCAACAACCGGGCCTGCAACGTGAACCCTGACTTGTGATCGCTGTCCGTCAACACATAAAAGGTGTCCGACAAAATAGCCAAGTAAAAGTTTTGGTAAAAGCCCACCGTGAACGGGGTGTTGCCGAGCTTTTCAACGTTTTCCAAAAGTTCAACCCCCAACATCAAGCCATAATTTTCAACTTCTCTGTTGTTGTGCTTGAATGCCCACAAGATTGCATCCACAAGTTGCTTGATTGCGTCTCTTGAAAGATTCACCAATGCTTTGAAACACTTGGCGTTGATCACCTGAAGAAGCTTGTAAAACTCAACCCGGTGTTCTGGATAGTTGGTGAAATCCTTATTGATCATGTCCAAAGTGCACTCAAACACATTCTGCAAGATCAAAATCACCCCATCGCCAATCAAATCGCCAACTTTTAGCACCACCGTGCTCATGCAGTTCAACACCTCAGCGTCTCTTGCTTCAGGAACATTTTCCTTGTAGTCCACCAACACCGCACTCAAAAGTGGCTCAATCATGGAATTCACAACCTCTTGCAAGTCGTCGGCTGCAGAAATAAACGTTTCAATCAAATGCAATATTTCCTTTTTGATGGTACGTAATCCACGCACTTTAGGGGTCTTGGTGGCGATTTCTCCTTGTTGGGCAACCGTGTACGATATAAGACCGCTGGTGGCCTTGTATAACGACAACATGTCCAAATACATGAACCCCAACTGCGATGCAAATGAGGCCCCCATGGCTTTACACACTGCCAAGTTGGTCTTGATGATGTTGGCAATGATCTTCACCGTGTCCAGGTTGGTCAACATTTCTGGATCGTTCTTGGCGTTTTCGGTGATCGCGTTCCAGGCAACGTTGGGGAGCTTCATCAACTTATTGAGAAGCCCATCTCTAATGGTTTTGGAACCTTGTTCACTAACCATTATACCGCACGCTTCATAAAAAGTGTGCACTTGTTGGGGCTGCAAATCGGCAGTGATCACATCAAGTGATCTTATAATTTCCACAATAAAAGCTTCGGTTTCTCCCTCATGCACCACAACAAAATGCCTCTTACATTTCTTGGTGATCTTGATAAAAGTGTCGCACGCCATGTCCTGGACCCCTTCGTGGGTTTCATGCATGAATTCAAACAACTTGTTGACAACCGTCTTCAAAAATTTCCAATGAGCTTTCAAGAATCTTGGATACTGGCCAACAATATACATGATGTTCGAGGCCACCACTGCTCTATTATCTTTACCTCTTTTCATGTCTGTCAACGCCAACAAATCTCTAATAACCGTTACCAAAAAAGATCTCTCCATGTCTTCACTCATGGTGCCTGAAATCGACCCAATGGCCCAACACAATGTGTTAATGTTATGCCAAGACCACTCTGACCCGTCAATTTGGTGAGCCAATTTCTGGCACATGATTTCTTTGGTGTCGTTCACATCCAAGTGGGTCAATAAAATCAACAACTCTTTCATCGACTTGTACAAGATGATGGTGTCGGTTTCTCGAACAAATTCACGAACAATTTCCCCCTCATCGTTTTCAACAATCAAAACTTCTTCAGGACGAACCATTGATTCAATCACCACCAATCTCAATTTGGACAATACTTGGTTGTAAATGTGCTTTCTCAAGGGGAACTTGTCCAACAAAACCGGGTCAGGTGCCCCAGCACTGCTCCCACCAAACATGTTATTGTTACCCAACTGCATCAATGGACTCAATTCTGTTTGAGACAACTTTCGCACTTCGTCAACAAGTCCGCTCACCAATTTTGTCCAGTAATCCAAGCAAGTCTTGAACAATTCACGCTCGTTGATTCTGGAAAGTTCAACCAAATATTCATTGGCCGTCAACAACAATGGCTGGAAATCATTGTTTTTTTCCAAAAATTCGTGATGATTTGACAAATACGTGCTCAAATACAATGCCAAGTCTTGCAAGAATAACTGTTCATTGGAGTTGGCAACTTCATAACTAGCTCTCAAGTCAGTGCCCACGGGGACAACATGATTGATTTGTTCCAACGAGTTTTTGAACATCATAACAAAGTTGTTATTGTATTGGCCCGACTGTTCAGGTTTCAAAGAAGACACTTCTGTCAAGCATTTGATGGCTGCAGATCTTGTACTAGGAGCTTGCAAAAACTTGACACTCAACAAATCCAACAAGTCAGTTTCAAACGCATACTGGATGGGGATCCATTGCAAGTATCTAAGTAAACATTCGAGGGTGGCAACCAACAACGATGGTCTTTCAGCCTTATCCAACACCTGGTAACACAACTTGTAAATTTCCTGAAACTCCCTTGACAAACTTGACTTTAAATTTTTTGTCTTGGCTTGGGTCATTTGCTCACTGGAGTAGTCGAAAATCTCTTCACTCAACAACTTCAAGATAATCATGTTGTTTTCGCACACTCTGAAGCTGGCGCTGGAAGACTGGACAATCTCTGGAATGAAGTTGGGCCAACTGTCGGGCCAGTCCTTCTTCAAAATTTGCACCAAAACAAGGTCGCACTTGTTGATAAGAGACTTTGTCTGGCTGTTGAAAGCAGAATTGTCCTCGCAAAGCGCAATGATCATGTTGACAATGAAATTTCTAATCCCCAAGCGCTGCTCCTCTGGCAAGAGCTTCCACCGCGATTGAATGAGCTTGTCCAAAATGGAAAGAGCAATGTACTTGCTCTGCGGGTTGTTGGACAACTCCAATATCTGGCCGGCCCGCTGCCACGAGTCGGCATGCTCCTGGAACAACGTGAGCACCTGCTGGGCAGTCTGGCGCTCTGCACTTGTTCCAGAGCCAGAGTAGAACACATTGACAATGCGGTCCAACAAGGCAACATCAAAGTCTTTTGAGAAATCAAGGATTTCTTCCATGGTGACAAACAAGTGATTGATATAGTATAAGTTTTGTTTGTTCACTCGCTCTTCCTTCGATCCAATGGACTATACTCGTTCTATCAAGGGTCTTTCAGTTCTTCAGTTGTTTCCTGGCCAGTTCGTTGATTCTGTTGTGTTCCTGGCCAAAAATTCTCAAGTTTCCCATTTTTTTCCTTTCAGAGAAAAAAGGGCGTTTAAGAAGAAAAAAGGGCGAAACGGGGCAGGGGGCAGGGATCGTAACAAACAGGGGATGGGCCAAGCTGGGACCGCTCTTGCGCCGCTCTTGCGCCGCTCTTGCGCCCGCCAGGGCGCAAGAGCGGCGCAAGAAGGGCGCAAGAAGGGCCACCGACAGCCCATGGACCCTCCTGGAGCACCACAACGCTGCCAAACATGGCCTCTGGAGCGTAAAGAGAGAAAGAGACTACTGCACGTGACTTGGTGTACTTACTTACAAGGTGCCCACGATGGCAGGGCTGATGGCCCGAATGACATTGTATTGATGTATAGAAGAGCCCCATCTGCTTCGAGAGTGGCTATCAGGAGTGCTGCGTTGTTTGAAGTATATTGAACATAAACATCATGACTTTAGGCAAAGACAGTCAGTAGGGCAAATTCTTTGATCCCTTGGACGTCCGCTGGGCCATTCTTCCATTGGCACCGCTGCCATTGCCATGGGCAGCGGCCACTGCTGCTGCTGCGGCCTGTTGCTGCTGGTGCAACATTGCCATCTTCTGCTGGCTCTTCAACTGCTGGATCGACGCCTTGTTCATCTGATACTGGGCCTCAGGTGCTTGCCCTTGTGCTTGTCCTTGAGCCTGAGCCTGAGCCTGAGGCTGGGGCTGCCCCTGGTTTTGCCGCTGAAGCTTCTGTTGATACTGCTGCAAAAGCAAATCAAACGCCTGGGACGGCGAGTCAATCTTGTGACGCGTTTGGAAATTCATCAACGGTTTCAACACCGACATCATGTCGACCGCCTTGATGGATCTCATGGTGGCGCTTGAAATCCCCAAGATGTTGTCTGAATCAATCGATCTTGAGTTCATGGCAATGGAGGTCTTCACGTTGGGGAAATTGGTGTTGCCCAACTTCTTTTGCTTTTGTTCTTGTTCCTCGTATGCGCTCAACAAGCGCTCGAGGGATTTCCAATTCAACGAGTTGTTTACGCTAACAGACTGGAGATCGAAAATGTCAAACTTCAAGTTCTCTTCACTCACGTAGTTCAACGCCTCGTTTAGCGAAATCACTCCGCTGGGGTCACTTGAAAACACCAGGCATGTAAAACGAGCACGCAATATGCAATCACACACTGAGTTGGACCCATCATTATAAGTGTGACAAACTTGGCCGCTGGATTCCAAAAACACCTCCTGCTGCCCGCTGATTTTCAACTTGTTGGCGCTTGAGACAACATTGTTGGGGAAACGAGGCTTGATGTTCTGAAACTTCATGCTGATCTTCAGAATGCCATCCCGCACCGTGTAAAAGAAAAACTTGGGAATCAATGGGAACTGAAGCTCATAGGTGTTGCTTGTGTTCTGGTAGTTGCTATTAATGTTCTCATTGTAGTCCGATAGCCTGAGAATGGAGCCATTGCTGTTGAAGTATTTGCCAATCATCGCCTCCCAGTATTGTAAAGTTATTTCTGACAAGGGTGAGTTGTTACTACCAGACGTAGCAGCCCCTGCAGCCGCAGCCGCGGCAGCAGCAGAAGAAGAGGAAGTACTTTCATCACCATTGATACCCTTAAGGGCCCCTCCGTTTGCCGACACCTGGTCACAGAAACTCAATAGTCGCATTTTTGCAGATTGCGCAAAGTATCGGCGAAACACCATCATTGTGTCGACTTGTGACATTGCCCCTGCATTGATTGTGAATCCAACAGGAGCAGGAAGAGGTACTGCCCCCGGGGTTTGGGGCATTGCTACTGCAGGCGTCGAAGGCATCGAACCCTTGTCGACACCCTTCTTGGCAAACTCATTTTTGGGGATTACAATATTCCCCACCTTCTTGGTGTCTCTAGTGCCTTTCTTTGGCTGCTGCTGCTGCTGCTGCTGCTTTTGATCTTTATTTGCAGTAGTGGCAGCGGCAGCAGGGTTTGGCGTGCTTTCAGAGACCAAGGGACTGCCGGTGCGGGACTTGATGACAGAATCAGGCACAAAAACCGGACTTGGGTGTCTCAGAAGGTGTGGCTGTTTCTGGGAGGGCTCGCTGAATTGCGGGGTGCCTGCGTTTGAAATCGAGTTTGTATTCGTGGGCTGCTGTTGTTGCTGAGGGTTCTGTGTTGCCGGCGCGGTGTTCATCATTTTTTGCTGTTGAAGTTTTGCCATCTGCTGCTGTATTTGCAGGTTTTGACTCATTAATTGCTGAGGATTCATGTGCTGAAGCTGGGGCAGATGCTGGCTCATTAATGGCAGGGCAATTCCTAATTGCTGAGTTCCTGGCGATGCGTTGATTGTCTGCGGCTGCGAATGCGGCAGAAGCATCATGTTTTGTTGTTGTTGCGGGGTAGGCGGCTGTTGACGATGCTGAGGCAGACTGATCAACTGGGCACTGCTTTGCTGTTGTTGTGGCAGGCCATGGGACAGCAGACCAGCTTGGGCTTTCTGTTGTGCAAGCTGTGCTTGTTGGCTCATGAGTATCTGCTGTCTCTGCTGCATTGTCAAAGGTGGCTGATTCATTTGTTGTTGTTGTTGCTGTTGCTGTTGGCGATTTCGTAGCTGTCGGTACATTGCTTGGGAATGCAAATCCAAGTTGGGATTTTGCATCTGGGCCAAGGCAAGTTGCTGCTGAGGCAGAAGTCTTTGAGCTTGGGCCTGCATTTGTTGTGGCAGTTGTTGAATATTCATATGCTGCTGTTGTTGTTGCTGTTTCAACATCATGAGTTGCTGTTGCTCTTGCTGCTTTTGAAGTAACGTGTAATTCTGACTGGCTTTCAATGAGTTCAACTGCTGAGGAGTCATGTTTGACATTGTTTTCGTGGCCATGTTTGGATTATTTGTCAAGTGGGAATTGGAAATTGCAGCGGTGGCCACATTCATTGCGTTTACAGGGTTCATACTGTTGGCTATTTGCATATTGATGTTGCCCATGTTGTTCAAGTTTGGAACAATCATTCGATGGTCAGCACCAGCACCAGCACCAGCACCAGCACCAGCACCAGCACCAGCACCACCGGTCACGGTGGCAGCCTGTTGTTGTGGACTTCCTCCCATTCTCATGGCCATGGGGTTGATATTCATGGCCATGGGGTTCATATTCATATTGACATTGTCTAAATTCATGTTGCCCATGTTCATGTTCATATTCATTGGAATATCCTTGTTCTGCTGTTGTTGTTGCATCATCAGACGACCAGCCACTTGTTGTCTCTGCTGCTGTTGCTGCAACTGCAATCTCTGCTGAGTTTGAAGGTCCATGGATTGCATGTTAATCTGCTGCTGCTGCTGCTTCTGCTGGGCCTGTGCGGAGTTAGGCGACGGCTTGTTGTCGTAGAAGTTGAAAGGGTCCTGTGCCATGCTGGACATTGTTGCGTTTAGTTGCTCCAAGTTGATGTCCAAATCGCCAGAAGAAGACGGCGGAACGACCCCGTTCCCACTCAAGCTCAAGAAGTCCATTTCTATCCAGGATTACAGTGGGCGATTCAGTGAGTTCTTCAAATCCAGGGAAATGCCAGCAGAAATAAAATTGTAAAAAATTATGACAAAAGCAGCAGGAAAACTCAGGAAACAACGACACCAATAAGACTGTTGCGAGTCAGGGGGGCTCTGCGAGGGAAACAAGAGGATGTTGCAGAAGAACAGATGCCTGAAGTACCAGCAAATGTCTGTTGAACGAATAATGAAGCCTTCTCTTTTGAGAAGCGTCCCATTTTTTGGCTTTTTTTTTCTCTCCTCTCTTTGTGCAAGAAAGCTGGGGGGCTGCCGGGGGGCTGCCCGCTGGCAGATCGGGGCCAAATCTCGTCTTTAGCAGACAGACGATGACAGACCAGAAGCGACAAGACGGTCCTGGCCCATCCAAGACCAACCACACGCGTTCGAACCGGCCTTTAACGCGGCATTGACGAGAAATCTCGCCCAGATCTGCCGCCCCCGGAACCCCGACCGCCCCCGGAACTCGCAAAGGGCAACCCGCCGAATTTTGGTTTGACCAGCGAAACAACAACGGCGGCGGCGACGACGACGAGGTAGAAGAAGAAGACAGTGATAACGGTAGAATACACTCCTAGAACACCATGACAGAGGCCGTTGGCGACTCCTACAAGTCTTTCGAGAAAGCATTGAAGATCTGGGAGGACATCAATCTCCCAGATGTCCAGAAAACATTGGACGACGAAGCATTGGAAATCAAGGAGAACCAGAAGAAGTCGTTAGTTTCGAGAAAAGAGCTCTCGGCAAAGACAAAGCAGTTCAAGAAGCTTCCGGACGACGCCAAACTCGGCGAGTTCAACCCGTTGCTCAAGTTGTACCAGAACGAAATCGACAGCTTGACCAAGAAATCCAAAGTGGTGGAAACATCGTTCTTCAACGTGTACAAGGACATCAGCGAGGCGCCAGATCCAGCCCCGTTGTTGTCGAGGTCTTTGGAGTCTTTCAAAGTGTCGTCCGAGGTGGAGCAGCTCAAGGAGGAGAATCAAAAATTGCTTGAGAAGTTGGACCGCTGGAAAGACTACGAGTTGGTGAAGGCGAAGCTCATTGACAGCGAACAAAAGCACGCCGAAAGCATGAAAGTCAAGCTTCTTTTGAAGGAGGATGAGTACAAATCAAAGATGGACGAGACAGAAAAGAGGTTCAAAGTGGCGGAACTGGATTACGAGCGGAAAATCGCCTTGTTGAACAAACAGGTTTCCGAATTAAAGGCCATGAATGAGATCTCCAAAAACAAGCTCAAGTCTCAAAGGGACATTTTGGGTGACAACGATGATGAAGATGATAACGACAATAATAGTGTAGAAACTGCTTCAACCGCGGAGCATGCTAGCAAGAATGAGCTTGAATTGGCAGTGACAGACTTGCAATTTAGCAAGCGGAAAATCGGCGAGTTGGAAAAGAGAAACCTGGAGTTGAAGAGCTCCTTGGTGACTTTGCAGCAATCGATCGAGGAAAACGACGAGTTCAACAAGTTGAAGCAGGAACACAACAAATTGGAAAAAACCAACTCGGTGCTTTTGCAAAAATACAACAACGATCAACGCAAGATTTCCAAGCTCAATTCAGAAATTGAGAGATTGACCAAGGAGATTGCATCCCAATCCAAGGCTTCCGCGGGAAAGATCTCCGAGTTGAAGCAGAAAATCAAGCAATTTGGCGATTACGACGAAATGAAAAAGGAATTGACAATATTAAGATCTCTTGAGTTTGACGTCAACTTGGATGACAACAGTAACGCGGAGCACACTCTTATGATGAGAAACCGCAAGCTCAACAACGACTTGGTTGATGCCCGCAATGCTCGTGACGAACTCAACCAACAAATACAGCTGTTGACCGAGCAAATGAGCATGAAACAAACGGAAATCAACAACCTCAAAGCTGCCAACGAGAAGTTAGAATCAGACATTTCTACCGTGAACAGCACTGCAGGCAACAACGCGGAAAGCTGGGACGCCATCAGCATGTTCAGCGGGGTTTCAAGGATTCCACCAAGAAGCATTGCACCACCACCAGCATCGTCAAGATATCAGAATGCACCAAGTGTCATCAACAACGGCCGCATCTCACCGGCAGCATCGATTGCCGGCTTTGACAGTTCTGCCTCAGTAATTAATGACAACAACAACAACAAAAACAGCAACAACAATCTCTTGCCACTTATCACCCAGCAAAGAGACCGATTCAAAGCAAGAAACCTTGAGTTGGAAACCAAGGGAAAAGAGATGATGAAACAGGTGGGCGACCTCAAGAAGCAAAACACGATTCTCCAAACAAAGGTGAACAATTTAACAACAGAGGTTAAATTTCTTGAAAGCAAGGCCTTGCATAAGACACAAACAACGCCTGCGAAAAACGTCACCGCCTCGGCCAATCCATATAGTGAAGGATTTGCCTCGGGAACGTACGACGTACTCTTTGACGACTTTGAATCGTTCAGCTTCATCACCAATAGTGCAAGTCTCCATTTCTTGCAGCGGCATCTTGGCACCACCAACACCAAGAAGTTGGACAAGAAACTCAACCACATGGAAAAGTACTTCTACAACTTTTTGAAGATTGTCTTGACAAACCAGACAACCAGGGTGGCTTTTATTGTGTATTTCGTGGGGGTGCATTTCGTGATGTTGTTGTTTATTTTGGGCTGGACTTCAGTATTTGGGTCGAAAACGAGCTCGGGATCGAGCGTGGGATCAAGTATGGGATCGAGCGTGGGATCAAGTATAGGATCAACCATAGGATCAGGGGCTTCTCCTGAGAAATTGATCGCTGCGGTGGTCAATGGGGCCGACGGCATCAAAGTGCCAGATTCTATAAAGATTGAGTGATATCCTTCTCCCTTAATTATTTTACGCCTTACATCTTAGGGTACAACATCAAAGCTGTAAATTTGATTTGCATGTTTCAGTTGGCTCCCGTTGTCCTCTTCTGCCATGTATGTAGCAACAATGAAAGGTTTCTCAAGCACGATATATGAAGAGGATACCGGATAGGACCAGCCATTTTGCCTCAAATTGGCACTGAAAATAATTCACATCGTTGCTCAAATCGAGGAAGCTGTGGAACTCACCGCAAATCTCGTCTTTTGGAATTCTCTGGTGCTCTCCCAGGGGCCTTTCCAAGGGCCTTTCCGGGGGCCTTTGCCCAGGGAACGGTTGTCGTGGGAATGTCAAACCGAGTGCTGTTATTTGTGAAGAGTTTGGCCTTTGAGCTATTGCTATTATTTGCAGTTGTTGAATGTTGAGGCTCTGAGGCCGGCAACTCGTTGCCACTTTCGGTGTCCAACCAGGGGTAGAAGACGCCGCCGAACCAAAAATGCTGCACCACAGGGAACTTTCCCAAGACCTCGACCGTGTACATCTTTTTCAAGCCAAACATAATCTTTTTCCACGACTTGACCCCAGAAATGTCGTACAAAATGGGGCTTGTTTCCCAGAAGGCCCCACTCTTGACTTTGTAAATGAAGGCCACGGCGTTGAAATAGAGATTTTTCAACCTGTAGCTCTCCACTGCAGATTTATCCACAACCGCTTGTGGGGAAGGCACAATCATGGAGCCAGCGTCTTCAGTAATCATCTGAGCACTGCCAATGAGATAAGACAAGTGGAAGTGGTCGTCCAAGCCCCACACCCCATGTGAGCCCGCGGGCTCCAACGTGTACGTCAATATCAACTTCCGGACCAAGTCGTAATACTTGCCAAAGATCCAAAGAAATCTCGGCCCGTCCATGTGATGGAGCACGTTGCTCATCCAAAGCGCGCCTATAAACGCGAGGAAGTTCAACTCGTGGCCTGTTCCGTAGTCAAGCCGTTCTTTGGAGCCAAAGCCATTGGCTATGTAGTAGGTGATTTCCTCAAGGTACCCCTGAGGGTTGGGCCCGTCATAAAGATGGGACTGGATTAGCAACGCGTGGAGCTTGTCAGGCAAGCCCGCGTCGATCTTCGAGTGCCAATCGCGACAGGCAAAGTTCCCGTACCGTTTGGGGCCGGGAAGGGGCGGTGTTTCGTCAATGATGCTGTCCAACCATTCAAAGAGCCTGAGCAACATTTTGACGCCATCTCCCAAGTCGAGCTGCTGTTGTTGTTCATTGGCGGTGAAAAGCGGCACATTGTTGCTGCTGCTCGTCTTCCTCTGGGCATCCAGCTTGGCCACTGTTCTCTCATCAAGGCTGCCTCGGGGACTCTCAACCCCCATGGTCAAATGGAGAATCTCGTTGAGGACCTCCACAAGATGCAGCATTGCCACGGACCGCTGGAAGTCGTCGGTACCGCTGGCGTCGTTGATGCGCTTCACAGGCACCGCGAAGCAGGGGTTCTCGCCCAAGGAGTCGAATATACGGGGCTTGTCGATCATCGTGGGGTTGGCAGTCTGTTAACAAGCGGCGGGGCTGAACTGCGATTTGTTTGCTCGATCTGCTGGGGCTTCTAGTACGCCGACGACGACGACGACGAGGCGGGCACCGCCGAGGAGGAGGAGGAGGAGGGGGAGAACTATGAAGAGGAGAACCATGAAGAGAACCATGAAGAGTACCATGAAGAGGACCATGAAGAGGAGTTTGGAACCAAGCTGCGCCCACCAAATAACATCCCACACTTGCACCACACAATGAGCCACCCAGCAAGGTATGGGCATGCCCTTTGGCCCTCTGTTTCGCAGTACAGAACCTTTCAGCAGGGAGTGTTGGTGTCAATGTGTTGGTCGTCTGTCATGGAGGGCGTCGTTCTCCATGCTCGCCTCGTTCTCCGTTCTCCTTCTTGATCTGCTTATCCTTACTCTGCTCGCCCTTCCACCTCCCTGAGGTAGTCGCCTCGTGGCCCTCCTCCCCCTCCTCCCCCTCCTCCTCGGCGGTGCCCGCCTCGTCGTCGTCGTCGTCGTCGTCGTCGTCGTCGCGATCCACCCGCGTGGCTCCTGGCGCCTGCTAAAAATTTTCACTGGTTCCACCACGACCAACTCTTGAAGACGAACCAAAGAAGAGCTTATGCCAACATGAAGTACGGTTCTGCGCTCGCCGGGGCCGCGGCCGCCTCTGTTTGCTTGGAGTTGTACCACATGTACAAAGACTTGAAAGGACACAGCATTGAAGAGGAGAAAATCAGAAAGAAGCACTATGACGAGGAGCTCATTCGTGAGCAGCTTGCACGAAACTATGCCTTTTTGGGCAACTCCGGCATGGCCAAAGTCCGGGGCTTGTCGGTGGTTGTTGTGGGTGCCGGCGGGGTCGGGTCGTGGGTGGCCACGATGCTTGTGCGGTCCGGGGTGGCACGGGTGAGGATCATTGACTTTGATCAGGTTTCTCTATCCTCGTTGAACAGACACGCGGTGGCAACGTTGAAGGACGTTGGGGTTTCGAAAGTCGACACTTTGAAAAGCCATTTGTTGGAGATATGCCCCTGGGCTGACATTGACGCGGTCAATGAGCTATGGACCTTGGAGAGTGCCAGCCGATTGTTGTCGCTGTTCAACGCGGACTACGTGATTGACTGCATTGACAACATCGACACCAAAGTGGACCTCTTGACATACTGCTACAACGAGAAGATCTCTGTGATATCCAGCGGCGGGGCTGCGTGTAAGAGCGACCCCACAAGGATGAATGTGGGCGACTTGACGGTTACGGAAGAAGACCCGCTTGCCAAGTCAGTGCGTCGCAGGTTGAAGAAACGTGGCATTAGCACGGGGATCCCCATTGTGTTCTCTGCTGAGAAGCCCGACCCGCGCAAGGCGTCTTTGCTCCCCTTGCCGGACGAGGAGTACGAAAGGGGCAAAGTCGACGAGCTAAGTGCTTTGCAGAACTTCCGAGTGCGCATCTTGCCGGTGTTGGGCCCGATGCCGGGCATGTTTGGCCTTACGATTGTGAGCTACTTGTTGGCAAAAGTGTCTGGCTATCCAATCGAAACGATTGAGGGCAAGAATAGAATGAAAGTGTACGACTCTGTTTTGAAATCCTTGGCCAGCCAGCAAGTGCGCATCGGCGCCCCGCAACAGGTGGTGATTTCACTAAGAGACGTGGAGTACATTGTGGAGGAGGTTTTCCGGGGCAAGTCGCCGGTGTCTGGGTACTCTACAAAGTTGACCTTGTCAAGATGGTATCCTGGCAAGCCGCTTGGTTTGCAAAACGTGGTGGTGATGACTAAAGATGAACAGGCGTTCCATGAAAAGGAGGTGCTCAAGGGTGGGAAACGGCTCGAAGAGGTTTACGACGCGGGGGTGATTGAGTTGGTGGAGAGGAGGTTCAAAGAGGAGGAGTTTTACTCGAGGTTTAGGTGAGCTCAGTTTGAGCAGTTATCTCATCTTTCTGAGCAAAGAGAAGAAGATGAGCGAAGCCAAGAAGATGAGCTCAGTTCAATCATTTCTTTCCATCTTTTTCGCTTCGCTCAGATACGGATCTTTCTTTGAGTGAACCTTCGGCTCGCTCACGAAGATTCGCTCAGAAGGACGACTGTAACAATTTGACGGACAACATACCATCTTGTAGACAAATCTCACATCCAGGAACAGGCACAGTGTGTCTCTGCTAATAGAGACACACCCTGACTAGAGAAACCAGGCCGTCAGCCATGCCTTACGGCCTGCCTGACGGCCTGGCCTTGCCTTACGCCATTCCTCGGATGCCGCATCACGAATTTTTTTTTTGCTCCAAAAAGCTTTTTCAGACATTTCCCACCGTAAATCTTGGAAACTGCTCTCCACAAACCCCGAGACATCCCCCTTTTCTTTCAAATGTCTGGCAGTGAAAAGCGAGCGACAGCAGCCCTCCCGACGACCCTCCCGACGGCTCTCCCGACGGCCCTCCCGAAGCTCCCGCCTTCATATGACAGCGACCACCCAGTATCTCTGCAGACTTCCGACGGTGACGACGGCACCACCAGGGTGAAGTACATGGACGGCAAAATCAACAAGCAGTCGCTTCGGTACGTGATGCTAACGGCGGTGGCTGGCGGTGTTGCTGGCTGCTCTGCAAAGACGCTTGTGGCGCCGCTTGACCGAATCAAAATTTTGTTTCAAACAGGTAACGCCGACTTTAAGCAGTTCACGTCCTCTTACTTTGGGCTAACAAAAGCAATGGGCAAGATATACAAGGGCGACGGCATGGTGGGGTTCTTTCAGGGCCACTCAGTGACACTCATTCGGATTTTCCCCTACGCTGCCATCAAGTTTGTGGCGTACGAGCAGATTCGCAACTTGTTAATCCCCAACAGTCAGTACGAAACCAACTTCCGAAGGTTGTTGGCTGGCTCGCTAAGTGGGGTGCTTTCGGTGTTTTGCACTTATCCACTAGACTTGCTCAGGGTGAGAATGGCATATCAAACCAGCAACGACAAAGGTGAAGGTGCAAAGAAGAAAAAACTCATGAATGGCCGGTTGATCAACACGGTGCACAGCATTGTCCAGGAACCTACCAAATACCCGCGCTTGTCGTCTTCGTCTTCAAAGTTGGTAAGCGACCTTGTGAGTATCACAAACTTTTACAGAGGTTTTGCCCCAACAATCCTTGGGATGATCCCGTATGCCGGGGTGTCGTTTTGGACCCACGACGCGGTGCACGACGTGTTCCGCTCCAAATGGCTCGCAAAGTTTACGGTGGATAACAGCAACGTTAACAAGAACAACAACGACGGCCGGGCTCCTTTAAAAGCGTGGGCCCAGCTCATTGCTGGCGGGTTGGCAGGCATGGTGTCGCAGACGGCATCGTATCCCTTTGAAATCATCCGCAGAAGACTCCAGGTGGGGGCGGTGACCAATAACGGCCAGTTCTTTACAATCCGCGAGATGGCCCACTTGGTGTACCAGGAGCGCGGCTGGCGGGGGTTCTTTGTGGGTTTGAGCATTGGCTATATCAAGGTGATTCCCATGGCGTCGTGCTCGTTTTTTGTCTACGAAAGATTGAAGTTTGTTCTTGGGATATGACAATAACAATAAACTATAACCAATAACCTATAACCAATAACCAATAAACATGATATAATTCCTTCGATTTACTGCTTTCCATTCACTGTTTCAATCCACTGCTTGGCGAGAAAAGTCTCTCGGAACGGAGTAGAAGCACCATAGAACTTTCTTCAAATACTTACGTCAAATATATGAATTGGCCCAATCAGTTTGCTTATGTCATTCCATCCTTGCGGGTGGCCCACTGCTTACACACCTTGCCAGCCCTTCATGCCAACCCATTACGTATACACTTTTCCATCTGGAAAATTTTTTGCGTCCCGCCCCATTTTAGCGTGGCGCGTGGTGGGGTGCGTCTGCACACACACGTCCCCCGGATTAGCGTTAGCGGAGGGGTCACAAATGGTGTCAGTGGTGACAGAATCAACAGTTTCATGTGTTCATTTTTCCATACCCGGTAGGTTGAGCCCCACGGTAAAATGACGATTGACTACCGCATTGGGAAAGCGTGTACGTCATAGGTTGCTGTCAACATGGCAAGCAGTCCTGGATAGGCAAAGAAGGTATATGGAGGTACTTAAAGGACGACGACCGCCCTGCTGGCATGGAAAATACATATCCCATTATATACAGTATACATACACACCACCATGTTGCAAGGAAAACCACTCAAGGTTGCTATTGTATTGGCGTCGGCGTTCGAGTACATTCTCGTGGGCTATGATCAGGGCTTGATGGGGGGCATTCTCTCGGGCAAGCCGTTTGTGAAGCAGTTCAACAACCCAAACTCAACATTGCAGGGCTGTATTGCCTCGCTTTACGACATTGGCTCTTTTATCGGGGCTGGGGTCATTGCCTTTATGTACGGCGAGCGTCTTGGGCGCAAGAAGACCATTGTCATTGGCGAAATCATCATGCTTATCGGGTGTCTTCTTCAAGGAACGTCCTATGGGATTGTCCAGCTTTGCATTGGCCGTGTGGTGTCCGGCATTGGCAACGGGATGAACAGCGCTGCCATTCCAACCTGGCAAGCAGAGCTCACGTCGCACAAGTCCCGAGGCAAAGCCTTGGTGACCGAGACTGCCATCTTGATCCTGGGGGTGGCTCTCAGCTTTTGGATTGGCTACGCCACAAACTTTACAAACTCGAGCTTTCAATGGCGGTTCCCGATCTTTGTCCAGCTCATCTTCATTATCGGGGTGCTTGCTGCGTTGCCCTACTTGCCAGAAACCCCTAGATGGTTGATTTCCCAGGGCCGGCACGAAGAAGCCAAAGCGGTGTTGTGCCGTTTGGAAAGCACTCTGGACACGGAGCACCCCAAGGTTGTTGCCGAGTTTGAAGACATTCACCAGTCTTACTTGAAAGAGAAAGCTGCTGGCGAACCATCCATCAAGGCGTTGTTCAAAAAGAACGACAAGCAGCAGAACTTGAGAAGAATGCTTTTAGGGATGATGCCTTTGATGATGAACCAGATCTCCGGCATCAATGCCCCATCCTACTACTTGCCGTTGCTTCTTGAGGAAAGCGTGGGGCTCGAGCGTAACTTGGCCTTGATCTTGGCCTCGTGTGCCGCGACCCAGTACTTTTTCTTTTCGTTGCTCCCCATCCTATACTTGGACAGGATTGGCAGACGCCAAACCATGATTTGGGGCTGCGTTGGGTTGACGGTGTGCATGGTGGTGATTGCCATCACCAACGCCATTGACACCCGCCAGCTGGGCATTGCCACAACCACCTTCTTCTTTCTCTTTTTTGACGTGTTTGGCGCCAGCGTCTTGCCCGTTAGTTGGTGCTATTCTCCCGAGATTAGCTCGTTGCAGTACCGCTCGCAAACAAACGCCATTGGCATGGCCACCCAGTGGATCTGCAACTTTGTTATTGTCATGATCACCCCCGTCGGTGTCCAGAACTTGCACTACAAGTTCTATGTCATTTGGGCAGTGACAAACTTTTGCTTCATCTTCATGAACTACTTTTTGTTGGTGGAGACCGCGGGCCACACCTTGGAGGAGATGAACGGCATTTTTGAACGGCACCAAGGGATCCTTGTGTTCTCCGAGGAGGAGAAGCGCGTGGGCTCCTCGTTTGGCTTGGAACCAGTTGATGAGGAGAAAGCCGCCAGCTCGAGCTCCGGCTACATGAAGAGCAACGTCGAGGGCGGCCTCGACAAGGAGGAGATTCTCCATGTTGAGTGATTCGATCCATTTTATTTATTTTTATTCTAGATGTTTTGTCAATGCGTAGACTACAACTTTAAACTACAAGATAGTTCTAAAATCAATTGAGGGAGAGTTCACTGGTTACTGGCCAGCTTGCCAAAAAACAAATCCGGGGGAGTCACTGTCCCCAACGCCCGCACCGCCTTTGTGCTCAAAAACTGCAACCCAATCTCGTAGCTGGCATTCACCCAGCCAAATCCCTCCGTGGCCACCCCCTTGAAGCCCTCGCCTTGGTTCCCGTACTCTGCATCCACCCGGTGCGGGTCGGTGGTGCGCGTCACATCGTACTTCTCCACCACAATCCCATTGTAGTCCACAAATGACTTGGTCATAATGTATAGCCAGCGGTACACCAATCTGCGGGCGTCGTGCTCAAAGCCATAATTGAAGAGCCCAACCCATGCGAGAATCTGCTGCGGTGCCCAGCCGTACGGATAATCCCACTGCCGGTTTGGCCGGTTGATGTTGATTTCGCCACGGGACTCCTTGGTGCCTGCAACCAACCCGCCAAGCTCTTCAAACTTGTGAAGCGAGTTCGTTACAAGTTGCAGCGCCTGCTCTTTCAGAGCACACCCTGACCAAAGGGTCCAAAAAGCAGTGGCAGACTCATACGTGCTTTGCTCCTTCAACTTTGTGTCATAGTCCAAAAACATTGAGTGCTCGGGGTTCCAAAGATATTGGGAAATCGCATGCTTCCGGCGCTCCGCGCGCGCATACCAAATCTTGCTGGTCTCAATCTCACCCACAATGTTCACAAAATGGTCATCAAAGAGATCCTTAATGGTTTCGGCAATGTCAACCTCGTACTTGTACAACAAGCTGTTCAAGTCAACAACGCACATGCGTGCGGCCTTGCCATCAAGTCTGTACGTGGTATCATGGCCCGATTCGCGCACGGCACGATCGTTGGTAAAATACTCGTCAAGGTCGGGCTCTTTGATCACGCCATCATTGTATTTTTGCGAAAACTCTTTGATGGTGATGTTGTACTTTTTGGCATACGGCAACAACAACGAGTCAAAATGGCTGCTTTCCGTTTCTGGTGAGATGCCCAAGCCATCGGGATGATAGCAAGATAGCCCCGTTGCAACGTCAATGCGTGGCTTGCTCACCCAGATGGTCTTGTACTCTTTGATGGCGGCTTTGAATGCACGCTGCAAAAAATCCTTGGCAGCAATGGGGTTGTCGCCATTCTCAATCAACTTGTGGTAAACCTGCAACGCCATGTCGGTTAAAAACGGCGGTTGCGATCTCCCCAAGTAGTAGCTTCGGTTGGCATTCAAGATCTTGCCATAGTACTTGATCTCAAAGATGAAGTGCTCTACCATTCCCTTGGCCAAGTCGACTCTGTTGTCAATCAAGCAGCCAAGAGCAATCATGTACGAGTCCCAGCCGTACAATTCGTTGAACCGGCCGCCGGGAACAACATATGGGAACGCCTTCATTGTGAATTTTTTCTTCTCCTTCTTCTCCTTCTTCTTCTTCTCCTCCTCCTTCTCATGAACGTCAAGGAACTTGGAGCTGAACAACACGTTAGGCTCCTCGCCCTTTGCGATTTTTCTTTCAAGATTCTCCTTCTCATCCTCCTCATCGTACTCATCATCGACCATGGGGACCTTTTCCATGGCAAGCGCCAACAATCCGGGCTTGTCGTTTAATGACTTGATGTACTCAGGGGTGATTTTCTTGGGCAAGTACTCAATCTTCAACTTGTCCCCCTCGCCGCTCTTTTCAACCGCGTTACAAAAAAACTCGTACTGGTCGATGCAGTCGTGAGGAACGTACAATCTTGTGTATTTTGCTGGAATCTTCAGATCAAACGCCATGCTCGTCAAGTTGGTTCCGTCCAATCTTCTGGTCAAGCTGTTCCAGAACTGGGTGGAGATCAAACGCTTCAAGCGTCTTACTGGGTTTTCGTTCAACCGGGCCTCGTCCAAGATCATTTGGTTGCGGCCCATCCGCTTAGCAATCGTCAACTCCTGGAGCAAGTTCAGGAGCATGTAGGTGCCTCTGATGTCGTACTGCTTGTACCCGTTGGAATTGGCGGTGCCCAACTTCAACACCTTGGGCCCGGTGTCCTCAATGGTGATCTGGTGGTTGTGGTCGGTGTCCTCGTTCTCCAATAGGGTCTGCAACGTCAGGTCAATGTCGCTGATGAGAAATCTGCGGGAGCCAAAGGAGGTGTCGTCCTCGCTGGAGCGGCGCTTGCGCGGGGCGTTCAACACGTGGAACTCCCGGTCCTTCTCGAGCTGGGAGTCGTCGACGCTCCTGAGGTTTTTGGACTGCGGCACCAGCAGCAGCCCCGTAGTGGATGTTTTGAAAGTGCCACTGTAGGTGCGCCCGCGCAATGACTTGCCCTGGGTGGTGGCCCCGTAGTACACGTCTGGGCTGGAAAACGGGTCCATTGCCTCGTCGCTGGCGTTTGAAAAGCTTCTGAAGTGCTTCATGAGATCTATGTAGAGAGTTAGAAGACTAATATTACAGGAAGAATGGAAGGATAAAGCTAAGAAGGAAAGGAAATTTTAAATGGCGGACTTTTGCGGCCCTTTTTATTTTTTTCATTGCTTCCTCCTTATTTTGGTGTTCTGAAGTGTGGAGAAGTGCCAGGGTTGTCGGACGTGATCTCCCAGAGAACGTTGTAGGAGGTGACGAGGATCCACCAGGTCACGGCGACGGTGCCGATCTTGCGGTCGACGGCCCACCGATTTGCGGGGATGGCCACCATGTAAAAGCCCAATACCGCTAGGAGACCAAAACTCGACACCGCCAACACATGGCTCACCTCAAAGGAGATGCTGAGCGACGCCAGCTCGGGCGCCCTGATGTAGTTTTGAAGCATCACAAAGGTGCCGTTCATGCCGACCCCCAAGAGGATGTACAAGAGGGGCGAGCCGAAACAGGCCCCCAAGCCGGTGACCGCGAGCCCGAGGTTTGCAAACGCCACGTTGGACACAATGTCGCCAATGGAGTTGCCAATTGCAAAAAGAGTGAGCCCCAAAAGCGAAGCAGAGACGTTGAACATGGCGCCAATGTCGGTGAGGACCGCCACGACTATCGAGGTGATGAGCGAGATCCACACGATGGAGTTGGTGAAGCCAAGCAACAGGGCAAGGTTGCGATACGTGGTGGAGTTGGCAAGGTTTTTCGGTGAGCAAGAGACCCACAGCTTGAAGCAGACAAAGAGGAGAACGGAGGCGGCCGCAGGGATTAGCAACGTGTAATCAAGGGTGAATCCGACAATGCCTGCCTGGAGTAGCCAGGGGGTGATGGCCATCTGCACCGCAAAGAGCTGGCGGTGCACCAGAAGGTACTCCGTTGAAAACTCATCATCGGATGCAACACAGGGAACGCTCAAAGTGAGAATGAAGAAAGGAATGGCGTTGACAATGAAAAGCCCGGCTGTCAACAATTTTTGCACAAGATTCAAGTTCTTGAATTGGAGATCCTCGTTTGTTTCATCTTTGAAGAGGTATCTGAACGGGAAGAGCATATCTAGGAGAGTGTGATTGTTGGGTGATGATGACGAAGACGACGACGACGATGTTGTTGTTTCATTGCTATAGAATTCCTCATTGAACGCGTAGGAAGCACTCTTGGGCGACGTGGTTGACGACCCTTCCTGGGGGGAAATGCTCGGGGAAGCCACGGGGCTTGCGGTGCGAGAGTAAGGGTACAATAGATTGTCCAAGGAGCCATTTCTGGAGAGCAGCTTTACCAATTCGTGGCGGTGCTGCTGCTTTCTCTGGCTGAAATAGTCGTCTGATTCCGCTGCTGCTTGCGCCAGGCTGGTTTCCTGCGGGCTGGTTGCCAGCGGGCTCATCACCAAGATGTCAATGTACAGCAAGCGGAAGTTCTTGGGCAAGTGATGGAGCTTCTTATTTTTAGAGAGATACATGGCGTCGTTGTAGAGTTGGGAGTGGTTTCGCAGTAAGGGTGCGCTTGTGAGAGCAGGATGAGTGGAAGAGGGCCTTAGGTTGGTGTCAATGTGTAAGTTGTTTTTCGATTTAGCCAACGGCAGCGGCGAGGTTGTGTAAGGGAGTTCAGTGTTGCTTGCAAGATCGTTGATGTTGTGGATTGTATGGGCTTTCGGAAGACTTTGACTGTGCGAGTGGGGGGTCACTTTTGGGTCGGCAATGGTTATCGCCTTGGTCAAGCGGTAATCGTCGTTGCTGGCTGCCTCGGGAGACAAATAGGCAGTGTCGGCCAGGTGGGGGTCGTCATCATCGGGATCTATTTTTGTAGACCCATAGCTGTGCACCATGGCGGAGTCAAGCAGGTTCCTCGATGATTGATTGTGGTCATGGTTATGATTATGGTTATTGATAAGGGCAGATAGAAGGGGAGACTGTTCATGGTCGTAGTTGGGCAGCTGGATGTGGAAACTGGGAAGAAGGGGTTCATTAGTAATACTTTCTTGTGCTGCCGCCTCTTCTTCTATTAACTCAACATTTTGGTACTTGCCATCAATCTCGATGAAAATCTGGTACGCCAAATGGCCAAAATAGGCAGCAATCATCAACAAACACTCCAAGATGGTCAACTTGCCATCGTAAATGAAGTAGATTGCCGCGGCAACCAACACGCTGAAGAATACCAAGTCCACAAAGAACTCTTTCTTCTTTTTAGTTTGGCTGGGGCTGGGACCATCCTGGGCAATCTTGAACGGCTGGATGATTGCCATGAGCGAGATCACCACGCTGATGCAGAGAAAAGCGCTGCCGATGAGCTCGCCAATGGCGAGTGTTGTCAAGTCGCTCTTCATCGAGATGTAGGTGCTCAAGAGATCTGGAGAGCTGTTGCCAATGGATAAAAGCGTCATGCCCGCAATCTTGTCGGAAACCCCGAGAACATGGGCGGAGATGTGCAGAAGATTGGGGCAGAGAAAGTCGGACGACGTGATGCCCAAGGTGAAGAAAAGAAGCAGGAGAAGAGCAAGGTGGAGAAAGAGTTTGATGTATTTGTTTGTGTTGGCCCCCATGCTATTGACATCGACATCGATGGTGATGCTGCGCCTGCTGAGATGACCATGCACTGCTATTATCACAACGAGTAGGACTGCCGAGGCAAAAGTCGATGCCAATCTGACAGCAAGCCGCCTCTGGTTGCGGGCGGAGCTGTTGGTGGACATGAATTTGGTGGATGGTGGGGGGGATCAGCTCTGTCTTTGCCACAACTGCGGATAAGAGATGCGCAGCAGTTTTGGGAACAATTTGCAATTTTCACCGTTTTACTTGAAAGGACCCTGCAAGTATCTCAAGGATCTCAAGGATCTCAAGGACTCCTACAACATCTACTGAGTGACTTCTATATGAATGTTTATTTAAATTGAGAATCTGCTAATTTTTCTTCTTCTTGAGCTCGCTCTCGTCAATGGCCAAATCGTCAATGGACTTACTGGTCAACATCTTCTTGATCATCTTTGCAGCAATGGTGGCCATCAAGCTGAACCAGTACAAGTTCAAAACGTCCAACACAAGGTTGCCGGCCAAGATGAAGATGGCAAACGGGTAGTAGAATCTCGGGTCGTCTTTGACTTTGTAAAACTCTGCAGCCATGACAATGACCCAGTACCAGCCCCAGCAAATTCTCACTAGGAAGAACAGGGTGATGAAGAGAATGTTGTTCAAGAGGGCCACCGAAGGGCTGAGCACCCCCGGCATTTTCAAGTCAAACCATCTAACGTTCAAAAAGGGCGTGGACACCTCAAACAACAAAAAAGCCAGGGCATAGTACAAGATAAACGGCTTCATGGCAATGATGCACACAAAAAAGGAAATCACCCCGTGGACCGCAAAGCCAGGCCCAAACAGCTTCATGTAGTAAACGGCGTTGATGGCGTCCCACAAAAAGTACCCGCTGGAGGCAGCGGACAACAAGCCACCATAGGGGATGTAGCCAAACACCTTGTCCTTTTCCAAGATTGGGTGGTAAAGCATGGGGAATAAAAGCACCAAGATAACAATGCACTGGATCATCGACACCACGTGGACGTGGAAGTAGATTTGATCCTTCTTCTTCAAGGCGTTCCACCGGGCAGCAGGAACAAACCTTGGGGTGATGTAGTGGGATGTAGCAAAAAGCCCTGCGTAGAGCAAGTAGAAGAAGATCAACTCGTGAATGTGCACCGGGAGCTTGCCCATGTGGGCAACAAGCGGCGTCACGTACGTGTCCACCAAAGGGAACTTGATGATGTCCAAAAGCGGGTCGTCGTAAACCATTTGATTTGAACCTTTGCCCTCACTTGAAAGCAGGAAGGAAGGAAGTTCTGCTGGTCTCTTCAGGGGAAAGTCGGCGTTTCGTGCGGAGCAGGCGGCCGGAGGGGAGGCGTTGCGGCCGGCTAGGAATCGGGGGAAGACATACATCAAGGGCTTCCAGGGGAGCTTCCAGGGGAGCCTCCCTGGAAGGAAGGAAGAAGAAGTCAAAGAAGGAATTCCCTGAAAGAAGGAAGTGCTCCCTGGAGGAAGAAAGAAGGAACTCTTCCCTGAAAGGAGAAAGAAAGAAGAGGAAAGGAAGAGAAAAGAAGGTTCCCTGGAACGAGGGAAGACGTTTCAAGGGTTCCTGAATCTCCTGAATCTCCTGAATCTCCTGAATCTCCTGGATCTCCTGGATCTCCTGGCTCTTCCTGGCTCTTCCTGGCTTGAGTGGAAGAGAAAGGCTTCCCTGGATGTTGCACTTAAGGGCACTTAAGGCATTGCTGCGTTCCAGTGTGTTGTGGCCTGTCGTTGCCACTATCTCGTCAAGGTGGAGGTTTTTCCCTTATATAAAAACAGCCGCCTTTTCTTCTCTTCTTCCTCTTCTTCTTCTTCCCAGCAACTCGTCTCCTCGCCATGGCCGAACCACTCAAGACTTTCCAGCCAGAGCTCCGCAGCGCCATCAACCGGTCCTACGACAGGCTCCCGGTGGCCCAACCCAGGGACGAAACGGTGTTCTTCCAGCAAAATAACCCACCCAGCTATCTTGCCTCGGTCGAGAAGAGCTTGCAAGACTTTTTGAAATTCGGCACCGCCAGCACCCAGAAAACCGTGTTGATCACCTCCGGCGGCACCACCGTGCCTTTGGAGAACAACACGGTGCGGTTCATTGACAATTTTTCGGCAGGCACCCGTGGCTCTGTTTCTGCAGAGCAGTTTCTTGCCAATGGCTATCTGGTGATCTTCATTTACAGAGAACTCAGCTTTATGCCCTTTCTCAGACACTTGACCACCGACCCAAACTATAAAAAGCACGGCGGCAGCAACGTGTTGGAGCTCTATCTGGACAGCAGCAACCAAGTGTTCAAAGAAATGGTGCGGCTCTACAATTGCTACAGGGACAACCACAAGCTTCTCTGCATCCCGTTCACCACGGTTGTCCAGTACTTGTACACCCTCAAGCTTGCTTGCGAGACCTTGAGTTGCCACTACGGCAAGGAACACGTCCACAACGTTGCCATCTACTTGGCCGCCGCTGTGAGCGATTTTTACATTCCAGAATCCAGTCTTCCTCAACACAAGATCCAATCGGGTGCCGCCAGCGGCGCCGCCGCTGG
The DNA here is from genome assembly GCA_002895615.1 of Saccharomycopsis sp. UWO(PS) 91-127.1. Lineage (NCBI taxonomy): Eukaryota > Fungi > Ascomycota > Saccharomycetes > Ascoideales > Saccharomycopsidaceae > Saccharomycopsis > Saccharomycopsis sp. UWO(PS) 91-127.1. The sequence continues at coordinate 718,369 of JNNM01000009.1, forward strand.
CGCTGCTGCTGCTGCTGCCACCTCCCATATCGAGTCCAACGATGAGGGCGGTATCACCATCAAACTCTTGCCCGTGCCCAAGTTCTTGAAGCGTATTGTGGAGTCCTGGTGCCCTGGCAGCTTTGTCATCTCCTTCAAGCTTGAAACCGACTCGTCCTTGTTATTGTCCAAATGCAAATACTCGCTTTCGCGATACAATCAGGCCTTGGTGGTGGGCAACTTGCTTCAAACTAGAAAATTCCAGGTGTTGTTTGTTTACAAAAACGGTCTGGAATACGTGTGCAGGTGGTACAAGTTGGAGAGCGAGGATGGGGTGATTGAGGAGATGTTTATTCCCGGGATTGTGCAGTTGCATGGCGAGTGGATTGCCAATGCCAATGCCCTGCCCACCCTGTAAGTTTTGGGGACAATTTCCATGAATCCTACTATTAACTAACGTCTGTAGCAGAATATCTGAAGAACACTTCATTGTCTCTGCATCTCCCAAGATAAAATGTCCTCAAGACGACAGCGGCATGCCAAGATCAAAGACAATAACCTTCAAGATAGCCGAGTAGAAGCCAAGAACATGGGCAAATTTCCTGGAGGACTACTACCAACCCTMCTCAACCCCTACAACCGCCCCTACAACCCCCTACATGGCACTCTCAATTGGCCACCACCGAGGCTGAGCTGGGTCCCCCACACATTTCTGTGTACGTCCCATTTAAAGAATATCTTCTCTGGACTGACCGGAAGCACCCCAAATATTTTTTTTTTTTTTTTTGGCTCCCTCCCCTCTCAACATTTTTCACTCAGCCCAGAAAGAAAGATAGAATCCCCATCTCATCGTACTTTCTACTTCCCTACTTTTCCCCCACCCAATTGGCGACGCTATATAGCTCGAGCTGCTTACATGATCTTGTACCATATATTTTCATACCCACCCGACCACCACTGATTGCCGTTGCACATTCTGATATGCTTAGCTATGTTTCTATGCTTTGGTGACCCTTTGGAGCCCTACAAGCTTCCCTTTGTCCAGTCCTTGGGCAGCTACTTCTTTGACGACTTTCTCTTGTTCAAGCACCTTCACGAGGTCGTGTACAGCGTGGTGTTCTGCGAGGCAGTCTACCGGCTTGCAGGGGTGCTTCTTGACTGCATCATCAACAACACCACCAAGGGCAGCAGCCACAAGAAGAGAAGAAAGAACAACAAGAAGAGGAGAAAGTACTTCACCCTACCGGAAAACATCAGCTCGTCACAACGGTTGAACGTGAAACTTCAAGTGGTGGTGTTTGTGATGGTGGTCTTGCTTGGGGTTTTGTCTGTTCCTTTGTTCAACGACCCCATCTTGAATGATTCTGACGGGACCTCCAAGATGTTCTCCACCGCCTCGCCGGCGTCCTATTTTCTTTCGATAACCTCGTTGAAGGATTACACCCCTTACGCGGCCTTTGTGTGCTCCATCTCCTTGGGCTACCACATTTATCTATTATTCCGCCTCGTCAACAGCAGCAATCTCTTGGGGACCATCCATTTTGTCAAGCAGATCTTCTACGTGTCCATGCACTTTATCTTCCTCTTGCCCTTCTTGATCAAGTATTTCTGGATATGCATCATCATGGACTGCTGCTCCATCTTCACCTACATTCGCTGGTTTAACCTTATCTTTGTGGACTTTACCCCTCCGCTTTTGAAAGAGATTAACGATTTCATGCTCATTACCTTTGCCATTGGGGTCAATTGCGTGCTACGGCTTTTTGTGTTTTTGAAGCTTGTGTGCGAAATGTACCGCAAGTGGGAAACCGTGTTCTCCAATAACTACAAGTACACCTCGCTTGCGTTGTTGCTCAACATGCTGGCCTTGCTACTCTTGGACATTCATTGGACCGTTCTTTTGCTAAATGTGATGTCGTTCGACTATATCCCACTGTTGGTAAGGAACAAGGAGCTGCCTGCTGTGCCTGCTGCGTCCGCTACGTCCGCTGCCCCTATTCCCACCATTCCCACCATAAAAGTGGACCGGCGATACATGGAAGAAGAGGAGGAGCCCGACAGCGCGTCGCAAAAGCATTTTGTCGAGAGCTTGGCTGAGAACGGGATCTTCACCAGCTTGTCCGTCAACGAGAGCGTCTCGGACTTGGAAAGCTACAATAGCTCGGCTGCATCGAGTGCCGAGAATTTGACGGGTGACAACATGGACAACATGGACAACATGGACAACATGGACAGTTTGGACAACCTGGGAGTAAGGAAGGGTGGTGTCTTGTTTTCTGAGGAGGAGTTCCTGGCAGGAGGTGATGATGATGATAATGATGATTACTTGGGAGTAAGGAAGGGCGGTGCATTATTTTCTGAGGTCAGCAATGACAAGGTGATGGATGACATGGGATCGGTGGACAGTTATATCTCCGGAGACGAATGAAACGGGTGCCCTAGCCTTTTATATAGATGTATGGCCGGCACTTTGCCATTTAATAGCCTCTTTGTAAGAAGCGTGCGCGGTGCCTGGACCCGGTGCCCTGTGCTACGCTGCATGCATGAACCGGTGTGGCACAAAGCCAAAACTGCCAAATTTGTGCAATCGTCCTCTTTCTTCTTCATTCTAGTCAACTCAGTAAGACAAAATGGCAGAGCCTCAACTTAAACAGTACAGATTCTCCACAGTGGTGTTTCTCTTGGCGCTTTGTGGGATCATGCTTGGGGCAGACACCTCGTCGATCTCCGCGTTCATGGGCCAGCCCGAGTTTGCAGAGTACTTCAACAACCCAGACAGTTTCCAACAGGGCACCATGGCTGCCGCGAACCCTGCAGGGGCCTTTTGTACGACGATGACCTGATCGTACCTTTTAAACAAAGCTAATTACTAATAAGCGACAACTCAGGCGGCTGTATTTTGGCAGCGCTTTTTGCAGAGAAGATGGGCTCGGTGATGACGTTCCAATTTGTCAGTGTGGCATGGATGCTTGGGTCCTTGGTGTCGGTGCTCGTGGTGCACGTGTGGATGGTGGTGGCTGGACGGGCCATCAAGGGCGTTGCGGTGGGGCTCTTGGCAGCACACTTGCCGGTGTACATCTCCGACGTGATCCCTAGCAGCAAGAAAGAAATGGTGATGTCGACGGTACAGCTTTGTTTGACATGGGGCATCTTTGCAATGTTTTTGATCAGCTTTGCGTGTGTCGGGCTCCAAAAGGGCACGTTGTCCTTTAGATTGGCCTGGGGCATTGAGTGCATCCCCGGGGCCGTGCTTGGGTGCTTGTGTGGCTGCCAGTTGCCCGAGTCGCCCAAGGTGTTGTCCTCAAGGGGAAGATGGAAAGAGGCCTACAATATCTTGAAGAACTTCAAGAACAGAGATAAGAATGAGGAAGAGGAAGCCGAGCCCATGGGGGGAGACCTTGAAAAGGCAATTGAGCAGTATTCCTCTGCCTATGGAACTACAACCAAGAGGAACAACAAAGGCGGCACCTCTTTTGCAGACCTTTGGCGCAAACCTTTGATCAAGCACACTTTGATTGGAATTTTCATCCAGACCGTGATCCAGCTCACCGCCATCAACATCTTGATGTATTTCTTGGTGTACATTTGCGAGATGATTGGGTTGCGGGGCGCCAGCAAGTTTGTTGCCACCTCGTTGCAGTATGTCATTAATGGCTTGTTCACGTTGTTCCCAATGTTCTTGTTGAGCAAGATGAGAAGGGTTGACTTGATTGTGTTTGCAACGTTCATGCTTGGGGCATGTCTCATTGCAATATCCAGTGTCATGGGGGTTTACGGGCACCAGATCCCACCCTTTATGGGCAATCCTGCCGTGCAATGGGAAATCAAAGGCAGCCCTGGGTCGGCGGTGTTGGCCTTGTGCTACTTGTTTGTTGCAATCTTTGCGTCCACCATTGCCTGTGCTGCCTGGGTGTACACCGAGGAGATCTTTCCCAACAGGGCAAAGTCAACCGGCTCGGCAGTGTGCATTTCGGTCTCTTGGTTCTTTACAACGTTGTTTACTTTTGTTGGGCCCTTGATGCTACAGTACTTGAAGTGGCTTACCTTTATGGTGTTTGGGGTGGCTTGCATGGTCAGTGGGGTGGTGATTGTGTTTTGCTTTCCTGAAACGTTGGACAAGCAAGATGATGAGATTGAGACAATGTTGATGTCGGAGGCAACAAGGGAGAAGCAAAAGGAAAATTTGAAGGACAAGTTTGTGCCTGAGGATTTTTACAATGACGATAATAGCGAGCAAAGGGCTACAAGTTCGCATCATCCTTTTGAAAGGGGTGTCGGGCCAGTTGGCAGTGGTGGCAGTGGGCCAGGCAGCGGCCCTGGAAGTGGCAGCCATTTTCAAACTGCACAAGTCGAGGTGTCGCCCTTTATGAAGAGTCCAGAGACGAGTTCGATATTCGCTCGTCCAATCAACCTCATTGACTCGTACAGAGTGCAGGCATCACCATTTGAGAGCTATGAGGATAAAAACAGCGGGTTCAAGGTGGTTCGTTAGCTTAGGTTTTTGTAGATATTGCATTGAATGGAAGCTGTTTGTAGACTGAGAGTTATGCGGCTGGAGAAGCTAGTGAGGACCCTGTCCTGAGCTGAGCAAATATATCCACGATTTCACGGATCCGGGGCCCACGATTTAAAACCAGTCTTTATCAAAGGCCTTTATCAAAGACTTTTATCAAAGCTCTTTATCAAAGCAACTTAAACTCTGCTAAAGCTTTGATGGCTTGTGGTGATTTTACGCAAGAGAGCAGAAAGCTTTGCTAGCCTCAACTAGACCAACGACAGGGCCATACACCTCGTCAGCTGGTAAAGGGTAGTCGCCATGGCCATGCCATCAAGTATTTCAACAATCGTCCATTGATCAACTGTCTGATCCAGCTCTGTTCCACCACTCCAAGATTTCGAACAGATCAAAAGTGTCAGAGCCACAATGATCATCCTTCGACGATTGGGTCCTCTGTTCATCCTTTGACGGATCATGGACCGATCCTGGACCGATCCTCGAGCCTGCAAGAATGAAGCCCATCCCATTTCCATCTCATTTCTCCATCTCATCGCTCCTCCTCGAGGCTCTCGAGGCTCGTGGCTGAGGTCCAGCGAAAAAAGCAAACGGAAATCCAAAAAACAAAATTAATTCAAACCCTGCCCAAATCATCAACTCCAAGGACATCCCCAAACACCAGCCCACTGCGAGACTCTTGCAATCCCCATGCTCTTGTTCAACAGCGCTCTAAGAACTTTAAGTCTTGCGCTTTCATTGGGCCTCTTTGCAAGGCTAACGGCCGCCGACACCCGGGCGTTCTACTTCAATGCCACTGAGATGATGGCAAATCCCGATGGCGTGAAAGACAAGGTTGTCATTGGGTTCAATAACACATGGCCGCTCCCGGTGATCGAGGTAACACAGGGCGATCGTGTGTTGATCTATCTCCACAACGGGCTCGCAAATTCCAACACCTCATTACACTTTCACGGACTATTTGTCCATGGCAGCAACGCCATGGATGGGCCCGAGTTTGTGACCCAGTGCCCCATCGCGCCAGGCCAAACTTACTTGTACAACTTCACGGTGGAGGACCAGGTCGGCACGTATTGGTACCACTCGCACACCGGGAACCAGTATTTGGACGGCATGCGTGGCGCCCTTATTATTCACGACAAGGCAGAGAAGCCGTTTACTTACGACGAAGAGGTGTTGATAACAGTGTCCGACTGGTACCACGACGACCACAAGCTGTTGATGAAGAAGTTTTTAAACAAGTACAATCCAACGGGGGGCGAACCAATCCCACAAAACTTGCTTTTCAATGACTCCAGAAACGTTACATGGCAAGTTCTGCCAAACACCACGTATTTCGTCAGACTTGTGAACATGGGCGGGTTCGTGTCGCAATATCTCTATTTGGAAGACCACAAGTTTACCGTGGTCGAAGTTGACGGTATTTACGTGGAGCCATACACTACAGAGTTGTTGTATTTGACGGCGGCACAGCGGTACGGGGTGTTGATCACCTCCAAGGAAGTGAATCCAGAACAGAATTACAGATTTATGCAGGCGTTTGATGAGGACATGTTGGATAGCACCCCACCGGATTTGGAATTGTTTGGCACAAACTTCATGGTGTACGACCCATCCAAGGACGTGCCCGGTGAGCCGTTGGTGCTTGATTTCGAAGAGAACGAGCCAATGAATGATTACGAGTTGGTGCCACTTGGGAAAACCCCTTTGCTCGAAGATTATGACGTTCAAATTGTTTTGAATGTTGATATGCTCAATTTGGCTGACGGCGTCAACTACGCAATGTTCAACAACTACACATACACTGCGCCTAAAGTGCCTACTTTGGCAACCGTGATGTCGAGTCCGGTGGAATTGCTCAATGACCAAAGCATTTATGGCCACAACACCCACAACTTTATCTTGCAAAAAGATGAGGTGGTTGAAATTGTCTTGAACAATCATGATGACGGGAGACACCCGTTCCACTTGCACGGCCATGTTTTCCAAGTCATTCAAAAGTCCCCTGAGTATGAGGACGATCCTGTTGATTACGACGAGGCATCTCATGAACCATTTCCAGAGTACCCAATGATGCGCGATACCGTGCAGGTGCAAGGGAACGGCCACTTGGTGCTCCGGTTCAAAGCAGACAACCCTGGGGTGTGGTTCTTCCATTGCCATGTTGACTGGCACTTGGAGCAAGGGTTGGCCATTGTTTTGGTCGAAGACCCACAAGGGATCAGAGCCACCCAGGAGTTGACCCAGAACTTCAAAGACACCTGTGTTGCAGTGGGCATGCAGTATGAAGGGAACGCGGCAGGGAATGCCAAAGACTTCAAAAATTTGAAGGGAGAAAACATCCAGCCAAAATTTTTGCCTCCAGGGTTCACATTCAAAGGGTACGTTGCAATGTTTTTCTCAATAGCTGCAGCATTAGTAGGGATTTCCACAATCTTGAATTTCAGCAAACCCGCCAACCCCCCGGTCGACGAAGACGAGGTGATCAAAACTTTGAAGGTTATTTTGGAGCAGAATGGTGCTTTGTGAAGAGCACCCATGAGAATCAATTAATATAGATTTAGCTAAAACTTTGTAGGCCAAATTCGAGCGATCAACAATACATTTAGCATAAAAATAATCTATTATAAACAAGTAAATAATTCACAACTCTATTTTGCTCTCCCCAGGAGGGCCTTCAGCTTGGCCGAGTTGACAAATTTTGAAAGCGCGGACTTTGGCTTCTGGCTGCAGGTTTTCTTGTCAGACTCCAAGGAAGCTGAAATGGGAGCATGCTTTTGTGGTTTCTCAAGCAGTACCAACGTAAGTTCAACAGAGTTGCGCGAAAGTTTTCTTGTAACGGACATGGAATCGGAGGAGGAGACGGAACGCAAAAAGTTGTCGTTCTCTGTATCTGGGGAGGCTATAGAGGAGGCAGAGGAGGAGGCAGAGGAGGGAATGGAAAGAGAAGTTTCCTGACCAAACATACTGATGAGCCCCCCGTTGTTGTCCAAAGTAAACTCTTCCTCGTAATTGCTGAGGATTCTCTCGGCAAGATACCCGTACACTTTCAACCACAAGTCTGCCAAGTGGTCGGTGAACTTTTCTCCGAACCTGTCCTCGAAGGTTGTGAGCAACGCCTCGGCCATCAATTCGAAATGCGCCTCTTCAATGTTCAACACCCGATAGTGGGTGCGGCCAATGGTGTCAAGATAGTCGTCCAAGACTTTGATGTTGTCAAGGCTGTTGATGGCAATGGTTAGCACCCCGGAAAGAGCACTGGCCTGATGGGAGATTGTGGGGAACAATTCTTCAAGGTCGGGCTTCATCATGATCAAGTTCATGTATAGCTGCTGACAAAAGATCAGCGAGGCCATCCCGGAAGTGACGGTGTTGTCCTTGTGGCGTCTTCTGTGTTCTCGGACCTTGCGGTTTAGACTGAGCATGTAGTACGAAGAGGTGCCAAACAGGTCCTCGGTGCTGCTGTCGGATGATGACGAGGCATCAAAGTGGTCATTGAGCATGTTTGTCCAGCTGGTGCGCAAGAGCTTGACTTCATGAGGGGCGAGTCTCAACACTGGAGGCCCGCGCTCAAGATTCTGCTCTTCCAGAGTCAGCAGCGATAGCTGCTGCTGCTGCTGTTGCTGCTGCTGTTGCTGCTGCTGTTGCTGCTGCTGTTGCTGCCGTGGTTTGTGAAAATCCTCGTAGGACGGCTTGCCCCGGGTGCCCCTTGTGGAGTTTGTTCTTGTTGTCAGCAACGAGTCGCTGTCAAACAACTGGGTGCTGGATAACGTGGAAGACTCCCCACTGGACGAGTATGAGTCAGGTCTCGGGGCAGCAGGGAACTTTCGACTGAGATTCATCGAGATGTGGTATTCTGGCGATAACATTGCAATGGATAGCTACTTGTGTCCCAATCTCCCGCTCAATTGCAAAAGGTCCTTGAAGGGGGCCTGCCCCATGTTATAAGTACTTTTCCATCAAGATACAGAGCCCTCCCTAATATCCTGCTGCACAGTGAAAAATTTTCAGGCTGCTCATGAGAAATTTTTAATGAACAATAACAATTTGCACGTCTGAGACATAATAGGGAAAAAGATGGCCTCATTATTTACTTGCAGGTCCTTAACCGAGGGACCAGGACCAAATAAGCGTGGGTGCTCTGTCCCTTCTCCCTCGGGCCAGTCCCCCGTTGCCGGTCTTTGTTGGTGCGCAACTTTTCATGTTGTTGATCCCACCTGCAGAAAAGTCTCACAAAGCGGTCCGCGGACCTGGTGGGGCTTGCTTTGACCGTGTTGCGAATTCGAGCCTGCTTTTGCCAGGGGGACGATTGTCATCCGAAGCCCCCTCCATCTCGCATCACCGGTGGAATGAGCAATGGCATATTCATTCATTAGAATCAAATAGCCTCACTAATTTGCCAATACGAGGAACACTATGGAAAAAACTGAAAATTTCAAAAAATCACTCCACAATTCTCCCTCGGTCTGGCTTATAAGAGGCCCTAATAGGCCCAAATCACCACAAAACAACGTTCTTTCCAAGCGTTTTTAGCATCTGGCCTAAAGCAGCTGCAGAATATATCTCCTTACCGGGGGCCTGCTCGTTTTCCATGCATAGCCCATCTGATCTGAGCCATATGTGCAACGGTTCGGATTCATTTCGGCATGAACTAGACTGCACAGCATGCCTTGCCTGTACAGCAGATCTTTGCTCAACGTTTATTGCGTCTACTTCTACTTCGTTCTTTCTAAATCAGCTACTTTTTTTTTGTTTGGGTATACATTCATACATTCCATCAGGTTCCAGCCCTTTCAATGTAAGATTTTCCGGATAAAACGATATCCTGGATGATCAGGTCCACAAAGGCTCTTGTCAATTTGGGGTTGATGAACACAATTCGAAGGTACGAGCCTTTGTTCTTGGGGTTCCCAGCATTGCTGAAGGGCGCAAAATCAATCATGTACTTGCCCTTGATTTTCAAATCTCTCGAAATGTATTTGGTGATATCGGTAAAGTCCTTGATCTCTTCACAGGAGGACGGGTTGTAATAGAAGCAAACTTGGAAGCACGGGACAACTTTGTTATTGTTACACACACAATCATCATTCAAAACTAGGAATCCTTCAAGGTGCGAAATCTGTTGGGCAAAATAATCCGTGATGTGCTCCTTCACGTACCCAACACGCTTGCCAAACCCTTTGGACCCGTAAAAGTACCAGCTCAAGTAGAACTTCAAGGCATCTGGGCGTCTGCCGCAGCCCAAAGTTCCGTCAGCCAAATCGAAAAATGTGTCAATTTCCTCCGTTTGCACGCCCCCATCTTGGCCGTTATCGTGAAACAAGTAAGGAGCTTTCAAGGAGTTTCTCAAGAAGAGCCGCTCGTCTCTCAAGAGCAAGAACGAGCATGTGGCAGGAACACCCAACATCTTGTGCGGATTCACGGTGATGGAATCTGCCAAGTTACACCCTTGCAAGCTTTTCCTTTTCAAGCCCTCATTGAAGACAAAGTTTCCCCCCAAGGATCCGTCCACATGGAACCAGAGCCCATGCTTTGTGGCGACTTTTGCAATGTCCACCAACGGATCAAAAGCCCCAAAAACAGTGGTGCCCGCGGTGGCATTGACGTACAACGGAGCAAAACCTTGCTCAAGGCTCCTCACAATCTGGCGCTCCAAATCCGCCACGTCCATCTGGCCAGCATCATTCACTGCCACTTTGAACACGGCGTCGCTGCCCATCCCACAAAGCACCGCGCTCTTCACCACACTGTAGTGCGAGTCCACCAGAGTGAAGATGGCAAATCTCTTGCCCACCGCGCCGTTCCCGCCCTCCTTGGTCTCCGGGTACAAGTGCACTTTTGCAAGATGCATGCTGGTGATGTTAGACCAGCTTCCCCCGGCAAACGTAAGGCCTCCACAGTGGGGTTGCTCATCACCTCCCCAAAACAACTTAGCATACTCCTTGGCCACTTTCTTCTCAATAACGCTCAACACCGGCGACGCACTGAACACGTGCGAGTTCGTGTTCAACACAGAAAGCACCATGTCTGATACGATCCCAATGGGGTTTGTCAGCGCATAGAGCTTCTCCATGAACCCGGCATCCCACGTTCTCACACTGCCCTTCAAGATGAGATCCACCTGGTCCATCACACGCTGGAGCGGCTCCCCAGGCGGCTTCTTGTACCCGTATCCTATTTCTGGCGTCTCGATCTGCTTGGTGGTCGTAACGAGGAACTCGTACACCTCGTTTGCCTGCTTGCCAAACACGCTGAACTGCAGCTTCGGTCCGCTCTCCTTCGGCGCCTGGAGCTGGGCCCCAATGCCCTTCCCGTACTCCAGCGCATACTGCACAATCCTCCGCGACACCTGCTGGAGAAGATACTCAAGCTGGACAAGCTCCTGCTCGTTCGTTTCAAAGGGCTCGATTACGGTGTGCGTCATCTCTTGCCTCACTGAAATTTCTTCCCGAGATGAGTGACGAGAGGGAAAAAAAAAAAAAATATAAAAACATGAAAAATCAAACTACAAAGAGTGGATGGATGGATAAATGTTCTATACAAGGGTTGGGTCCTCCTCAGGCATTCTCGATATCGATGTTCCGGATCTCCTCGATCTCTAGGATGGCGTTCCGCCGGATGTCGCTCTCGACAAAGAGCGCCTTGATCAAGTGAACCAACTCCTCCGTCTCGACATTGTAAAACTCGCCATTGTAAAAGTTCTCCATGATCGATGCCAAGTGGCTCGAAACAATGATCTTGAAGTTGCACAACTTGAAGAAGTTGGTGATGCTTTTCTTGAAGAAGATCACCGTTTCGTCAGTGTCCTTGGACAAGTCCTTCTCGTTGTTCTGTTTATTGTTCTGGAACTCTGCCGAGCACAGACTTCCGCCCTCGTTGTCCTTGCCGAAAAACTTGATGAAGTTTAACATGTGAGAGATCACCTCGCACAACTCCACACTGTCGCTTTCGGCAATGAAATTGATCTGAAGAATGTCGTTGATCACCAACTGGTAGAACTCGTTCAAGAAATTGATGATGATGATGTTCTTCAAGTTGATCGACAACTGCTGGAACCCGCCCGTGAAAAAGATCTCCTTGAACTTGAACTCCATCTGGGTCAAGATCATCAGGTTGTTTGTTGGGTTCGAGGAACTCGACAAGTGGTGGAAGTTCTGAAACTTGCGGTATATTTTCAAAAATGAGGCCTTTTCCAAATTGATGATGTCGGTCAAGTAGTCTTCAAGCTTGGTGTCAAACAAGTTGGGCCCCTTGAATGCAATCTGAGTATTCACTTCCTCCCCCAGTAGTTTCAACTTGTCCGCTGAGAACGGGTTCTCCAAAACTTTCAAGCTAATCAACTGCTGCTTCAACAAGATGTTGAGAGAATACATGTCGTTGTAGAACAAGAATTTCGAGTCGTACTTCAGATACCCTCCAATGAGGTAGAAAATGTCCATCAACTGTGTGACTTTGATCATGATGTCCTCATTGGAAACAAACGTCGATTTGCTCTTGTCCTCATTCAAGTCTTTCAAGTACTCAACTAAGCTCATAACAATCTTGAAAATCTCGTCTGGAATCTTGGTGCTCTTGAACTCACTGGCCTTGATTTCCTCTTCTCTCTCCAACATCGCTGCTTCGTTCTCCTCTTTATCGTCATCCACAATTGTCTCTATGGCTTTCTTCCTACTTCCTAGCAATACCCTATCATGCTCCGCTCTGTCACCATCATCATCATCATCACCTTCTTCTTCATCATCATCTCCCCACCCCCAATCATCCAACTCCTGGTCGAACGAATTGAACGACTGCATGGATCTTGAGCTTCTTTTCTTCAGAAGAATGTGTGATTTTTCCTGCTCACTGCTTGGTTTTCTCAAAATACCAGTACCTTTCACTTCATCCTCAATGTCCAAGTCTAAATCGTCATCATTGCCCCAACCGTAGTCTTCATCGAGATCAAAATCTGTATCGTCAAAAGAGCTTGAAGGGTCTCTTATTGCAGGAGACTTTTTGATGATGTTTCCAAATGCATCTTTCTTGGGAGAGAGCACTGATGAAAATCTCTTTGACAATCTTTTGGAAATTCGCATCGAGGCACGTCTGTTCAATGTTTCTGATGTTGCAGAAGGTGGCGGACTCATGTCACCACTATGAAGAGAAGAGGACTCATCCCCAGAGTTCTGTTGCTGTTGATGCTGCTGCTGCTGCTGTTGTACTTGTTGTTGGTACGAGGAAAATCTTTTGGAAAATCGCTTTCTGTCGTCTCCGGGTTTCTTGGCTTGGGAAAACCGCTTTGAATTGGATGAAAAATCAAATGGAGAGAGAGGAATGATTGGCGAGATAGGTGAAGTTATCCCTGATTCAGGATCATCACGGCCACTGGCATCACCCGTCTTTCCTTGGCTGCCTGGGCTATTCAAAGAAGCAAACTGTTCAGTGATTTTTACTGGAGATGTGGAATCGGCCGATACCGACTTCCCTAACAATGAGTCCAACGCTGATTGATTGAAAGATCTGTCTTCTTCTCCATCCTCTTCCTCTTCCTGGATATCCTCCTTGTTCAGTAGTCCCGTTTTGATACTCAATGAAGTTCTAGCGGTTGGTAATGCAAAAATGTTCGATCTTCTGTTGTTTTTCCTGTTTGAAACTGCATCCACAACCGGCAGCGATTGGGTCATGATTGCATCAATGGACTGATCGTTCTCAGAGATTGACGACATGACGCTTGTGGAACCAGAAAATGTGCGTGTGTGTGTGTATGGACTATGAAGTGGCGATCTTTTCACATTAGACATTGGTGTTTCCACATGCCCTCCATCCTTTTTGTCTTCAAGAAACTTTTGTGGGGATTCCAGTCCAGTAAGAGTGTCATCTTCCTTTTTCACCTCAGCTACCACATTCTTCTGAGGGGTCACTTGCCGGAAATCAACCTCGAATCTATCAACCAATTCATGGAATATCAAATCATAAGTATCAAACTTCATCAAATACCCTTTAATCTGTCCAATGATTATGTTCATCTTTTTATCAAGATAAAACTCGAAAAGAGCTGCTTCGTTCTCTTTCCAAAGCAAATCGCTGTCTGCTGACCCTTGCTTGATGGTTGACAAGTATCTGAAAAAATCATTGTCCGAGGAGTTGAAAGTTAATGGGTGCTGCGTAAATCCCAAATAGTAGAAATCTTTCTTTTTGAAAATCTTCAAACTGATCAATAAATACACCAACCTGATGAGTATCGTTGTATCATGCTTGATGGTGTCCACCTTTATCTTTGAACAGCCATACTTTACAGAGTCGATTTTGTACTGGGCAAACCCCTTCATCAACACGAGTAAGTTGAAAGTAATGTAGCTGGATAGTTTATCCTTGACAAATATTGAGGAATCCTTCAGCCCGAGTTTCTTCCCATGGTCATGAGTTGCGTTGTACTGCCTTAACAAGTTCTTCTTCAAAAATGGGGGCAAGTAAATGAAAAACTCGATAAAGTTCAAGATGTTGGGCAAAAACAATGTCTTGAACAGGCGCAGTGTGGCATCAAGCGCCAATGGAGTCGTGTACAACCTTATCAAATTGTTTTCCAAGTTTAAGCAAATCTGTTTGGTTTTGTTGGCAGCATTCACAACTAGAATATTCGAACCAATCTCGCACGCCACACACCCAACAAACTTATCGATTTTGCTGTTGACTTTATTGCGGAAACTGTTGTCCTTACATGTCAACTCTTGATAGTGCTCTTCCACGAACTCGAAAAACTCCAACAAACTCAATGACTCTTCTATAGAGTCGTCATAAGTACTGGTGATTTTTTGAGGCAATATAATCTCGCTATCATCATTTTTAACTGAAAGAAAATCATTTATCAACTGCAAAAATCTCTCATGGAAACGTGCTCTGTATTCGGCCACTCTTTCTTCTGCTAAATTGATGATGACAATGTTCTTTGAGTGGTCCTTGAGGTTACTTGTCGAGGTGATATCAGAGTCTGAGATCTTCACCTTCAGTAATTTCTCAGGAGAAAAGTTCTCAAAACCACCGGGCAATAACAGCCCAGCACCACTATCGTCATCTTTGCCAAAGATTTGGTCTTTTGGAGTCGACAATATTTTGGCCTGCTCAAGCTGAACCGTGGCTTCATTGATGAAATCTTTCAAGACCTTGATCTTTTCTATTAGTTTGTTGATGTTGTAATTGATCGACTGGAACTGGAACGCAAAAGGCTGACTGAACGAGAACTCAAGCTCCTGCAAAAGAGTCTTGATAACCCAGATCTTATCTAGCGCTGATAGCTGAAGCTCTTTGGTCTTGCTTGAGATTGCTGGAGATGATGAGAGCTCGGCATTCTTCTTCACTTCCAAACCGCTTGCTCTTCTGAGCGCGACTTTCTGGTCTAGCTCTCTGTTCAACTGATCCAACTCCTGCTCGTATGAGAATTCGTGTGAATTGTCAAACATGTGGTAGCTCCCGTTATTTTGATCTGGTGTGGCCTGGATCGTTTTGACGCTGGGGCTGCTTGAACGTGGAACAAAAGAACGAAATTTAGAGATCAAAGCGCATTTCCGGGCGGCCGGAAGTGATGGGCCACCACAGAAATCTGAGCAGCCAGTCCCTCGGAATGCCCGAGTTATCATCTTCACCGTGGCAGGGACCCAAAACTACTTCAATAGAGAGAGGAACTGCCTCAATCTGGCTACGCGGTGCTCGTATCATGATGGAATAATGTACATTTCCTAGTGCAAACTAAGGCTGCGCGATTGCTTTTGCAAGACCGGCGATTTTCCCCAATCTTATCACTCTTGGGTGGTCTGCCAATCCGTTGGACACCGCACCCACTTTTGTCACCTCGTTGAGGTTTGACGCAATTCCTGTGCCACTGTCATCGGCAACAAATATGATGTTAGCCTTGTAATCGCTCTCAAAGTTTGCACGAATCGCACTGTTGTGCTCAAAAGCGCTGCTTTCCACCCCTTCTGTTGTTTCAATTGGCTCGGAGCTGTCTTCCTTGACCTCGCCGCTGGTTTCTGGGTCATCAGAAATGATAGCATCATCATCCGCTGTAACTTCTGTCGTCGCGTCACCCAGAGGTTTTCTCGACTGACCTGAAAACTCATCAGACAAGTTGTATATTTCTTGAAGCAAGTCTAGTCTGCTTTCAGCAGTGCTCCAACCGGCACTGCTTCCCAATCTATTGAGATTGTCCGCGTCTGTTTCCTTCTGGAGCTCCTCAACTTCCTTGGCTAGCCTTTCCAACACCTCAGCGTGCAAATTCCCTTCCTCGGTGTCCGCGCCTTTCACAGTGTACTCGATCAACGCGTCCCCGTCGTCCCCTTTACTTTTGAGCAACCCAAATAACTTGAGCATCGATTCGTTCGCCAACACGTAGTTCACGGAAACGTCTGCCTTGAATGAAATGTTCGAGAGCCCACTGTCGGCCGTCACCCCGCCCAACACGGACTTTGGATGGTAGAGGAAGTTCGCAGGGCTCAAGGGCTTCGAGGACGATATGCTGCTGGCCCCACCTGTCTTCTGTCGCTTGAATGCTGTGCTCATGTTTGCCGTCGTCTCTTCCCTTCCCTTCGCCTTCCCTTCCCTTCCTCTCTGTTTGTTGTGTTTTGTATGGAAAACTCTCTGGGCGAGCCCCCGGGTAACGTCTGGCGGTTTTTCCCGTCTTTGCAAAAAAAAAAAAAAAAGTTGCCACTATAAACAACGAAGGAAGCCTGGACAGCGAAGAGAAGAGAGGAAACATCTTGTGTTCGTTCCAATTCAATCCCAGTCTCCGGTCAAGCGTCTAGATCAACTGCAAAAATGGTTTTGGAAGCCACGATGATTGTCATTGACAACTCAGAGTACATGAGAAATGGGGATTATCCTGCAAACCGGTACGAAGCCCAGCTCGACACCGTTGATATCGTATTCAATGCCAAGGTGCAGTCCAATCCAGAAAACACAGTGGGAATATTGTCAATGGGGGGCGACGGGCCGGTTGTCTTGAGCACTTTGACAAGCGACATTGGGAAGATACGTGTGGGAATCCATGAATCAAAAATCAGTGGCGAGTCCCATTTGGCAGATGGCATTCAGGTGGCAGCATTGGCCTTGAAACATCGTCAAAACAAAGTGCAAAGTCAGAGAATAATAGCCTTTGTCGGCAGTCCTATCCACGAGTCCGAGGCACAGTTGGAAAAGTTGGCCAAGAAGATGAAAAAGAACAATATAGCAGTTGATTTTATAAATTTTGGCGAGGAAGCCGTCAACACCTCCAAGCTAGAAAGATTCATCAGCGTGGTGAACTCGCACGACAATAGTCATTTGGTGACTGTGCCATCGGGCCCAAACATCTTGTCCTCTGCGGTGGTGTCTTCTCCTATATTGTCATCTGGTGAAGGTGGTGGTGCAGAAGGTGGCATGTTTGGAGGTGACGAATTTGGCTTTGATGCCAATGTCGACCCTGACTTGGCCTTGGCTTTGCGCTTGTCTCTTGAAGAAGAAAAGGCAAGACAAGAACGTGAAACAAAGGACACTGATGAAAGTAAGAAGCTAGATCCAGTCAAGGAAGAGGATGGCGATACTAAAATGGACGAAGCAAAGTAGCTGTTCGTTGTAGTTGATAAATGTCACACTTTTTTTTATCTAATGTCTTTCAATATGTAGAATTTCTTTCGATTTGTGGTGAATCCATGATACTATTGTTTTACGTAGTAAATATCATTCTCTTTGTGGCCGAATTTCTCAGCATGCATTACTGCAAATTATTTTATTTGTGATTTTGTTTATTACACCTTGACTTTAACGATAAACGATAGACAAAACAACACAATGGTCAAGAATTGGGTGGGTAGAATCGAGCAGCCTTCCAACGGATTGCTAGCTCGGTCTCCAACTAAAATTTCATCAAGGTATTCATCCTCCCCCTCCTGCTTGCCCTTCAAAGTTCCCACTGACACTTCAAAATTAGAAACGACAACAACATCATTGGCTCAGACTCTGAATACCACTCTGCAATACTCCCTGGGTACGAGAGTTGCATCACCAGTGCCATTCCCTTGACAAAGTACCACTTTATCGATGCGTACCGCAAGGGAAAATGGAACCTCTCCAGCGTTCCTTGTCCTGAATTTATCTCCAACGAAGGGTTGATGATGCCGCCCGAGGCATACGACGAAACCCCAAGAATCAAAGCTGTTAAAAGATACATGAATCTTCCCCAATGGACAACCGAAGCTCCAGCCATCAGAAAAATTATGAACAAGGCATTGGCACTCTGCGATGCCACCGGGGTTTCAATCAGTTTGATTGACGAGAACCGACAACTTGTTATGAGCAGCTTGTCGCTCTCCATGAAGGAGTGTCCCCGGAAAATCTCCGTTGATGCCCATGCTGTTTTGTCTGCTCAGTATTTCATTGTTCTTGATGCCGCCAACGACTGGAGATTTAAAAACAACCCATTGGTGAAAAGCTACCCGAAAATAAGATTCTATGTTGGGGTGCCTCTCACCACGAAGGACAAACACGTTATTGGGATTTTATCAGTGTTCCAAAGCTTCCCAAGAGCCGAATTCGGTTCCACTTGTTTGTACGAGCTTCAGCTTTTGGCATCAAACATCATGGTGATTTTGGATAGCAGTAAACGCAGTGAGTCGTTGGCAGATGCTGCTGGCGTCGCTGGCGTCGCTGGCGTTGCTGACAAGTTGGATGATTCGAAAACAACAAGCTTGATTCGCCAAATTGGGAGACCCACCTCCCAGAGCACAAACACCAATCTATTGAAGATTCCAGTTTATGAAAAGGACGGGTCGGGCAGTGCCTACCAGCAAAGTCTCAATTTCAGATTCGCCAAGCATGAGCAAACTGAGCAAGATCTTGAAAACCTGGAGCTTTATAAGTGTCTTTTCAAAGCAGGCAACTTCAAACTAGCAGCAAAGACCCTTTGCGAGAGTATCAAGCACCGATGCAACACCGAAACAGTCTACATATTGGAGATAAGGGTGGCAGAGGTGTTCAAAATAGCGTCAGAGTACTTCCCCACTGTTCACGAGATTGAGGCAGAGAACTTCAAGTACGCGGAGAAATTGCACCGCACCAAGAAAGAGCACGTCATTACCAGAGTCGTGAATGGCACTCCTCCAGAAGTTGTTGCGGAATTGAACTCAAACTATTCGCAATCTCTTCAAGGGTTGCACTACCGCGCCATGAGCTCGGAGTTTGGCGTTTTTGTGAGAAGCAAGATCAAGGCTGCAAAATGTACCAACGGGATCTGCATGGTGTTCAAAAGAAGCCCATCCAAGTTGGTTAGAAGGAAGATGGCCAAAAAGGATGCCCCTCCAGACGAGGAGATTGAGTTGGTTCTCAAGTCGGGTGGGTACATCATTGGGGCGTTCACCGACAGCAACAGGGAGTTTGGTCACGATGAGGTGAACTACATCTCCAACGGTGCCGACATTTACAGGAGAATATACATCTCCAATTCTAATTGATGAGAAATATAATTTATACATAACATTTTGACTATTTGACCATTATCGTGTGCTGTAAGAAACTTTTCCTTGTTCTGAGGAGGGAATAAAGGCATTTATCTGTCTTGCCTATGCTCCCTCCAGATATCAATTCATTGTGATAATCTCAAAATCAACATCTTCGTCATTACCAATTTTATTTCTTGTTTCTTTCGGCTCCTCAACTTTCAACTTCTTTCTCGCAGAATCGTCCTCGTCCAAACCTCTTTTGTTTGAGTTATTTATTTCCTCCTCTTGTCCCTCCTCGTGTCCCTCCTCATGTTCCTCCTCCTTTGTAACCTCAGTTTTTGCATCCTCTTTCTTCTCAGCTGCTTCCTTCCCATTCGATATTTCAACTTTCTCCTCGGTGGCCTCTTTCTTCTCATCAAACATCAACTCATTCTCTTCCTTGATTTTCTCAATTTCGGAGCCCAAGTACTTGGTGATTGCCAACGCTCTTGGGTACAAGTCCCGACGGGCGACTTTCGTCTTGATGTGGTTCCCTGCGAGCTTGACTTCACCAGCCCCAGTCAGAGCCACAGCCCCAGCAGCACCACCCTCAATGGGGATCCCCTTTGCTTCTGCGTCCACGCTTTTTTTCCCCTCATGTTCCACAAAACTCAAGAATATCTTCAAGTAAATCGACGCATACGTGTCGTCCACTTCAGCGGTTGCCGCGAACCCATTGTTCATCTTCCGGACCTCAGCCACCTCGCTCAACAATACCACCAATTTCTCATCCAACATCGACATGCCCTTGGAGGTTTCCAACTCCTTTTGAAGTCTTTCTGACGTTTCAACAAAATCATTGTAGACAAGCGGGGCGATGATGGAGTCAGACCAGCCTTTCTCAACTTGTAATCTCTTCTTCACGAGCATGCACGCAGTGCGACACGCATACTCCCATACCGAGATCATGTTGATCATGCCCGATCCAAATCTTCTCAACTTCTTAAGTGCCACAAATAACGTGGACAACGCGTTGGACTTCTCCAATAGCAACACGAAAAACTTCACGTACTCGTGGGCGTAGATGAAGTGCTTCCCCGGTCTTTCGTACTCGGGCTTCCAAATGATCACCAAGTTCTTGTTGGTGGCTTTCAAAGTAATAAGGTTGTTCATCATCTCCTCTTTTGCCCCTTCAACGTCACCGAAATCGTCATAAAGCATTTTCGCAATTCGGAAACTTGGCCGGTGGTGCCATTTCTTCTTATCATGAGAAATGATCTTTTTTTGCAAATCAATGAAAATGCGAATGAGCAGCTTGAGCTTTCCGTCATTATCACTTTCCTTGGAATCGCCATCATCTGCAATAAACTCCTCAACATCATCGCTGAACTTGTATTGGAAAAATTCGTTGTCGTCCTTCAAGTACTTGATGACCTGCAACTTGCTGAGCTTGCCTGCCTTCACATACTTGTAAAGCAAGGACAACAACTTGTAGTGGGGCTCGATGATGTGGTCACTTGAGCTGCTGGCGTAGTGTTTGCGTGCAGTCTCACATGATTTTTGCAACACTTCAAGACACTGTTTGGGGGCTCTGCCCAATTTGACCTGCAAATTGGAGGCATAGAGGTAGTTCCACCAATCATCCTTATTATGCTGTGCTGACGCTTTCAAGGCCATCAAGTTGATCTTGTAAATCATCACGTCCCGCATTGGGTTTTCCATGTGTGTTTCATAAGTACCCTGCGGGCCCAACAACAACTTCGGGGTGCTGCTCAACTCATATGCAAGCTTATTCATCGGCTTCATAGCACTGCTGTATAGCTCCTTGGCCAACAACGACCACATCAACCCAATCATTCTTTCAGATTTTTTCCGCAGCTCCATGGGCATTTGCGCATACACACTTACCGCCATCAAAAGACACAAGAGACTTCTCTTTTGGAAGATTGCGGTGGCGTTTTTCCGGTCCCCGTTCAACTTGTCTGCTGTCCAGATCAAATCGTCCTCTACCAAGAAGCTGTACGATTGGCCCAACAAGATCCAGCTTTCCAACCTGTTGGTGCCGCAAAACAAATCAGCCCGGAACATCCTCATCACAAAGTCCAACTCGGCCGACCGGCCCTGCATGGACCGCTTTCTTATTTTGAAAAGAGAAAGCGCCATCACCCCTTGAACGTAGTAGATGCCGTCTTCGGCGACTTGCTGCAAATCCATAGTGGTTTTCGAAATTCGCAAGTCAAGAAGCCCGTAAAAGCCTTCTTTGAAGATATCAGGGTTCAATGAAGAATTCAAAAAGGATTCCATCATCGCGTCAGCTCGAATGAATCTTTCATACTTCATGTCGGGCTCCCCAATGGCCTCGAACATCGTATCGAAAATGGCCTTCATGTCAGATTTCACCGTAACAAAGTATGGGTCTCTCTTTTGGAAAACAAGCTTCAAAAAGCTTTTGCACAACGCCAACGCACTTTGCCGTGTCATGGTTGTGCTTTTCGCGCCATGGTCAAAGGGCGAAAAATACTCAACGGTGAGAGGTAAGCCATAAAGGCAGTTCATCAACTGGAAAATCTCCAAATCAACATACGTGGTCTTGGCATTCAAGAGTTCAAACTCTAGCAATCTCAAAAAACGCAACGATGAGCATGCACAAGCAGAGCCAAAACCAAGCAAGGCGTGAATACTGCCAATAATGTCAATCAATCTTCTTTCTTGGTCGGCCGCAACACTCTTGTCGTTCAAAGAAAGCTTCTTGTAGAAAACAAAGAGAAGAATATAACAGTTGACAACTAAATTGTTGATCTCCTCAGCAGATCTTGCAAATTGTGAAGAAAGGCATTTGTAGGATGAAATGGTTTTCCCAGTGACCTCGCTAAGATAGAATATGTTCAAGATGCCAAGAATCTTCGATAGAGATTCGACGTTTGCGATAGTGACGTCTGCTTGCAACATCCAGTCGCACATCTGCATTATTGAAACAATCTTGCTAACCATTTCGCCGTAGAACCTCATAATCTTCAACATAACCGTTTGTCTTTGTGACTCTGGCAACTCTAAATAATTCTGGCTTTCCAAGTAAGTGACAATATCATTCATTGTGTTGAGGAAACTCTTGAACAAAAGCTTGTTGTCGTTGCACCCATCTGTTTTGTTGGAAAGCCCTCTAATGTAGTAATGGTCAAACAAAATCTCCCTAAGCTGCAACTGGACATCAAAAGACGACGACTGAATAAAATACCTGATAGCTCTTTGGTCCTCTGTCAGGTTTTGCAAATCTCCGTCGTCAGCACCGCCATCTGGGGCGAGGATTGACACTAGCAACTCAACCGATCTCTCAGCCTCAGGAGAGCTGCCACTTTCTTTGGAAAGCATGCTTTCATTCAAAAGTTTTGCAAAACTTCTGAGCACTTTCACTCGTCTTGTGAATGCCAGTAGAGACTCTTTGCTGACTGAAGGAAACTGCTTGTAGTTGAAGTAGCATATTTCCAGAGATGCGTTGCTATTGGATTCATAAAAGCTCGTGAGACATTCCAAGATTTCCAAAATATCACTTGAAAGAATATCGTCATTGTTGGGCGTGCTATTCAGGGGCTTCTTAGATGCTTGCTTGTACAAAACAGCAGCCCATCTGCGTCTGATCCATAATCTGTCTTTTTTGGCGTTGTTGCGACGCATGGAAACCTGTGTGCACAATTCAAACCATTTCTCAATCTTCGCCTCAAGATCGAGCTTCATGCTATCTCTGTCGTTGAGTTCCTTGACACTTCTATTAGAGGACTGCTTTGTTTGCTGGCAAAACGTCAAATAATGATCAACAAATATCTCCACAATAGCTATAAGCATACGTTCACAAGTATGGAGGAACAGAACAGAAACTTTGTCATCTTCATCAGCTTTCACGCAATAAAGAGTTCTTTTCACTCTTTCGACAATGACGTGCTGGTAGTAATCAATGTACTTTCGCAAATTGAACATCATTGTATCAACGTTATCAAATTTGTAGTCGACTATAATGCTGTACTCTAGGGAACCTTCGTGATTTTCACTGTGGGAAAGGATGGTGGACAATATAAGATATCGTAGCTGATAAATTGTAGCATTGAAGTGCATATTGTTGACCAGAGAAATGATGTGCTCAAATAACTGCTTTTCACTGTGATTGGTTAAAGGCGGCGAAGCTTCAGAATTCGCACGAAATTCTGTTTCTGCTTCAGGGTTTGAGTTGCTGATAGTGGTCAACACCTCTTTTATAGATGGTTTCGTCTTGTTGCTACTGCTGCCTGATGATGATGATGATGATGATAATTTTTCTCCAGTTGTGAAAGACCCCAATATCACCGATTTCGACTTGCTCCATGTTTTGATGGTCTGGTTGAAATCGTGTGCCCAGATACGATAAATGACCGCCTTGCTTTTCCCAACACTTGAATAATCTATCTTGTAGTTATTCTCATCCTCGACAAAGAATTTAACAACGTTTTTGAAGGAGTCACTGTTCACACCAAATGTATCATTTAATGATCCAAATCTTTCAAACTCAAAGTTCAAGTCTTTGAATTTTAGCATGGTGACCTCTTCTTGCTCCTCAACGCCTCGTACACGTTTGCTTGATCTTTGTGGGCCCCATTTAGTATTTTCCTGCTCGGACTTTTGGCTATCGTTTTTGCTCACGTCTAATGATGTTTCTTTCTTTGGAGTGTTACCATTTTGGTCTGGAACAACTGCTGCGTCTTTTCCTTCGGTAGAAACCGCATCCAAGTTTTTGACATCCAAAGTGATTCTATCAGTTGTGTCAAAGTCACCAGAATTCAATGGGTCCTTGTGCATGTAGTATTGCATATCGAAATCGCTTTGGGTGTGAAAATTTCGAAACGGTTTTGCTTGGTTGTCATATAGTGATTCAACGGAGTCGATGAGTTTTGTCAAGGAAGTGGATTTCACATCAACCACGATTTCCTCAAGCTCCTTAGCGTTATGCAGCTTGGCCCTTTCTGTTTTTGCCTTCAATAGCTGAAAACACGAAAGGTTATTGTTGATCTTTGCAGTCATTTCGCTCAATTCTTTGGCCAACAATGCGCTCTTCTTTCTGCTCAACTTGGGCACCAGAGGATCCTTGACATGGTCCAACACCATTCGAAGTCTTTTTCTGATTTTCACCAAGGGCGGAGGAAGAACAAGACGTGCTTTTGTGGAGATGCTTTGAAAAAGATGCATTTCCTCAGAAGAACAGGCCAACTCGTGCTCCAACAACAATCTTGCAGGACGGAAACTTCTGAAATAGAAAAACAACTCGAACAACACCTCTGCCAAGTCGTCTTCTGTGGAGTCGGTGTAGCTCAACGCAGTGATGAGATAAGTTAAAATGAGCGATAGTTTCTCAGTCAAGTACTTTACTTCTTCGTCATCTTCTTCGTCATCGGTGTCTTCTTGTTCATTGTTATTGCCAGTGCCATTGACGCTCTTGGGCAGTGGTGGTGATGATGATGATGATGATGCTGCCTTCTTGTGGTGCTCTGACTGAAGGGCTTGCAAAATTTGCAAGCCGCGGTTCTTGTTGGCCAAATAGCGCAACGACTTGACCGATGGCGACATCGAATCATGTTTCTTGGGCTTCAAGATGTCTAGCTTGAACAATTGCTTGTACTGTGCCTCGGACTCGCCAAACTTGCTGTCCTTCTGGAGTTGCAACGCCTGCTGGAAGATCTTGAACCCTTGCTCCACCTGGAGCTCCTTTGTTTGTTTCTCCTCCTCCTCATCAAGCTTCTTGGAGTCGTCACTCAAGTTGATGGGTTTGAAAAAGGACTAGACGTTAGCGATTACTGTGTGATCATCCACCGGGGTCCTTAAAAATACTCACCATGCTGGCTCACCTGTCTTGTCTTCAACCCTTGTCCAGACACACACACACGGTGGCGTGAAATGGCCTAACGAAATTCCGTTTTTGTTGCACGAAAATTTGGCCATTTTTTCGGGCCACCCCGACAGCGGGCCCAACGCGGCTTGGTATGGTGCCCATGTAGAGACTCATAGCCAGGTTTTGACCATTCTCGCAAAAACGCAAATTTTGGGCGGGGCGGCCGCGCGCTGCGATGGGGAGAAGAGGCGGCTGGCAAATGTTACGGTACTACTCGGAGTATCTTCCAAGGATTTCCAGCGTTTCGGTGTCGTTCCTGTTGTCAGAAGAGGCCGGCGAAATCGCAGAGGTCGCTCTTAGTTCCTCGTGGCGCGTGGACGTTGTGTTGAAAGATGGGTCGAAGCTTGCAATAGCCCTCCCCCACGAGGTCAGCGAGTGCTACAACGAGGTTTCAAAGAACGTGTTGCGGTATTCGTCTGACACAAAGTGCTACTCCTTGAAGATCAAGCTTTTGGAAAACAGCACGAACAACTTGAGGTCGCAGAACCACTTTATGAGCATTGTGAACGAGTTTGTTTGGAACGCCAACTACTTGAACAGCATGAAAGGTGCATCAGATTTTACAATAGACTGCGGCGAGTGTGACCACAAGTTGATGAATTCGGCGCAGATTGCCAAGTTTCAAGAACTTCCCTCGGAGTTGTGGGCGGAAATGATGGATTTCTGGTTCTGCCACCGGCCCCTGGAGCATGAACCTGACAGTGTGAATTCCCAAAGGTTCTCGCAGGTCTTGAAACCAGGGAAAAACTCTGTCAGTGTTGGGTTGTCGTATTTTTCGATCAATCTCTCTGCGAACGATGAAGAAGCACTACTATGCTCTCAGCTCAAGGTAGACGTGGATAGCAGCAATTTTGCGAAAAACACATGTGCCGTTGAATGCGTTGCTTGCAATGCTAATATCGGGGAATTGGATTTTAAAACCAACTTAATCAGCATGAACAAGTGGAAACTCAGGTTGTCGCATTGTGATCTGCGCACGGTGGAGCGGTTTAGTCCGCACATATCTGCTTACAGTTTGATACTCGATCAAATAAATTCAGGAGCAACTCGGGTGTTCAAGTTGAGATCCTCAAAAAGACTGCTCTACATTTGGGTTTTCAATTCTGCAATTGACGCCAATGTTTCGGGCTTGCCCCCCTTAAAGGATTGCTTAAAGATATATTATAGTTTGGACCTGACCACTCCTCCGCTCTCAGGAGACCAAGAGTTTGAGGAGATTGATATTGCCGAGGAGGTTCTCTCAAGCTTGCTCAAAATACTACAGATTGTCAATGGAAAGCTTCCTGCAAACTTGAAAACCATGGAGAACAGCAGCTGGCAAATGGGCCTTTTACCACTTGAAAACACCCTCAGTTGATTTACTTTAATTGAAGAACTTTGCAAGACTTTTCTTTTGGCCTTCCTTCTTCTTGTTTATGCTGTCCTCAACAAACTTGATTTCTTTGGCAATCGTCTGGTCTTGATTGCTATTCAAATCACCAGCTTTCACCAAATACTCTTTGGCTTTTTCTAATCTGTTCATCAAAAGATAGCATTTGCCCATTCGGTAGTAACACTTGACAAAATCCACCATTTCTGCTTTGAAAGTGGGTTCATACTTGGGATAAACCTCCAACATGTCTATCAAATAACCAGCAAACTTTATAGAGTCCTCGTATTTCTCGAGCTTCATATATGTAAGCGAGATATTACTGAATATGCTTTTCTTCAAGTGCAAAAAGTCCATATAAAGCTTGTAGTTCACCTCGTTCTGCGCAACAGTGTTTCCCTGCGTTATCAAAACCTCTTTCTCGGGCATGAGCTCCTCAATGTATCTAAAGCATTTTTTGAACTTGAAAAGAGCATTCCCATAGTCTTTCTTCTTGAACAATGCATTTCCTGACTCCTTGATGGTGCAACAAACTTTATAAGACTTTGAATAATCATCCTTGTCAAAGTTGGTGTCGTCATCTGGGTACTCTTCGTAAACGTCGCCCGCTACGGGATCGTAACAAGCGTTGAAACAAGGAATCTCCATACCCTCTGTAAATTCTCCACATCCTTTGATGACCACCAGCACTTTTGGAAAAAAATTGTCCTGATTTATAATGGAGGTCTTTTCAATCTCCCTTACCACTGACTTGCCATGAACAACCTTGCCAAACACCGGATGCTTGTTGTTCAAATGAGGCGATGGGTATGTGTTGATGAAGAACTGCGAAGTGTTGGAGTTCTCGTCGTTATTCGACATGGCAACATTGAAAGCATCTTCGAATGTCGACTTGGAAAGGTTCTCATCAACAAACTTGTTGTATAATGTGAGATCCTCGGTGATATCGCTTGGGTTCTCAAGATACACAGAGGCACCGCCGGTGCCAATTTTTTGGAGATCGGCATCTGAGGGCGGATAACTCTTGATGTTCGAGCCATAAACAAGATCTCCTGCCTGGATAATGAAGTTTTGCACCACTCTGTGGAAATAGTTGCCCTTGAACGAAAGACTCACACCCTGGGCGTTCACTGCACTGGGGTCGTTCGTGCATAGTTTGAAAAAGTTCTCTGCCGTCAACGGGGCCTTGTCGAAGAACAACTCAATCACTATTCTTCCTAAAGGTTTTCCATTGATGTTGATGTCCAAGTAGCACCGCTTGTTGTCCAAGGAGGTGATCACTGCCATGTTTGGTGATCTCAAACCACTCATTCAAAAGAGAAAAATTTCCTGATATTTTTTTTCCCCCATCTCATCATCTCATCGCCCATCCTCGACAGCAATAAGATCCATGAAGGAGCACTACAGGCTTGACCCATTGCATTGCAGTGCACTGCTGCGCAAAACTGTTCCTGTCCTTTGTCATTGAATACAGATCTATCTCATATGAATGGTGCGAGGAACGTCGCTTATTCCAGAACCACCCCGACGTTTGGTGTGTTTTGATTTTGGAATTTTCAAATTTTCAAATTTTTTTTCTCTCTCTTTCTCTTTAATTCTTCGTTATTCACACAACTCTTGCTATGGACTTCGACAAAGAAGCAGATAAAGAGTTACAGTTCACAACATCCAAGAATGTGGAGGTGGTGCCCACGTTCGAAGACATGAACTTGAAAAACGAGCTCTTGAAAGGCATTTATAGCTACGGATTCGAGGCCCCATCAGCAATTCAATCAAGAGCGATTTCCCAGATCATTGCGGGCAAAGACACGATTGCCCAGGCGCAGTCCGGGACAGGAAAGACAGCAACGTTCACCATCGGGATCTTGGAGGTCATCGACACAAACTTGAGAGACTGCCAGGCCTTGGTGTTGTCGCCAACAAGAGAGTTGGCCAACCAGATACAAAACGTTGTGAAGTCCTTGGGAGATTACATGAAGATCCAGTGCCACGCTTGCATTGGCGGGACCCATGTTGGTGAAGACATCAAGCAGTTGAGTCGCGGCCAGGCAGTGATTAGCGGCACCCCAGGCAGAGTCTGCGACATGATCAAAAAGAGGAACTTGAGCACCAGGCACATCAAGATGTTGGTCTTGGACGAAGCTGACGAGCTTCTCTCCAAAGGTTTTAAGCAGCAGATCTACGAGATATACAAGCATTTGCCGGCAGGCACCCAGGTTGTGGTGGTGAGTGCAACGTTGCCAAGGGACGTTCTTGAGATGACCTCGAAGTTCATGACAGACCCCACAAGGATCTTGGTGAAGAGAGACGAGATCTCGTTGGAAGGGATCAACCAGTACTATGTCGATGTCGAGAAAGAGGAGTGGAAATTCGACACGTTGTGCGACTTGTACGACTCTCTCACCATCACCCAAGCGGTCATCTTCTGCAACACCAAAAAGAAGGTTGATTGGCTAGCTCTGAAAATGAAAGACGCCAACTTCGTCACCGTGGCAATGCATGGGGACATGAAGCAGGACGAACGAGATAAAGTCATGAACAACTTCAGATTGGGAAACTCGCGGGTGTTGATCTCAACAGATGTGTGGGCTAGGGGCATCGACGTTCAGCAGGTTTCGTTGGTCATAAACTACGATTTGCCGTCAGATCTCGAGAATTACATTCACAGAATAGGGAGATCTGGCAGATTCGGCAGAAAGGGCGTGGCAATCAACTTTGTAACCTCGCACGACACGCACACCCTCAAGGAAATCGAGCACCACTACAGCATCAAAATCGCCGAGATGCCTTCGAACCTTGGCGATGTTATGTAATATATCAGTTTACACTACTAGAAGTACGTTGTAGAAGCTGTTTTGGCGGTAGTTTTTAGACTTTGTACTGATGGATACTCATAAGCCGGGTAACTCATGTATCTCGTCTCTCTCTTTTTTTTGTTGGAATATTTGGTGCTTCTTGTTCTTTTTGTCATCGCTCCAAGAACTGGTTCTGCTTGTTATCTCTCAGCAACCACCGGCAAACTTTCCCATTGGCGACTACTTAGTTAAAGAGAAGGATTGAGGATGGACAGAATACAGATCTCCATTGATCCCGTCACGCTTGTGAGTCAGGAATGTATCAAGATCATCTCTGAGATTCGCAAAAACTCGAGATTTTTCCAATCTGGGGTGGCCGCGATTCTTGGATCTTCGGATACCATCAATCTCTTTAGCGATGACTTCATCAGCAACTTCAAAGGATTGAAGCTCGTGGACAGCGATTCAAGTAAGACAGAGTACAGTTTCAAATCGACACATTCTGGCAAGGGGAGCTCTGGCAACTCGGGCCATGGCCATCTTAGCAACGGAGGAAGCAGCGGCAGTAATCATCACCAAAATGACCCAGTGTTGAGTGGGTTTCTCCAATTGAAGTCGCTTTTGTCAGAGGTGGATTCTTTGAGCGACATAGACACGTTGACGATTTTACAGCCATATTTCATGCTTATCACCTCTCCTGGCACTTCGGGCTTGATCACATCTATTACGCTTAACTCGCTTTCCAAGCTTTTTGAATACGATCTCTTGTTTGGAGAATCCAGCGATCCCAAAATGATTCGAGTCAATATCAATCAAATGGTCAACTCCTTGACACATACTCAATTCGAGTCGTCAGATCCGATTTTGGACGACTCTGTGATCCTCAAAGTATTGGACTTGACGTTGAGAATTTTACGCAAGAACTTGTACAACCAGTACATTACGAACGAAGTGCTACTTGAAGTTGTCCACATCAACTTGTCATTAGCCTGCAACAAGAAAAGATCAGAGGTCTTGCGAAGATACGCCGAGCAATCATTAAACACCATCACCGTGATTATATTCAACAAACTCCGCTACTTGAATAACCCAAAGCATCACTTGGCAATGGACATCAAGTTCTTTCATCAATACTTTGTCAATTTGATTTCCATCATCTCTGTTGAAAACCAATATTATCACACAGAATCCACAAAGATATTCGTCTTGGGCTTGCTTTCAACAATCTTGGAGTCTTCAGGGAAAGTCATGCCTTCGCATCCCCAAATTATGAAACTAATCAAGAATCAATTATTCAAGAACTTGTTGATCATCATTTTGAAAAACGACAGCTTGAACTTGTTGCAAGCAGCTTTGCAATGCTTTATTTGCTTGAACTTGATTTTGAGTGAACACTTGACTTTACAGCTCGAATTTGCATATGAAAACATTTTCAAAAGCATTTTGCCCGCCGATGAATTTTACGGCTTGGATGAAAGTATCGACGAGGCTTCAAAGGATGGGGAAGTCGCAGTCAACGCAAAGCCCGGTGCAAAGAGCAATTCGAATATTTCTGCTGCTGCAACGGCAGCTTCTACAAGATCTGGAACTCCATTACAAACAGGAAGTGCTGTCATAAGTTCAAGAAACCCATTAGCCAAGGAGTTGATTTTGGAATCTTTGAGTCTTTTATGGTTGCACTCCTCAGATTTGTTGATCAAATTGTTTATCAACTTTGATTGCAAGTTCGACTCGAAGAACATTGCGTTGATCTTTATCAAGTTTTTGAACAAATTGGCCGAGTCATCCAGCGCCGAACTCACTACGAACAACGTTCCACCAATCTGTTTGGAAGGCTTGATGCAAACTGTTAATGGGCTCAATCATCGAGTGAAAATGTTGAAGAGACGCGGCATAGAGTTCAACGTTAAAAGATTTGAAAACAACAAGATATTGAAAATGAAGCAAAGAAAAGAGGAATTCATGAAAATTTTGAACGTGTTGAACAACATAGATTTCAAAGCAGGCTTGAAAGAATTGAGAGAAAAGGGCTTTTTGGCGAAAAATGAAACCAACGAAGAACTTGCAGAGTTTTTCTTTTACAAAGCCAACTTGTTGAACAAGAAGAATGTTGGGGAATTCATTGCCAAGCCCAAGAATCTTCCGATATTGGTTCATTTCTTGTCTCTTTTTGACTTTAACGGCAAACGTGTTGACGAAGCATTGCGAATGCTTTTACAAAAGTTTCGTATTCCTGGAGAATCGCAACAAATTGAAAGAGTGGTTGAAAACTTTGCCAGCAAGTTTGTTGATGACCAATTTTACGATAAAATGAACAGTGATTATGAAGCTGCCAAGAAGTTGTATGCCGAGGGCAAACTTTCCAAAGAACCGCTCGAACCTGTTACCCCTGAAAAGGATGGTGTTTTCATTTTGAGTTATGCCATCATCATGTTGAACACAGATCTCCACAATGCCAAAGTGAAGGACCATATGAACATGGACCAGTTCAAGAACAACTTGCGTGGGGTGTACAAAGACGGCAAGGACTATCCTCAATGGTACTTGAGATTGATGTACGATCTGATCCAAAGCAAGGAGATCATTCTTCCAGAAGAACATTATGGTACAGACAAGTGGTTCACGGGAAGCTGGGATTTGATTTTGGATGAAAGCAACAAAAGGGAACACAAAACGTTTGTGTTTGACTTTGAGAAAAACATTAATAAGCCACAGGAGAACGATGAAGATTTTGAGAAGCTTAGTGAGTCACACCACGGGGTTGGGGTTGACATTAGAGACCTTGATCCAGTGATTGTTTCGCATTTTGATAAAGTGTTGTTTGAGTACTCTTTCAAGATGTTGATGAAGAGCTTTTTGCATGTGTTTGAAGAAACAAGTGACGACCATCGTGTTGCGAAATTGATGAGCATCATTGACAAGTGCTGCAACATTGCCAATTACTACAAGTTGAATCAAATCTTGGACTCCATATTGCAGAAGTTGTGTGTGATGACCACCTTGACGAGCAGCGAAAAGAAAGCCGAGCTACATTTGAGCGAAGACGAGTTCATCAGAGATCACATCCCGTTGACACAGATAACGTTGAACCCCGGGAAAAAGAACAGTGATGCTGCAGATGAGCTTGAAAGTGGCACTGTTTATGGGAACCGCAAGAATTCGGTTGAGAAATCTGAGATTGATGGCGCAGTTGCGGATAAAGGATCGGAAGAAGCCGCGACAGGTGAGCCTGAAATCATCACGGTTAGCGAGACTTCCACTTGGTTTGGGCGTGATTTCAAGGCACAAATTTCGTTTATTGCCTTGTTCAACATCATCAAGAAGAATGGCATTGACAATGTTGGCAAAAGCTGGTCCAAGATATTGGCTATTTTGTTGCGGTTGTATGAGAACCGCTTGATTGAAGGGAACTTGTTCAAGGAGTTCCAAGCGACAAACCATTTGAGAGCGTTGGATGGGGTGAAACCTCAGTATGTGATTGACGGCAGCAATGACAAGAAGAAGCAAGGCGATAGTGAGGTCAGCTTGTTTAGCGCCTTCACATCGTACTTGAAAATGAACAGTGATGACAACCCACCAGAACCCACCAATGCAGAAATTGAGGCAACGTTATCAACCATCAGCTGCATCAAGACCAGCAAAGTGGAGACTTTGTTTGAGTCTACTGATGGCATTGATTTGAAAATGTTGATTAGCGGGTTGTTGAAGATGATTCCCAACTACTCGCGCGAGTTGAAAAACTCGTATGAGGCCCAGATTTTGTTTATCTTTGACTCGGTCACGGCTTTGATGTCACGGGTGGCACAAAGCACCAGCGGGCCAGTCAACATGGACTTTTATCAGGAGAATGGAGACGTGATCATGAAAAGCATTGACAAGTTGCTTGCGGTTAATGAGAGAAATAGCCGCAAGTTGTTTGATACCAACGGGATCGTGAGGTTGATCATTTACGAGTTGATGGTGTACAGCAACCAGGAGGAGTACTTGAAAAAAGCGCTCCAGTTGTTATTGACGATCATTGAACTGAAGGATGCTGTTGAAGAGCCATATCAATTGTTTTTAACAAAAGTTTTTTTCCCCAAGATGTTGTTTGGTGAGCAGCAGCAGCAGCAACAAGAACCGGTGACAGTTGTGATGGACGAATTTTGGAAACTTGTTCGCAACATTGCGAGTTTGTTGGACCATGTGGAGGACGTGTATGCAGTAATGGCGAAGTTGGTGGGCGAACACAGCAACAGGATTGTGCCCGAGAATTACATGGCAATCCTTGGCTTGTTGGATGAGATTTCATCGGTGGGGGCCATTGGCAGTAGTTTTGAACAAGAATCAGAACTTGCCATTTATCAAGGCATGGAGAAACTGGCGGTTGCCAAGGAGAACCCTGACAAGGCGTTGATTGACATTTCGATAAACTCCATCAATTTGACGTGTGAAATTGGGGACAAGGTGATTGTTCGCAAAGATTTCCAAGAAGCCGAGCTGAAGAATAAAACCAGCTGCCGGTACGCATTGATTCAAGCATTGGGGCATCAAACATTTAATCCATGCAGGGAGATTCGCAACCATGCCATCAAGGTGTTTTTCAACTCGTTGTTGACGCTAGACTTGAAGGCCGCCACCAACAGGAACATGGATGCCAAGGGGGTGTTTGAACTCGACGTTTACCCCTTGGTGACGGAGCTCTTGAAAGATGAGGTGGTGTACTGTGATTACTTTGGCATGAAAAAGACAAAGCGCGATATTTTGTCCAACGTTGCAAAAGTTTATTTGCAGTACTTGAACAAGTTTTACATCACCAAGCTGGACAGCTATGACGAGCAGTCCGAGTTGAGTTATATTTGGCTAAGGTTGCTTGATGTGTTCAAGAATTTGATTTTGGATGAAAAGAGACAGAACGAGTTTGAGCTGAAGAACCGCGAACGGTTCCCGATGTTTATGAAACAGCAGGACCAGATCAAGGAGTCGTCCAGGGAGTTGATCAAGAACTCGATGTTGTACATGAACGACTGCGGGTACTTGAAAGTCGGCGAGGAGATGCACAAGTACTTGTGGATGGAGACCTGGAAACGGGTTGGGGAAATTTATCCAAGCCTCCAAAAGGAGTTTGAAAATGAGGTGCAGGCGTTGCAAAAGGAGGATGTTCCTGTAGGGAGTGAGGCAGAGGCAGAGGCAGAGGCAGCAGAGGTGGCTGGAGAAGAAGTTTCCACTTAAGTATATCAAATGATAGATGGAATGAAGAAATGCTGTAATTTGAACTATTTTTAGACTGTGGTTGGGATTAACAAGTCAAGATTTTACTCAGTAGAAAAGAATATATTTATAAACTTGGGAGTTTCAGACCGAAGGCTGAGGCTGAGGGTTGCACTTTTGAAATGAACTAAGTTTGAGGCCCGATTTGAATCTAATTCCCATCGTGGAAGGTGCCAAATGAGGATGGACTGAAAGATGACGGTTTAGAGGGTCCTTTGAATTAGGCCAGCGACTTTGTGTTCAGTTGGAACCTTAGTCGAAATTTTACTTTAAGTCTGACTTCTCATATCATATCATTTCATTTCATGTCATATCGTCTCATAACATGTCATCATATCATATCATATATCTTTCATCGTATTACATCCTCCCATTACGCCTCAAGAAGCTCGCTCTCTTTACGCGCTGAAACGAAATTGATTCTACATCTCCGAGCTAAAATAGACTGCATTAAGTCCGCGACCCCCAAACCGTCCCGCCGGCCCCGTTGCCCGGCATGCACCCCCATTCTCCCGAGAGAAAGAAAAAAAAGCCACAATTTTTATTTTTTGACAGGCGATGCATTCTATTGTTTGTTGGGGGAAAATTGGATTTTTGAAAGTGGGAAAATGATAAAATTGCTGCGGGGTGCTGCGGGATGCTGCGGGTCACGATGCTTCGTGCGTGGATATCTGCACACATGTGCATGTGCAATTAATCCTGTATTGTCCGGCACTTTTCTAAATTTTCTTTCAGCCGTGTAGTGATGCATCCTCATGCATGTACTCAGTTCCATCCTTTTTCCCTAATGAACAACGGGGCCATACGATGGGAAAAGGTATGGGAAAAGGTATGGGAAAAGGTATGGCGGTACAAAWAAAMAGCTCTTGGATGTTGCTACCATTCACAACTTTCCACCCTTGCAAGAGAAGAATAAAGAGTAAGAGGGAAATATTTAACCGCTTCCGATAAGAAAAAGGTGCGGGCTACAGATCTTGTAGGCAGATAAGCGAAAAACTAAGCACATCTCTTCAATAAGGTTTGAAGGATGTTAATAATAGTAGTACATTGAAGGAATACCTTCAGCGCTCTGTAAGCTGGCTTTTGTACATATGGTTCTCGTCATTGACGCCATTAAATCTCTTTTGCATTTGTAATGGTGCAATCGGGGTAGGCTGTTGTTGTAGCTGCTGCTGCTGCTGCTGTTGTTGTTGTTGATGTTGCTGCTGTTGCTGTTGGAACACATCTCCCCGATTGTAGCTTTGTGCGATGGAGAAGTATGGCTGCTTGAGAAATTTCGAGTCATTTATAATATTCGGGGTACTGTATCGTTGGTCGTACTTTTGTTCAAGCGGATAGCCCATATTCTGAGATAAAAAGTCCAAGTGGTTCAAATGGGGGAGGAAATTCATCAGCAGCTGTTGCGGTTGTGATTGTTGTATGTGTTGTTGTTGTTGTTGTTGTTGTTGTTGTTGTTGTTGTTGCGGTTGTGGCAAAGGGTGAATAGGTAGTATAGGAGCAGAAAGTGGCGGTGTAGGATTCAGTGGTTGGAAAGCATTCAAAACTGGCAAGCTAAAGTTATCGTAGCTGGTGCTATAATGAGTATTGTTGTTGTTATTGTTATAACTGTTGCTGCTATTCCCGTCAAGGTAAAGAGTTTCATCCTCAATGGTTTTCCCACCCAAGGTGTTGTCCTTGACTGCAGCCGATAGCTCTTGGCAGATTGTTATGTCCTTCAACATGGGATCCAAGCAGGGCTTGATAAGCAAATTGGACATCACGCTCAGGGTCTTGTAGTAGGAAACCAAATGAACAGTTTCTGTAGAGTTTGTGGAAGGAAAACGAATGGTAAGGGAAAACGCCTTCTTTACAAGCCCGTCTTCTTTGAAAGCATACGACCCAACAAGGGAACCAACAAGGGATCGTGTTGCAGATGGAGAGGTCATTTCCACCTCGGACAAACCAGACAATGGCGAATTGCTGGCGCTCTTCTTGCGGCCAGTCTTCTTGCCCTTTTTCTTAACAGCCTGCTGCTTTTCATCATGGCTGATTGCAGTCAACGTGTCCAACTCTCTGTATATCAAAAATCTCCCCAATATTCTCAGCGGGCTCCAGGAAATGCCGTCTGTCCATCTCTTCACCCCGGACCGCTCCTCAATAAACACAAACACATTCCCGCACTTGATCAACCCGGGCCGCTCCTTGTCGTGTGGTCTTCTGGGAATCAAAGGAAGCTGGTTATTGAGAGTGGCTTGTATTACTAGTAACGCGTCATTTGTCGTTGCTATGTAGCCTTTGTAGGTTGGGGCTATCCTGGACATTAATAAAAGGCTACTCTATTAATAATGTCTTTTTTTTTATTTTGTTTGTTTGTTTTCCTTCTTTCTTTCCTTCTGGTTCGGACTAATATTGTACGAAATGATGGAAACTACAACAATGATATACTTGGGTGGGAAAAGTTAGTAAAACGTAATCTTCCGTACATTTGTCAATGTATTTATATATAAATGTGAAAAAAACGGAATCATTCTCTGGGTAAACTGTCGTTAGCTTTGGTTTATTTTAGCACCACCACAATCCAAGTACGAATTGAAAAAGACGCATGCAGCCGTAGGCGCAAGCGCAGAAGAACACAATCAAGCGCTTTGCCAATAAATAGCAATTGGTCCATTCTTCCATATCAGCACTTCTACTTCTAGTACTTCTACAGGTATTCTCCCCCTCCTCCTCCCTCACCAGATGAGCCCATCCCTCCTACTAACTCCCTCGCCGCCCCCACCAACCCTGTATATTTTTGGAGTTGAAAATGTAAAAAGTGACGCACAAGAGAATCTGCCATGCGCTGCACGGTACTGCAGAGTCCTGCGCTGTCCCACCACAGGCCTGCAGCCTGTGGCCTGTCGCCCACCGAC
Organism: Saccharomycopsis sp. UWO(PS) 91-127.1; assembly: GCA_002895615.1. NCBI lineage: Eukaryota > Fungi > Ascomycota > Saccharomycetes > Ascoideales > Saccharomycopsidaceae > Saccharomycopsis > Saccharomycopsis sp. UWO(PS) 91-127.1. The sequence continues at coordinate 755,500 of JNNM01000009.1, forward strand.
CAGATTGGGTCTATCCCCGAGCCCCAAACCGCATCGCTGCTGCTGCTGCTGGGGGGGCTGCTGGGGGGAAGTTCTCTCTCTGTCCCCCTTCAGGAAGGGTAAGTTTTTTGATTGCGGGTAATAGGGGGTGCGTTGGTTTTGGCTGGGCACACATGAAAGGGGTACTATTGGGAGCTCTTGGCGGGCAGAACTTTCAGAAAGAGCGAAGCCAGCAGGAAGCATGTCGCTGCTTGGGTGAGGTGGCAACAATAGAGGGGATAGCCAATGGTGCCCAGCGTTTCGTGCGAGCGTTTCGTGCGTTTTTGGCATCGGATGGAGTGTGTCTGTCTGGTGGATTTATACTGTTACCCGGACATTTATGCGGAGTTATGCATGGGTATCTGGTTAGCCCTTGGCCGGATAAAATGCGCGTTTTCCCGCGAGGCTGATAATTCGAGGGAACGAAAAAAAAATAGTAAATGGTCCCTAGCAGGATCGAACTGCTGATCTTGGCGTAACATTGCCATGAAGGGCTGATATTAGCACCACGCCTTAACCAACTGGGCCAAGGGACCAATTTAAAGAAGATTGTTGTAATTTAGAGTGCACAAAAATAAATGATACGATGGCCGGGTAATTTTTTTATCTCTTTATTGATAAATTTTTTTCCTTTATTGATTGTCAGTGAGAGTTATATAGAATACTAAATACCTTGTCTATAACATATCCTCATCCCCATCATCTCCCAGTTGACCTTGTTGCAGTAGAGGAGATTTTGTTGTGCGCACGCCTTGCCTATGTGCCATCACATGTAGCCCTGCACTCATGTAGCTTATACTTATGTCCAGCATCAGCTTGAATTCCGCTACATCATCCGTCGTCTTTGTCACCGAGGATAAGAGCTGAGCTTGTCTCGCATACTCGAGGTACAGTTTCCGCCATCATATATGCCTCAAACCCGCCCAACACCAGGGGAAATCCTTTTGGATCCATGGTTTTGTCACATATGGGTTACGTTCTGATGGGCCCATGCAAAAAATGAGGGAGAAAAAAAAAATACCAAGATTTCCCTGGGCCTGCTGAAATGCTTGAATTTCGTCTACATTCATCACCATGAGGGCAAGTCTCGAACTCAAGTCTATCAGGGCCATCGAGGAGGTGCGCAGCACTTATTACGATCTTTCCTTCATCCAAGAACCCCGCTACGCCCGGGAATCAACGGTCTTGAAGAACAATATAGCGATTTCCCATAATGACAATCTTCTGGCCTCCAATATCCACAAAAGACTTCTTCATCCGTTCCCCATCATTGGCCTCAAGATATTCTCCAGGGACTCTGGCAAGCTTGTAGACGTCACCAGCCACAACCTCTCTATTTTCTTTCTAAAGGCAAAGATCCTTGACCAAGACAACAACGGGGCCGCCAATGACTCGGTCATTGTGGGGACAAAATATATTAGCGGGGTGTTCTACAACTTGCCCAAGGACCCGCAGAAGCTCCTGGACAGTGCAGAGACAATAGTCGTCTTCATGTTCACCGATGTTGGGTTCCTCAAGAAGGGCAACTACAAGATTGCGTTTGAGTTGTACAAGCTCGAGCCGTTTGCCCATCTTTTGTCACCTGCTAGGGGAATCAAGGCTCCCCCGCAGCCCACGTTGATGAAAATTACCGAGCTCAGCTCAAGGAACATCAAGGTTTATGGCCCCAGAGAGTACTACAAGCCCTCGGTGCAGCAGACGATCCAGGAAGAAATGCAGACAGAAACTTTGAAAATTTTGAACGACAGACTTCGAAGCAAGGTCATCCAGTATCTCAAGACTATCAACATTATCAAGGACTATGATCGGCAATGCAGCAAAAATCAGAAGCTGGTGCAATCGGCTGACAACTCAGTAGTAACTTCGCAACGGGCCCCCTCCACGAAGCAAACATCCTCTTCTTCGCCCACTTTTCCCAGCCCACACAATAACTCCAACACGAGTAAAAACCATCATGTGTCGATCGACACTTCCAGCGAGAACAGCTTCTACTCGTACGCCATCACCCACAAGCCCAAAAGAAGAAAGAAGTCAAAAGACAAGCAAACAACACTCCCCGCGCTCCCCGCGCTTCCCTCTCTTGTGCTGATCTCCTCCTCTTCCTCCGCCTCACTCCCTCCAATCTCCTCCTTCCATGTCCCTGGCTTCTCGCTGGACCTCCATCTTCTTTCCAGATTGGCCCTGGGCGGCGCTCTTAGGAGCGTGAATCTGGAGGACCAGTCTGTCGCCTCGACATTGATGAGCTTGAGGCAGCCTGTGGAGGTAAAGCGGCTGGATTCCTTTGAGTTGTTGGTGCGAGCCGCGAGGGGGACATCAAGGAACTAATGCAAGAACGTCAAGAGCATAAATTGCAATCTCGGGACCGGCAAATCTCACTAATTCGCTCAAAGTTACATATGTAATCTAACTAGTAAAATATAAATCGTGGTGTACACATCATCTTTGTATATCATCTTTGCTCTGCTCGCTCTGCTCGCTTTGCTCATCAAAAAACTAAATACAAGGAACAAACCAAGGCTGCACTGGAGGCAACCCCGATCCAGAAAACAACATTTCCCAACACCAACCTGCCTCTCATGAAGCTCGATCTGTCCAAGGCCATCAAAGGAAGCTGATACATCTGGATGGCAAAGAGATACATTCTCAACTTGCCAAACAACACGTACATCACCACCTCGTGGAACACCGACGAAAGAACAAACGTCATCAACACCGCCGACGTCTTGCTCAACTGCAAAGTGCTGATGGACGAGTGGTACACGTGGCGAAGCAAGAACTTGTGCACCGGGGTGTTCCACAACCGGGCAAACTCTTCCCAAGAGGTGCAGTTCCACCAAGGGCCGTAAAAATTGCGGTCGGCAAACCGAGTGAGCTCGGCAATGGCGTTCAAGATCTGGTGCCATATCAAAAAGAACACCAATATATAAAGGAGGAAAAACGGCGGGAGCATTTCAAAAAGAAGAAACGGGTACTGCTGGAGTTTTTCAACGAAGGTCAACAGTTTCATGTTGATGGCTCTAACCGCCAACGGGTACACGTATTCCTGGGCCACTCCAATCATCACCCCAATGATGCCAAAGATCCCCAAGATGTTCCACATCAAATAACTTTTGTTGATCTTCGCAGTTCGGGGATAGTCAATCTCGTACACCACGGTGGGGAACATGGTGTACCAGAAAAAGTTGCTCAAGTTGATGTTTTTCGGGAACCGGTTGTCCAAGTTGGCGGTGGCAGACTCAAACTCAAATTTGCAAAAGCCAATGCTGTTTTCCAAAAGCTGTTTCAGGTCAGCCTCGATATTGGGGTGTTTTGCCAAAAATTCGGTGCTGAATTCCAACTCGTTTTTAATTCTCCATAAGTAGCCATTGAAAAAACTATAAGAGTGAAACTTCATCAAAAGCACAATGGAATGCAACACCAAAAATACCTTCCCGATCCATTGATACTTGCTCAATTCCAACCACCAAAGAACTGTAAAGAAATAGCCAATTTCGTAAAGACACTGGATGTAGTACCCGGTACTGCTCCATGTAATCACCTGTTTTTTGCACAACATTTGCACAGCAAACCCACCATATATGGCAAGGTACATGACCAAGTCGCACAACGCAATGGAGACAATATCCTGGAAAAAGATCTGGACAATCCGGGACTCCTTGAACATGCGGGCCAACCCCTTTTCCATAGCCGCCTTGTAGATGATGTTGGCCAGCATGATGGCAATGCCCAACCAAAAGGGGGTATAAAAGCCCCAAAAGGGCGAGTTTTTCGCTTCATCCGAGTCCAAGATGCTCTTGACCTCAATGTGCTTCACGTCGGCAAACTTGGACCGCAACTTACCGTTCTTGGTGTACCGGACGTCGTGCTGCTTCGTGGCAATCAACTTCACTTTGTAAAGCTTGCTGCTGTAGTCGTCTTTGTTGTCATTGTCCTTCTTCTTTCTCAAGTGCAAGGGCGAAATCTCCACCAGGGTGGTCATGCTGTCGTAGCCCTTGCTCCCCATGGCCTGCTTGAACTTCTCCGACTGCTCCGTGCTCAATTGGATCGAGCGGTCGTTGCTCAACTTCGAAGGCGACAAGGGAACTGCTTTCAACGCGTCGGCGGTGTTTTCGGCGTCCATCACAAACACTGACTTGTTCTCGTCGTACTCGTCGTTGTTGAGCACCACGCTTCTGCGCGGGTGCAGCGGGTGCAGTGTTTCAGAGTTGGTCAATTGGTCGGTCATTCGAGAACAAACAATCAGCAAGTTGCAAGAGAAGAAGCAGTTGAAGAAGAAGAAGAAGAAGAAGAAGAAGAAGAAGAAGAAGAAGAGAGGAATCGGATGAGGTGGGTTCTGCTCGTGCTGGAGTTGCTGTCTCTCCCGGGCTCGCAACCAGCTCATCGCCCCGCCCCCAGCAATTTTTTTTCCTTTGAAATTCCTCCCTTTTGAAAGGAATGATTGAAAAAGAAGAAGAAGAAGAAGAAGAAGCACTGACATGTCGCGGCCAGAGCAGATCGCCCCACCGGAGATCTTCTACAGCGAGGAGGAGTCCTCCAAGTACACGCTGTCGACGCGCGTGCAGCACATCCAGGCCAAGATGACGTTCCGTGCGCTTGAGCTCCTCAACATCCTGCCCCAGGAGGACCCGTTGGTGCTCGACGTTGGGTGCGGGTCGGGGCTTTCAGGGGAGATTCTCAGCGAGGAAGGGTACCAGTGGATAGGCATGGACATTGCCCCCGCAATGCTTGCGGTGGCCTTGAACAGAGAAGTGGACGGAGACTTGTTTTTAGCGGACATGGGGTCGGGCGTCCCGTTCCGGGCAGGCACGTTTGACGCTGCCATTTCGGTATCTGCAATCCAGTGGCTTTGCAACGCAGACTCCAAGGAAAACGATCCAAAACAGCGGCTTGGGCAGTTTTTCAGCACGTTGTACGCAAGCTTGAAAAGAGGCGGGAAGTTTGTGGCCCAGTTCTATCCTGCCAACGACGACCAGCTAGCGCAGATCAAGGCTGCTGCAAAAGTCGCGGGCTTTGGCGGCGGCGTGGTCACAGACGACCCGGAAAGCAAGAAGAACAAGAAACACTACTTGGTGCTAACTGCAGGCCAGGCCGAGAAACAGGTGAACTTGTCGGGGCTCAAAGTGGCGGCGCCCGAGGCAGGGACCAGAAAGGTGTCGAAGAAGGAGAGAAAGTTGGTGGAGACCAAAAAGGACTACATATTGAGAAAGAAGGAGTTGAACAAGAGAAGGGGCAAGTACGTGGCGGCGGACTCGAAGTTTACAGGGAGAAAGAGGCGGCCGAAGTTTTAACACGGGATTTTAGGTATCTCAATAATGAGTCAAAGAGAATAAAGTTGTTTGTAGTTAAGACATCTCTGGAACGCGTAGCTCCCGACACACCATCGCAGCATAACCAAAGAAATTTTTGGAAAAATTCTCTTTTGCAACGAAGAAGAAGAAGAAGAAGAGGAAGAGGAAGGAAGAAGCACAGTACAATGTTCAGTAGCAGAACCATCACGGGCCTCACTTCGAGGGCTTCTCTTCGGCGCTCGTCGCCTCTTTGCGTGGTTGCACAGCGAGGATACCAGATCCCGGTGAAGAAAAGACAGGTGATCCCGGTGTACGAACCCTTGGCGAGCGCACACTTGCAAGAGCGCGGCCAGCTCATGACGCAAGTGAAGAGCCATCTTTTCGAGAAGTTTGACCCGCAAGGCTGGAGACGCGAGCTTTTGAACGGGAAGCTCCCCTTGCGCGCGGGCGATCTCTTGAGAATGTCCTTCCGCGACCCTTTGAACAACCCCAACTTTGTGGGCTACGTGCTTGCCGTGGACAGAAACGGCCCGGACAGCACCGTGTTGTTGAGAAGCAAGGTGACGCTGATCGGGGTGGAGCAGCGCTTCAGCATCTTCTCGCCGTTGATTGTCAACATTGAGAGAATCAGAAAGCCAAAGGAGTACAGTCCAAGAAACAGACACTTGTATATCAGAAACTCCAAGAGGGATGTTGGCGATTACGACAACATCTCCAAGTCAAGGGTTTGACTTCCTGTTTATAGTTATTGGTCAATATAAGAAGCACCAGCTTTACAATTGTAGAAAAAAAAAATATTAAATGGAGAATGCTTGAAGGAGGCAACGCAAAGTGATGGACGAGCTAGCACTGGTGGTTGAAGAGTACCGCGGGTTCTTTGCCTCGCTTGATGTTGATCTTACGAGGGGGACGTTGCACTTTGTCACCTTGGAAGGCGCGGTGTTTTCTGTTTGCTTCAGCAGCAGTGGCTGGATATGTGGTGGCGATGAGGGTATGACGGTTTACGAGACGTTTGAGGCGCTCGGCATGGCTGTTTCCAGGGAGTTCGCAAGGAAGTGGAATGAGGTTTTGATGGGGAAGTTGGAGGGTCTTTCCAATCCTTCGAATCTTCCAGAGCGAAGCGATGGAAGATGAGAATTATATCGATCTAGTCGTTCAGAGCGAATCTTCCAGAGTGAAGCAATGGAAGATGAGAATGATAAGACACTTCAGAGCGAAGCAATGTGGACGGAAGATTCGCTTTGCTCTGAAAGATGGGAATGAGAAGATTCTTGCGAAGTAATCTTAACGATCTAATCGTTCGGGGCCAAGCGATAAAGAATGATTCAGGTACGCTTGGTAAGGTTTCTACGTCGATTAACAAACAATCTACGCCAAAGTGAGATTGTGAACTGAACTATGGGCTTCTGATAGATCAGAGTATAAAATTATTTATTATCTTCCATCGCTCCGCTCTGGAAGATGCTTCAACGAGCCTCAGCCTCACCGTGAGGATCAACCGGTTTCGGGGACGAGCCAGGGCTTGCGGCCAGACCGACTGACGAATCCCTGTCATCCTTCTTTGCAACTTTCTTCAGCTTTTGGCCATGGCCCATTTGGTCAGACGTCAACTTGGTGGACTCGCCCCTGGCCAACTCTGCTTTTTCCTCATCCTCAACAATGTCCATCCACGCTTCGTGCACCGGCTGTGTTTGCTTCTTCATCTCGGCCTTTTCGCGGTTCTCCTCCATGACACTCAACCCAATGGACCCCAACAACAAGCCAACCGTTAAGAACTGGGCGTACACTCTGGCCTGGACAATCTTCTGGGTCTGGGTCATCACAGGGTCCCTGTCCACAAGGGCCCACGAGCCGTACAACGACGCAGCCCATGCGCCCACAATGATCTTGTACTTGTGGTTGCTAAAGGACTCAAGGGCCTTGTCGCGGAAACTCATTTCTTTCCATCTTCGGCGCTCCTCCATGTGTCTGGCAGCCACTCTTGGATCGTCATTGTACATCTTGCTCTCAAAGTCGTTGGACGCAAGCTCGGCCACAAGAGACGCGCCAAACGTGGCAGGCCCAACCATAAGAGCAGTTCTGAACGCAGTTGGCAATCTGCCAATGGCTGGGTATCTCCTTTTGCCAAAGGTGAAGATGAAGGCAGAAATGCACGCCCCGCCAACCGCGCCTCTGATGCCGCCCATAAACGTGGCCTCAGTGTTGGCCTTCTTTTCTTCTGGACTAAGGATCTTCATGTTCTCTGCTCAATGTGCTGATTCGATGTTGCTGACTTGATGTTGCTTTGGGTGGGTTTTCTTTTCTCACCTGTTTTTTATTTTTTTTTTCCCACTAAAATGCTTGCAAATTTCATCAACCTTCGACCCTCGGAGAAACCGTTTATCTGTTTGGGCCTACTTGTGAAGACTTGCGAAGACCTGCGAAGACCTGCGAAGACCTGCGAAGACCTTGCTAAGACCTCGGTATATATACATATACATGTGTACACGGGTCAGTTTATTCATATACACGCTAAGGTAGGGGCCGTAGGGGCCCTGGGGGCTGCCGGGTTGCTCCGGCCGCTCCGCTTTGTTTTATAGGCCGAACACAATAGAGAGAAGCGTCGATGTGATGACACGATCAGGCTCTGGATACTGGATCCAGAGGATCCAGAGGATCCTGGATCTGTAATGGTTCAATTCATGGTTAGTTCTTATTCAATTTGTCCTCTGCTAGCGGCGTTCGGAGTTAGATGTGAGGCTGAAGCCAGGCGTGCACCTGAAGTGTGCACCTGGTAGTGTACACCAGGCTAGAGAGACCTGCGAACGGCTGTTTCTTGCTTGCCCTCGGCATGGGTGGGTGGCCGTTCCGGGGACTACGTGGACATTTATAAGCACCTAATTTATATTATAATCTATATACTTTCTACTCCGTTGTTGCTTGAAGACTCGACAAGTTCGAGTACGGAACGTAGGCCACCCTGTTGGGAGTGATGGGCTTCAACATCAACGACATTCTCGACACCACCCCCTTGGTGCTGGCCTCTTTGAGCCTTGTCTTGACGTCCTCGGGCCCGACGTTTGCTTCCAACAAGAGCGCAACCAACCCGCTGACGCTCGGGGCGCTCATGGATGTTCCCGAAAGCAACAACGGCTCGTCCTGCCCACTGGCCCCACCGGCTCCACCGGCGGCGGCCCGGGCGTTCACGCTGGCAACCCTCACCCCGCTGGCCAAGATGTTTACGCACCGGCCCCAGTTTGAAAACCCGGCCAATGCGTCGGTGCGGTCGTCAATCGCCCCCACCGTGATTGCATACTTGGCACTGGCAGGGCTGGTGGCACACGCGTCGAGGTTGGAGTTCCCGGCAGCCGCCACCATCACCAATCCGGCCTTGAAGGCCTCCTCCACCGCTTTGTTCAACACCCCGTTCCTAAACGCCCCAATCGACAAGTTGATCAACGCCTTGTGGCGCTGGCCCTGAGCCTGTTCCTGTTCCTGATGGTGGTTCACCGCGTACTCAATGCCCGAGATGATCGAGCTCAAACTGCCAATGCCTGTTCTGTCCAACGCCTTCACTTCAATGAGGTTGATTTTCTTGGCCACCCCGTATGTCTTGGACCCAATGATGCCTGAAACATGGGTCCCGTGCGAGTTGAGGTCCCCTGGGCCTTCGCCTGTAAAGTCTTGTCCATGAGTGCACCGCCCTTCAAACTCGGGGTTCTCGCACTGGATCCCGGTGTCAATCACGTACGCATCAACGCTGGCCCCCTGGTACTTACGGGGGTAGTGGAACAAACGGGCTTCCTCCTCATCAATCTCCTCAAGGCTGGCTCTTGAGGAAAGCCGTGCCAAATGTCTTGGAGCGTTTCTCTGTGTTTCGTATTCTTCTTCTTCCTCATCATCATCATCATCATCATCTTCGCAGATCTTTACCTCAATGTCCGGCGTGATCTCCTCCACCCAGGGGCTCTTGCTCAAGCGCGAGAGCACGTCCGTGTCAAACGTCCCGGTGAAACCCTCGAAGGACCCGAACCGGTACGCCTTGCTGATCAAGGGACGAATGTGGTGCACGGCGGTGACGGTGTCGTCGTTCTTCAACAACGCCTCGAACGTGGCAGGCGCCTTGAGCTGCACAAAGTACTGGCTGGCAAGCGTGCTCTTGAGGAGCATCAACAACACCCCAAGCTTCATGTTCACTGGTTTTGTGTCTGGAAGGGAAGAACGATGATTCCAATTCGCTGCAACGCTGGTTTTGTACCATGCATATTCTACATATTACATTTACACTGTGCTCTGGCCTGCCTGGGCTGTCTGCTTTGGCCTATCTGCTCTAGCCTGCCCTGGTCTGCTCAGGCTGGGTACCCAGGCTGGGTACCCAGCCTGAGCAGGGCCGAGCTAACGCTAATTAACCTTATCTAAAATCACCTTATAAAAAAAATCAACTCCGATCCATTTTAGCCCCCTGAATGCCCCCAAATGCCAGCAGATAACAACAACATGGAACACTCTACAGTCACTGGCGTTGCCACGCCGCCTGCAAACCCGCTTGACCCGCTTTCAGTTGAGGAGCTTCTGTTGGTTGCAAAGATCATCTTGGACGACTACGCCAAAAGGGCGTTGACCATCAACTTCAACACCATCACGTTGAAAGAGCCAAGCAAGCTGGAGTACTTGGAATGGAAAGAAAGCAAAGGTGCAGTTTTGGTGCCAAGAGTGGCCTACTTCATTGTCCTCGTGGAGAACTTTGCAGGGGTCCATGAAGGCTTGGTGGACGTGGCCAACAAGGCGATTTTGAAAGTCACAAAATCCCACAATGTCCAGCCAATGTTGACGGTTGAGGACTTGGCCCGTGTTGAGGACATTATCCGCAAGGACCCCAACGTCATTGAGCAGTGCGGCATCTCCGGGGTGCCTGCCGACAAGATGAGTCACATTTACTGCGACCCTTGGGCCATTGGGTATGACGAACGGTGGGGGTCCTCGAGAAGATTGCAGCAAGCAATGGTTTACTACAGAGCAAACGAGGACGACTCCCACTACTCGCATGCCTTGGATTTCTGCCCCATCATTGACCCGGAAGTTGGGCAGGTGATTTACATTGACATCCCCAAAATTCGCAGACCGTTGTCCAAGCACAAGCACTCCAACTTCCACGCCGACGCCATCAAGGAGAAATACGGGGGCTACAGAACTGGCGCCAATGCCCCCAAGCCGTACAACGTCACCCAGCCGGAAGGGGTGTCGTTCACCATGGACAACAACGTCATTGAGTGGTCCAACTTCAAGTTCCACATTGGGTTCAACTGCAGAGAAGGCATTGTGTTGTCTGACATTAGCTACAATGACCACGGCAACGTTAGACCAATCTTCCATCGGATGTCGCTTTGCGAAATGATTGTCCCCTACGGGTGCCCGGACTTCCCGCACCATCGGAAACACGCGTTGGACATTGGCGAGTACGGTGCCGGGTTCATGACCAACCCGTTGGCCTTGGGCTGCGATTGCAAAGGCTTGATCCACTACTTGGACTTCAACTTTGTTGACAAGTTTGGCGCCCCTGTCACCACGAAAAACGCGGTTTGCATTCACGAGGAAGACGACGGCATCTTGTACAAGCACTCTGACTTTCGTGACGACTACAAAACCTCGACAATTGTGCGTGCTACCAAGTTGGTGATTTCGCAAATCTTCACCGCGTCGAACTACGAGTACTGTCTTTACTGGATCTTCATGCAGGATGGGTCCATCAAGTTGGAGGTCAAGTTGTCCGGGATCTTGAACACGTTTGTGTGCAAAGATGACGGGTCCGACGTGGGGCCTTGGGGCACCATTGTGTACCCGAACACAAACGCCCACAACCACCAGCACTTGTTCAGCTTGAGAATCCACTCCCGAATCGACGGCGATGACGGCAACTCTGCCGCCACCGTTGATGCGGCCCAGTCTCCACATCCAACGGGCCACGCGGAAAACATGTACGGCAATGGGTTTTATGCGAAAAAGACCCCGTTCACCACGGTTGCAGAGTCCATTACCGACTACCAATCCTCCACGGGGAGATCCTGGGACTTGTACAACCCAAACAAGTCCCACCCGTACTCGAAAAAGCCGCCATCCTACAAGTTGGTGTCCACTTTTACCCCTCCCTTGTTGGCCAAGCCGGGCTCCTTGCCGTACAAAAGGGCGTGCTGGGCAAGAAACACCGTTACCGTTATCCCGTACAAGGACGTCAAGGCCGCCCTGACGGCGGGCGAAACGTACGACTTGGGCATTTACCCGTCAGGCAACCATGTGTGCCAATGGTCCGGCGACGGCATGGTGGGCATGCGCAAGTGGATTGCCGACGGCGAGGCCAGCATCGACAACGCAGACATTGTCATGTTCCACACCTTTGGCATCACCCACTTCCCAGCCCCGGAAGACTTTTGCGTCATGCCTGCTGAGAAGATCGAGGTGCTTTTGAGACCACGCAACTTCTTTTTGGAGAACCCCGGCTTGGACATTGCCCCGAGCTACGCCATGACCACCAGCCAGGCCAGAAAGATCGGCAAGACCAACGGGGTGGACCACATCAAGAGCTTGACCGATAAGACCTCCAAATTGGCCTTTGACTGTTGTCAGAATTGACTTAACTAACTTGACTTGGCTTGACTTAACTAGCTTGGCTTAACTATATAGCTTTGGTTATGTAGCGATGCGCGCTGTAAGAAAGATTTTGGTGGCCAGAAACACTCGATGAGAGGAAGGTTGAAGCAGCCATGGGCAGCGTTTTCCTCCACCACTTGCACTCTGCTTGGTATGTATTGAAACGGGAGCTGTGCGAGCGGCGCGATCTTATCAGAGATACCGAATCGGTCTGCTGAAGATATCGATGATGCGAGGTATTGAAAAGATGTTCGTTCTGTTCGCATGGCTTGAGCAACATGCGAACAGAACGAGCATGTTGCTCTGCGCATGTTGCTCTGCGCATGTTGCTCTGCACATGTTGCTAACCATTTAGGCACCTCGACAACGCCATCATGGCAGAGCCAGAGCGGCTTGTCATCATCCGCTTTGGCCGCGACACCGACAAGGACTGCCGGCTCATGGACGAGCTCTTGTACAAGATTGCCGACAAGATCAAGAACTTTGCGGTGATCTACCTCGTCGACCTCGACGAGGTGCCGGACTACAACGAGATGTACGAGCTCCACGACCCCATGACAATAATGTTCTTCCACCGCAACAAGCACATGATGTGCGACTTTGGCACGGGGAACAACAACAAGTTGAACTTTGTGGTGGACAGCCTGCAGGAGTTGATTGACATTATTGAGGTGATTTACCGGGGGGCTGTCAAGGGCAAAGGGTTGGTTGTCAGCCCGAGGGATTATTCGAGAAGTCATTTCAATTGAGCACGAGCGAGCACGAGCGAAGCGAGTGCCAATTGTAGTGTTGTTTGGCTCGCTTCGCTCGTGCTCAGTTGCAATGGCTTCGCTCGTGTACAATTGTCCTGATCATCGAGGCGTTTTACACGAAATCACTAATGGTTCGATTGGGAATTGTTGAAACACCATTAGCCTTCTTAAACTTCAATTATTTTGCTCTTGCAACTACATCGTATCAACTTGCATTCAGTGTAGACTACATCAATACGTGCATTCAATTGAGAATTGTAGCGTTAACTCAGCACGAGCGAAGCGAGTGCTCGATTGTAGTGTTGCTCAATTGTGCTGATTATTGAGGTGTTTTGACTCGCTTCTCTCGTGCTCAATTGTGCTGATCATCGAGGTGGGCACCAGGAATCACTAATGATTCAGCTGAATTGCTCAATTTTAGTGATCATCGAGGTCTTACAGCAAATTTTCTATGGTTCAATCGAATTGCTCAAGTTTAGTGATTATCGTGCTCGATTGAATTGCTCAATTGAGGATTTGCCTAGATATACAGTTAGCTCGTTCTTACAAATACATCAATATCAACTTCAATTCAATGTAGATCACCATTGATTCCGACTTTAATTTAATGATGGCAAAGGATTCAGCCCGAGGCACTACTCCAGAAGCCATTACAATTGGACACTCGCTTCTCTCGTGCTCATTCCTCCTGCCCCTCAAACACCTTCAATCCCTTGGTGGCATGCTCCCAAGTGTCACCCCCGTAGCACATCTCCTTGACGGCGGCAATCACGTCCTCCACCGAACCCCGGACCTGCATTGTGGAGTCGCGCTCGCGCAAGGTGACGGAGCCGTTCTTGACCGAGTCAAAGTCGATGGTGACACCGAACGGGGTGCCCAACTCGTCGTTTCTGGCGTACCTTTTCCCGATGGTGGCGCTGGAGTCGTCGACCTTGAAAGGAATCTGCAGCCTACGAAGCGCCTTGGAGATGCTCTTGATGAGCGGGGCAAAGTTCTCGTGCGAGGAAAGCGGCACTAGCAACACCTTGGTGGGGGCCACGAGTGGAGCAAAGGACAACACCGACTTGGCTCTGTCGTCCTCGCGGATGTAGAACGAGTGCTCGTACACCGCGTACAAGATCCGCCCAAGCCCAAAGGACGGCTCAATCACGCTGGGAATGTACTCCCGAACATGCTCTTTTCTGGTAACGAGGTCCACCGTGACGAACGACGAGTCCAACTCGACGTCGAATGTTTCCCCCTGGGCTGCTGCTGCTTCAAGCTGGGTCTTGATCAAGCCCGACGACGACTTCAACTCGTCGGAAAGCTTGGCCAACCCGGCCTGGTCCTGGTCCAACAACCATTTCTCAACAATGCCAGCGTTTTTTCTAAACTTGGGGCCAAACTTCTTCTTTTGAATCGAGACCTCGTATTTTGTAACCTCGACGGGGGTGTCCAATTTCTCACGAACAACCAACTTCTCGTGGGTTTTCTTGGAGTGCACCGTCAAGTCGTATGCCGATCTGTCGGCACAGCCAACACACTCGATCCAGCCGTAGCTTGTTTGCAACTCAGCGTCCCAGCAGTCCTGGGCGTAATGCGCCATTTCGTTGTCCATGTGCTGTCTGAATCTCATCTTGGCTGGGTCCACTCCAATTTTCACCAAAAACTCATAAATTCTCCCGATAAAGTAGCCCAAGGTTTCATTGTCAATGATTTTTTGGGCCACCGCATTGCCAATGGTCTCGTGCACAGGGGTGGTGGACCCGGCCTGCTGCACTTCTCTTGGCAAGAAGCTCAACTTCAAGTGCTTCACGTCGTCAAACTTGGGGTGGTGCTTGTCAAAGGGGTCAACAAAATGCTCAATTTCCGCCATGAGAAACTCTCTAACTCTGAGCAAGCCCGATCTTGGCGAGATCTCGTTTCTAAAAGACTTTCCAATGGCAGCAGACGCAAACGGCATCTTGGAGTTGTTGAACTCGTACAACTTGTTGAAGTTCAAAAACTGGCCCTGGGCAGTCTCGGGTCTCAAGTAGCCTTTCAAGGCGTTGGATGGGCCAATGGAGGTCTCGAACATCAAGTTGAATGGCTTGGGAGGGTTCAAAGGCTCGCCCGTGGCCGGGTTGCCAATGGTGTACTTCACCATGAGCTCGGCCAAATCGTCGCCATTGAACCCATCAATCTTGGCCAAAATGGTTTCGTACTCGGCAACAACGTCGTCGTCCAACTTGACTGCCTTGATTTCTTTGACCTTCTTCTTCTTCTTTTTCTTGTCTTTTGCGGCATCATCGTCGGCGTTGGCGTCCTTCACCTCGCCCCGTGCTTCCTTGTCGCCTTTCAATCTGCTTTCAAGAACTTCCTCCACCAAGTGGTCGGCCCTGAAAATCTCGCCCGTCTTGGGGTCGGTGCACATGTAGTCGGAGAACTTGTCAACGTGGCCCGAGGTCTTGAGAACCTCGTAGGGGGTGAGCATGGTGGTGTCGACCTCCAACATGTCCTCCTCCAAAATGAAATGTTTTCTCCACACGTCAACAATGTTGGCCTGCAACGCACAGCCTGGCGGGCCGTAGTCGTACAACCCGGAAACGCCCCCGTAGATCTCGAACGCCGGCGCAAAGAAAAAACGTCTTTTCAAAACGCTTTCCAACTGCTCCCTGCTGAAGGGAACGCTCGAATGGCTGGACATGATCAGGTGAACTTTCGTGTTCTTTTTGTGCGTGTACTCTTGTTTTCTGCCAAATAACACAGAATTAGCGTGCAATTGTCGAACCGGGGTCTTAAGAAAAGGAATCGACCGTCTCAACGCTGCGGATTCGAGGTAGAATATGGTGGAAAGCGCAATGTCTACCTTCTTGACACTTTTAAGGGTTTCTTTCATCTTCTTTTCATTGAAGTGAAGAAAAAAAATTTGAATAGTCATAAAGCGGTTGCCCGGTTTTCTATCTCAGGGCACATAGTATAAAGCAAAGACCCCGTGTTTTGGCATCCCTATCTTGGGTCTGCGTGCCGTAGACTTCTTACACAAACTTCCATCGTACATCAATCAATTAATCAACTCAAGATCTAACTAGAGGTCATGACTTGCCAGACTCTGATGACGTTGTCGGTGTACCCGGCAAACAAGTTTTGGCCGTCGGCGCTCCAGGCAAGAGAAATACACTCTGGTTCTTTTTCGCCAGTGGTGAACTCCGGTCTCAACTCGTCCATCAATTTACGCTCTTCCAAGTTGAAGATCTTGATGGAGGAGGTGGTGGCGGCACACAACCAGTATCTGTTTGGAGAAAAGGCCAAGGCGTAGATCTCGTCGCCAGAGCTCAAGGTGTACAAGCATCTGGACATGCTCAAGTCCCACAAGATGATGGAGCCATCCTTCCCACCAGAAGCACACAAGGAGCCGTCTGGAGAAACGGTCAAGGCGGAAACGTAGCCGGTGTGGCCAATAAAGTCGGCCTTGATGGAAACGTCGTTCAAGTCCCAGGACTGATAAGATGTTAGTAACAGAAAAAAATAAAAATAATAAACAGGAAATTCTAATCATCAGAGATCTTGGTGATAATTATATGTCTCATTCGACTGGAAGGTCGTCCGAAGTAGCAAATATTATGTTGATCATCATATTAAGTTTCCCCCTTTAATGCAAATACTCACTTTAACCTTCTTGTCCCAACCAGCAGAAATAACAGTTGGTTGTTCATCGTCTGGGGAAAATCTCACTGCAGAAACCCAGTCGCTGTGGCCAGTCAAGGTGGCTCTGCACTCCCCAATGGTGTTCCAAAGCTTGACGGTCTTGTCTCTAGAACAAGAGACAATCTGTCTCAAGTTTTTGGAGATCGAACAAGACAAGACATCGTTGGTGTGGCCTTGGAAAGTTTTGGCAGTTTCGCCAGTTTCCAAGTTCCACAATCTCAAGGTTTTATCCCAAGAAGCGGACAAGGCAAACAACCCGTCGGCAGAAAAAGTCACGTCCTGGACAATGTGGGAGTGGCCTTGGAAAGACTTCTTTGGCACGCCGTAGTTGGAGTCGTCTCTGGTCAATTGCCAAACAATCAAGGTCTTGTCTCTTGACCCGGACAACAACAAGTCTGGCTTGGCAGGGGTGGTGGCAAGCGAGGTGACCCACCCGTTGTGGCCTTCCAAAGTGCCTCTCAAAACGAGGACTTCCTTAATGTCTTTCTTGTCCATTTTGTCTACTGATAATTGGTTGTTGAAGAGGAGTAATAAATGTAAGGCCAATCAGTAATAGTGAGCTTGAGTTTTTATTTTATTTCTTCCTAGTGAAGAAAACGAGAAAAAACGAAAATGAAAAATTTGATGGGGGGCGCGAAATGTGCGGAACGGCGGACTGGAAATAGCCCAAAATGTCACGTGCCGAGGGAATTACAAGCCCTGCTTCAAACCATGTGAAAATCACGCGGGGGCGCCGCGGATTTCTTCTCTTCTTGTTTGCCTTCCCAGGGAAGAGCAAAGGGAAAAAGGTAAACAAGGGAAGGGAAGGGAAGAGAAGAGAAGAGAAGAGAAGAACCAGGTAATCCATGTCAGTGCCCGACTCTCTTGCTACGACGTTCGTCACCGAGCACTTGGGGTTCCCTCCTATCTCGTTTGTCGACGATGTCATCAACTGCGTCAACGAGATCATGTACAAGTGCACAAACGCGCTCGAAAAGTATCTCCGCTCCAAGCAGGGCAGGGTCTATAGTAAGAAGATTGGTAACGGCGGCACTGAGGACTCCTTGGATGAGATTGAGGTGGGCACTGCCAAGTTCGAGACCCTTTTTGAGTCGTCCATCGACAAGAACTTTGACTTGTTTGAACTCTTTGCCATCAGAAACATCCTCACCATTCCCAACGATTTGGTGGACGGCGGGTGGATCCGTCTTGAACACCACAGGGACTTGCAGCTCATCAGCAACGTCGGTGCAAAGTTGCAGGCCGTCAACGGCTCTATCGAGGCGTTGGAAAAAGAGGTGAAATTCCAGCTTTATCTCCAGCAGCGGCTAGCAAAACTTGTTGCCAAGGGGAAGAAATTGCAAAGGGCGTTGGCGCTATACAAGCAGCAGCTTGGATTCTTGAGCCAGAACCTTGCAGGCGGTCTGAGAAACGCTGCTGTTTCACGAGAAGCTTTCAACGCATTGAAATCGTTGTCCCCCGTTAGCGAAGCTTTGTATTTTTTGAAGACCGAATCAAAAGAGTTGTACAAGATGGTCCAGGTGTTGGACAAAAGATTCAGCGAAAAGGTGGACAATGCAACGGTGGAAGCCAACAGCAGAGATGTTTACATTGACACCAAGGCGAGTCGTTTGTTGAAGTTGTTTTACGAGAATGCCGATCAGTACAAGGACGACGTGGTCAACATTAGGTTGAGCAGGGTGCGCAAGAGCACGAGGGAGGTGGACGATTTGAGGAAGTTGAATAATAATCTTTCTTCGCTTCGCTCTGAAAGATATAAGTAGGCTTAACAGTAAAGCTTGATAAGTAGGCTCAACAGTAAAGCTTGATTAGTAGTCTTAACAGTAAAGCTTGATAACAGAAAGATTCGCTTCTTTGTCAGCAGCCGCACGATTTCACTTTTTCCCCAAATTTAAAACAAAATCAACAAAGCATTGATGAAAAGCCTTGATGAACCTGGATAGAATCATTTCCAACCAGGCTGACTTGCCGTTCATACCACCATCATTTTTCTCTCATGGCCCCAAGCAGTAACCCTGGGGCAATATCCAAAGACCGGATCAATGCAGGAAACTACGACACCAAAGCTCGGGTGGTTGCCGAGAAACTCAAGGGCAAAAAAGACGCTGAGGTGATGGAGTGGGCTGCCAAAGAGCTCGGCTTTGAAATCCACTATCGAAGGAACATCTACCGATGGAAGAAGAACCCAATAATCCTCAAGCTTGCCCAGCAGTATGCAGGGTTGATTGAGAACGCCGACGTTTCGGACCAGATCAAGCACCGGTATCGGGTGTTTGGCAAGAGCCCCCGCGGCGGCGGCGGCGGCGGCGGCGGCGACTCTGACGATAAATCCGGGGTAAGCTTCGAGATCTTGATGGAGTACGTTGGCATGGCGTTGAAATACGAGGTCCCCATCAACGAGGCCTTGGTGGAGGGTAAATACCGCGAGATATGCAAGGAGAACGGGCTCAAGCTTGACGAGACTAGCGTTTACGAAAAAGTCAAGAAGCTGTGCCCCAAGATTGCTGCCCAGGAAAGGGAGCACGACTACATCAACAGCGCAACCAGACAGGTGTATCTTTCTACAAAGCAGGACTTTAGGAAGTTTCTCGAGCTGCGAAATGATTTGGAAAACACGTATTTTTTCAAAGAGGTTGTGGTGCAGTGCCAGTTGTTTGACGAGGAGAAGTTGCTGGAGTATGATTTGTTGCACATGTTGAATCTATGGAATAGGGGGCCGGAGGAGGGGGAGGAGGGGGAGGAGGAAGAAACTGATGAGGACGATGAAGGGAGTTGTGATGAGGATATTTCCGAGGAAGACTCGATTTTCGAAGATTGCGAGGATGAGGACGGGGACTACGACGACGACGACGTGGAAGCGAGCTTTGAAGATGGCGTGAATTTGCTAGATAACGTGGTGACGATGCTTGCGTGTGTTCGGTTGAGCGGGCCTTTGCGGTGCAATGGCTCCTTTGTTGGTCCTGCTGCTCAACCCAAGGTCATTGACACGTTGCCCAACGACTGCTACTACTACCCCACGAAGACCGGCTGGCAATCGAAGCAATCATTCCAAACGTACATCAGCCACATTAGCAGCAGGTTGTGTCCCAGTTCCACCTCGTATATCATCGCTGAGGACAACCATTATCACCGAATCCCCGATGAGAAAATCCCGCTGAACATTACGATTGCGCTTTTGAGCAGGGAGCTCTTCAGCAACATTGAGCAGTTTATGGGCATTTCCGCGATTATTTACAAAACCTACAAAATGAACGTCTTGGCACGACTTTTGGAAACCTTGATGGTGTTGGACAAGACGGGCACCGAGCTCAGCGACAGCATGGTTGCAAACTTGATTGTGAAGTCGTTGTCTCCCCCCTTGGTGGAGTCGTTGAAGATTGTTTCGGACATTTGGACAGAGTTCCCCACCCGGCGGGTGTGCAACACCATTAGAGAAGTAGCCCACCTACGGCGGGACCTGGTCCAGCGGTTTTTGTTCACGGGCGAGGACGACGAGGCGGCAGCCAAGGCCAATTTAAACAAGGAGTTGTACAGGTTGCATGACACGTGCTTGGACATTATCGAGCGCATCAACTCCAGCAAGTATCTCCAGCAAACGTCGTTCCGGCTTCTCCAAACGTTGCTCATGACCAGGCCCTTGGGGGTCACGTTGGACTTGAACAACTTGAGGGAGACCCCGTTGGCCAAGGACATGATCTACTACATGGTCACCCAGCAGAGAAAAGCCAAGGGGAAACCAAGACTGCTGCTGCTGAAGCTTAAAGCGAAAAAGCGGCCCAAACAGAAGCCCGCGGGCTCGCGCAAAAGAACCATCAGTATAAGCTCGATCCTCAACCACGACGAGGCGGTCAAGAAGCTCAAGGTGGTGTCGCAGGCCGAGATGGAGGACGCCTTCAAGAAGTCCGTGTGCGATTTGCATGTCCAGTTTGCCTTGAACCCGTTTGGCCCGTTCAAGAACACCGACGTCCATAAGGACATGAAGTTCGACCAGATCTTCAAGTTGGTTTCCGAAAGGGTCATCAAGGATGGAAAGGAGTAAATACATAGACTTAAATTTAGACTCTGTAGAGGTATTTGCACAGATGCCCTTGCCCGATCCCAGCCAATGAGACGCAAATCGAATAATCACCAAAAAAAAAAGGCCAGAGAAGAAAGTACCACCGCAAGGATTAACACTCCAACTAGACATCAACACAATGGCAGGCCACGGTCCACACCGTAAGTGTTTCTCTTAATCCTTCTCTTCATTCATTTTGATTCTAACACCCACTTAGCACTTAGACGAGACAAAGGCTTTGAAGCCTGGTCGTACATGAAGGAGAACTTGGGCGACTACTACAGATTCACCAAGAAGGGCGCCGCCGCCAACGTGATGCTTGTGGGCGTTGTTCCCTTGGTGTTGGGCTACTTGGCCTACTCGCTGTACGGGCGGCTCCAATTCGAAAAGAAGCTCAGAACAAAGCCCATCTTCGAGGACTATGTTCCAAAGAAGTTTTAAATTAAACGTACATATATATACAATATATACAAGCACTCAATCACATTATTTTGACGCCTTGGTAACTAGCTGTAGCCCGTGCCATTTCTTAATCTCGTCCGACAAGGCCTGGTTGACCATGCGGTGCTGCTTCACCATGGGCACCCCCTTGAAGGCGTCGCTGACCACGGTAATGGCAAACATCGAGCCACACCCGCCGGACACGTCCTGGATCTCAAGGGCAACGGGGTCAAACTTCTCGTTGAGGAGGTCAAAGAGCCGGGTCTCGTACGGGTCCATGGGCTGCACGGTTTTCGGGTCCACATAAAAGCGGGCACCAGGAAAGCGGGACCCTCTTGCAAGCTTAATGTGTCTGGCAGCGAAGGAGCGGAGCATGGTGGATAGAATGATGTCTCTGTCGTGGTGCTTTCTTCTATCCCAGACATTAATATTGTCCTTGAGGAGAGGCCTTCTTCCTCCCCAGCGCTTCGTAACCTTCCTCCGTATAAAATGGAAATTTCGCCCACCCGAAAATTTTTCCTTCCAAGAAGAAGAAGAAGAAGAAGAAGAAGAAGAAGTAGCTTGAGAACCCTAATTGTATGTGGACCTTCTTGGAACGCCTCTTTTCTAATGATGACAAACTGTCGCCCCAATCTGAAACAATAGTGTTGATTCGATTTCTTATACCAAACACACTGAAAATTCTGATTGAAAAGAGGCCGCGATCCTTCGTTCCCTAAGCAGACAGCGTACTAACCCAGAATAGATTATAGCTCAATAAACGGTCATAAACGGTCATAAACGGTCGCAAACGACCTTGTAGAATCCATTCTCAGCTCTTTTATTCAAGGTGATGAACAACAAAATATTCTATGCTAATCATGATTTACACAGGATTAAACTATATTTTTCTGATTTTATAAAAGAGCTGAACAGGCTTAGTAGGCATTGGCAAGGGCCTTCAGCTTGGACCTGGCTTTGTCATCTTTGACAGCTTTGGGGGTAAGCTCTTCTGTAGGCAAAGCAGTTGGCGGAGACGGGAGCTTAACTCTGAGTTTCTCCATTCTTTCAAGAAGACTGTCTGATGAGGCCGCTGCCTCAGCTGCTGCCTTGGTCTTCGCCTTGGTCTTTGCCTCGGCCTTCGCCTCGGCTTTTGCCTCAGCCTCCAACTGTGCAAACTCCTCATCAATCTCATCATCGTCAATAACATTCTTGTTCCGGTCATTAAATCTGCTCAACACATCACCAATCTCTCCAACTTTTTCAGTTTCATCCTGAATCTCCTCCACCAAATCGTCAACCTGTTCAATCTTCAAGCCATTGTTCAAGTCCTTCAACAAGACGTGCGAGTTTTCAAGCAACTTGACAATCTGGGCATTCTCATGCTGCTGCTCAATGTTCAAAAGAATCGACTCCAAATTGCTCAAACTTGAGGTGGCCTGCACCAATGTTTTCTCAATGCTCTTTTTTGTCCGAAGAAGCAACTTCACATACTCCTTTCCAGAGTTTTCCTTGATTGTTTTCACCGCTTTGGAAATCTTGTCATTGTAAATCTGTATCTTGGCCTCCAAAGTGTCAATCTTCAAATTGGTGTCCGCAATCGAAGACTTTAATTGAAGCACCGCAACGTCGCTGGCGCTGATCTCCACCTTGTCGCCTTTCATCATTTTCTTGCCTCTGATCTTGATGATCGGCTCCACAACCTCAATGGTCACTTCATTCACTTTGAAGTCGCTTTCCTGAACAGCAATGTCCTCCGTGTCCCTGCTCAAGTGCCGCATTAGCACTTCGCACTCCACATCGCTCAAACGTAATGCCAGCTTCACAATCTCATAAAAGCTGTCCTTGGCCATGATTACCAGCCCTTCCTTGTCCTTCGCCAACGTGATTTTCTTGTCGCGGTGTTGTGGACCTGAACTGCTCCGCAACACCGCGAGCGCCCTTTGTTTGACAACTTCCAACTTTGGCATCCACAACAACTTTGTGCTCTTCAAGTAGTTCCCGCTCTTGTCCGGGTTCCCCGTGATGGAAAACAGGGCATTGTATAGGCCCGACTTGGCCAAGACCCACAAAACAGACCCTTTCAACGAGATGTTTGAGTACATTGACTTGTCGTAAATGGACTTGTTCAACGCCATGAAATCCTCAAGCAGGAGCATCAAGCCACTGTCGGCGTGCGCCTGCTCGTTGAGCACCGTGTCGATTGAAAGCGGCCTCAACACAATGCTGGCGTCGCCGTTGCTTAAAACATCGGCAGAGATGCTGAGATCGTCAATCAAATGACTCGTGTCCAAGAGAAACCCGTCTTGGGCTTCCACAATCTGCGCGAGCAAGTTCTTCCACGCGTTCATGTTGGCTTCGTACCCGTCGGGGTTCAGCTCCTTGAGCTGGTCAAAGTTCGAATAAAGAGACCGGAGCCGTGACTGCTTGAAAAGAGGGTTCGACTTGATGAGCTGTTCGTACATTGTCTTGTCTTTGTGTTTAAAATTTATTAAAGGGTATTTCTCGGCAAGTGTTGGGCCAAAGGGATAATCTAATCCGTGTACCGACTCAGTTCTCAGATCTCACTTCCACCGTTCAAATGCTCAACCGTTGAAATGTGGACTCGATGGGTTTTGCTTTGCTCCTTTATTTTTGGTACATTTTAAATTTTTTGCCTTTTAGCACTACACAGAAGACTCCAGCCAGCAATACTATTACTACCCATCTATATATTCTGCCTTAATCACGGTACAAGATGATCTCACTCTGCTTGAAATACCGTCTTTGGTCCTCGTCTATCAACACCAAACTCAAAAACGTTCTTGTGGAAAACTTCTTGTTCACGTCTCTGAAAGTCGGTGTCAAGTCGTAGCCTCTTAGAAAGAGCCGTATTGGTATTGTTTCCCCCCTGACAGGCGCACCGTCCATGATCTCAAACCGAACCAACGTCTGCGAGTCGCTCACCTGATTTGTCCCCGACCCCACAGTTTCCCGTCTGATCAACGACAACTCCATGTGCTTGATCTTCAACCTCACCAACAAAAAGTATATTCTGCCAACAATCACGTCCTTCAACGAGTACCTTGACTTGGAGTACTCAAACTCAATGTGGAGACAGTCCTCAATGCCAATGTCCATCTTGACCGTGGCGGGTGCGTCTGGCGGGTTCAGCTTTGCATACACCCACAACTCCTTTTCCCTGATAACGTCTGCTGACTTGCGCAAAACAATACACTTCAAGTAGTATCTAAGCCGGACGTTGGTGCCCCTGTAGCTTTCAAACTGCTTTTCCACGTTCTTGAACTCAAACGAGTAGTTTTCCGGGTGGTTCAACTCTGCCGGCGCAGAAAGCTCCTGCACAAGATACAAGAAATTGTCAAAGTTGAGCCCGTCGTTGTTGGTGTCGATCGTTCCTATTAGCTGGATCTTGATCCCCAAGTGCTCCACTCTTCTGCCGTCCTTCACCCGGATGGTTACTTGGCCCTTGACAGTTTCCCCGTCCTCGTACAACGGAAGCTTCTCCTTGCGCCCGGTCTTGTTTTTCACTTCCACCTGTTTCCTGGCCTCCTCGCCCGCCATGCGGATCTCAATGTCCAACGGTGCTTTGAAGAATAGGGACATGATCACAGACAGGTTCTTCTTCTTAACTTTGTGCTTGCCTCCCTGCTGGCATTTTTTGCTCTTTTTTGTTATTTTACAGAAAAAAAAAATCAAAATTCAAATAAAATCGTTCCATTCTATCAGCTAGAGAATCATAGTCAACGAAGATGGCCATTGGCGTAAAGAACTTGACCCCGGAGGAGCAGACGTTGCACGTCAACACCTCCCTCAACACAATCAGGCAGCAGACCGCCCACATGAAGAAGCTTCTCGACACCAAGGGCAAGGCCATGGAAGCTTTGAAGCCGGTGTCAACCCTCTTGTCGGAATTGAGAACCTCGAGCTTGTCCCCCAAGAACTACTACGAGCTCTATGTCTCGATATACGACTCCTTGGAGTACTTGGCCTCCTACTTCAAGGAAAGCTATCCCAGCAAGAACCTCAGCAATCTTTACGAGTTGGTGCAGTATGCAGGAAACATTGTCCCCAGATTGTACTTGATGATCACAGTGGGCACGGTGTTCATGTCTGTTCCCGACGCGCCCGTGCGGGAGATCATGAAGGACATGATCGAGATGTGCAGGGGCGTCCAGCACCCAGTAAGAGGCTTGTTTTTGAGATACTACTTGTCGCAGCGCACAAAGAACTTGCTTCCGGAATCAACAACAGCGATGACACCGCCATCTTCTTCATCAAAAGTCTCGGAAAAGGGCTCTCTTCAGGACTCTGTCACTTTTATCATTACAAACTTTATCGAAATGAACAAGTTGTGGGTCAGATTGCAGCACCAGGGCCATTCTAGGGACCGCAAAAAGAGAATCCAGGAAAGACAAGAGCTCCAGATCTTGGTGGGGTCCAACTTGGTGCGTCTTTCCCAATTGGAAGGGGTGGACAAGGTTTTTTACAAGTCCACAATTCTCCCGGCAATATTGGAGCAAGTTGT
Organism: Saccharomycopsis sp. UWO(PS) 91-127.1; assembly: GCA_002895615.1. Taxonomy (NCBI): domain Eukaryota; kingdom Fungi; phylum Ascomycota; class Saccharomycetes; order Ascoideales; family Saccharomycopsidaceae; genus Saccharomycopsis; species Saccharomycopsis sp. UWO(PS) 91-127.1. Next base: position 780,850 of record JNNM01000009.1, read on the forward strand.
ACAGTGCCGCGACATCATTGCCCAGGAGTACTTGTTCGATGTCATCATCCAGGTTTTCCCAGACGAGTTCCATTTGTTCACCTTGAATGAGCTTTTGGACTCCACCGTGAACTTGATTCCTCAAGTGAGCTTGAAGAAAATCTTGATTACTCTTCTTGAAAGATTGACCAGCTACGTTGATCGTGAAAGCATGGAAAACAGCGTTGTGAAGTTGTCAATTGACCACAAGGATGAGGAAGACAAGAAAAGCATCAAAGATGGCCTGGAGGGGAAAACTGGAAAGAAGAAAGAAGCAGAGGAGGTCAAAGATGAGGTCAAAGATGAGGTCAAAGAAGACCTGGAAGGGGAAACTGGAAAGGAGAAACAAGCAGAGGAGGTCAAAGATGATCTGGAAGGGGAAACAGGAAAGGAAATTGAAGCAGAAGAGGTCAAAGAGACAGTTTTAAACGTCAGCGATCTCTTTGACATTTTCTTTAAGCACTTTTTAAGATTGAACAAGGTGCGCCCTGATTTGACAATTGATGATATCAGTGCTTTATACTACTCCTTGCTGAGATTGTCCTTGTCGTACTACCCAGACAATTTTGAACACATTGATTTGATTTTCGGGGAGACATTGTCCAGATACAACGATTTGAGAGACACGGTTGAGTGTTCCAATGACCAAACCGAAGAAAACTTGAAGAAAATACTATTGCTCCCACTCAGCAACTTGTCCAGCACAAGCACAACTTCTTCCTCCAACAAACTCAACTTGAAACTTCTTTTGAACTTGAAAAACTACAACAGCTTGCTAAGGGCCCAATCCGTGAAGGTTCAAAACTCAATTGCAAACGAAATCCTCAACACTCTTTTGGTCAACAAGTTCAAACTTGAGTACGAAAACGAGATCCTGAAGTTGTTTGAGGTTTTGGAGCCAATAATCCTCAACAAAGACACATTAACCGTGGCTCAGGATTTGAAAGTGGCGGACGTGGACGTGGCGGTTCCTGCAAAGGTGAGCCAGGAATCAAATGGAGAACACCATTTCTCTTATCAAACGCTTGAAAAACAAGAGAACTTGGCAAAGCTCTTGCATTTGATTTACAACAAGGACCCAATAGCAAACTCGAAACTCTTGATGGTGGCCCATCGTTACATTAGCAAGCCAAGCAGTGAGTTCATCAAGTTTTTGTACCCCTCGTTGATATTTGATTTCTTCAGCATTGTGAAAAGATTGAAATACAGAATTGACAAGCTCAACCAAAAGAAAGCCAAACATCCAAATAAAGACATTGACGAACTTGTGAAAACTTTTGATAACGAAATCAAAAGTTGTTTTCAGAAAGTGTCCAAGTTGACTGAGGAATTATATCAAGCTGGAGAATTGGAGCTTTCTTTGCAATTGTTGATCTCCACTGCAGAAATGTCCAACAAAGTTGGCAAAAACGAGTTCACCAACGAATTTTTCATCAAGATTTTCTCCATCTACGAGGAAATCCTCAACTCGAAAATACAATACCCAATCATCATGCAAATGATATCGGCATTGATTTCCTTCCACAAAAACTTCCAAAACGGCACCGAATCCGACAAGGAGAATTACGATGTCTTGATAACCAACGCGGTGTTGTACTCTGCCAAATTGTTGAAGAAGCCCGATCAGTGCAGAGCGGTGTTTTCATCGTCCCATCTTTGGTTTCAGTCGCCTGTGTCGACTGCTTCATCGCCCACCACGATCGCTGGGGCGGATGACGGCGGTGATTCGGAAACGCACAAAGACGAGCCACCACCAGCAGCCTCTGAAAAGACAGAAAACAACAACAAGAGAATATTGGAGTGCTTGCAGAAATCCTTGAGAATAGGGGACAGCTGCATAGAGAGCTCGGTCACGGTGGAGTTGTTTGTGGAGATCTTGAACCAGTGCATCTACTACTACATCCACGGGAATCTCATCAGCCCCAGCTACATCAACAACTTGATAGAGTTGATCAAGGACAGCTTGACCGATGTTGATAAGTTGCCAATCAACCACTTCAGAAGAACGTTGGACTACATCTCAAGACAAAAGGCCATTGATGAGAGATTCCAGTTGATTACATATTGAAACTTCTACTTAAATACATGCTAATTGTTATATACACCGTAGTTCCAGCTGGTTGGAATCTTAAAAAAAAAAATAATAAAGAAGAAATATTTGCCACTTTTCAAAGCTCATATGAGGACAGGGAAATCATCTACCATGGCCACCCCGTACAAATTGTCAGCAACGTTGACAGCCCATCAGAGCGATGTGAAGGACCTTGCTAGCGTCAACGGCTACCTTGTTTCCGTTTCTAGAGACGGCAAGGCGTTGCTTTGGAACCCTGAAAAGGACGGAAGCTGGGGCATGTCGGTGGTCTCCAGCTCTGCTGGGTTTGTCAATTGCGCTACAATCGTGAATGATCCCGACGTTGCAGGAAACCACTTGGTTGCCACCGGCGGAATTGACTCGTTGATCAGTCTTTGCCCCTTGGAAGCGTCGCTCACACGCACCACCGAGCCCGCAGATCCGGAGTTCATCCTTGCCGGCCACGAAAAGAATGTCTGTTCCTTGGACGCCCTTGTAGAGTCGAACATGATCATTTCCGGGTCATGGGACTGCTCGGCCATTGTGTGGGAAAACCACGTTGAAAAATACAAGTTGCAAGGGCACGCTGCCCTGGTGTGGGACGCCAAGTTCATAAATAGCACAAAGTTCGTCACTTGTTCTGCAGACGGCAGCATCAAAGTGTGGGAAGAAGCCAAGCTTTTGAAGACCATCACAGGAGTGCACAAGGACGTTATCAGAAGCTTGGTGGTCTTGGGAGAATCAACGGTTATTTCATGCAGCAATGACGGCTCCATCAAGATTGTCGATCTCAATGCGGGGGCTGTGTTGACCACTATTGGATCTCATAACAGCTTTGTGTACCAATTGAAGCTCTTGAACAACACAACGTTGTTGAGTGTGGGCGAAGACCGGTCTGTCAAACTTTGGAACATTGAAACGGGAAAATGCTTGCAATCCATCAATTTGCCCTGCGTTTCCGTGTGGACGGTGGAACCTTTGGGAAATGGCGATTTTGCAGTAGGGGGAAGCGATTCCTTGGTGAGGGTGTTCTCAAAAGACCCGAGCCGGATTGATGAAGCCGAGCATGCCAAGTTGATTGAAGACGTTGAAGGCCAATCGATCAACCCTCAACAATTGCTGGACATCAGCGACACCCAAATCTCCTCTGCTGAGGCATTGGGCAAGCCAGGGACCAAAGAGGGCCAGACAATAATGATCAAGACAAACACCGGCATTGTCGAGGCGTACCAGTGGTCGAATTTCATTTGGCAGAAGATTGGGGAAGTTCTTGGCGGTGCCGGTGGGGGTGCGGGCAACGTGAGCTCCAGTGGGAAGAAAATTGAATACATGGGCAAAAAATATGATTTTGTGTTTGATGTCGATGTCAAAGATGGTGAACCTCCATTGAAACTCCCGTTCAACTTGACAGATAATCCGTACACAGCAGCGGAGAAGTTTCTTGCTGACAATGAGTTGCCATCGTCCTATCAGGAAGAGGTAGTCAAATTTATCATGCAAAACACCCAGGGGATTGAGTTGGGAGGTGCAGCAAATGAACCTGCTGAGAATCCGTACTACAACAGCAAAAAGAAGCTGGTCAATTTCGTCACGTTTGAAACTTTTAAAGCCAGCACCGTGATCAATGGGGTGAAGGCTTACAACGCCAAGGTTGAGGACATTTCCCAAAAATTCGCAGAGTCTGACTTGGATTTAATAACCAAGGACTTGCTGGACGTGTCAAGTGCTAGCAACGCTGCCAAACTTTATGAATATGCTAGTGATATCATCGACAATAGTGGGGATTTGGTGGGCTACGATTTGCTCAGAATTGTCATTAAGCAGTTGGAGTACAATGACGAGATTGAAATGAAACTACAGAAGGCATTGATGTTGACGGATAAAAGCAAAGAGGATATACTGAATGCAGACGCTGCCAAATTAGTGATGATTGGAAGATGCGTGTGCAACTTGTTGGCAAAGAACGCCAGCAACACCAAAAAGTTTTCCAAAGCCATATTGGATCCTACCAAATTGGACATTTTTTACAAGCAAAAGATTGCTGACAACAAACAAGTGAAAGAGTCTGTCAAATCAAAGTTGCTTGTCACGATCGAGGCACTCAAAGAAAATTTGAAGTTGATTTAGACCTGCTCCATCATTGCTTGTTTGATTGTGGCAATGACTGCCGAGCTTTGTATCTTTGTGTTGCCACCTTTGCTTATTCCGTACTCTATTTCCGCCAACTTTGTCATTATCTCCACTCTAGTCTGGGGCCTCAATTTATAATTGTTCAATATCTCGACAAACCCGCCTAATATGTCGATCAACGCCAACCCTTTGGTTTTCGTCAACTTGTCAAAGTAAATGTAATTTGTGGCAAAGTCCTCTTTGAGAATGGAGTCCAACAAGGCGTTGATGTCGTCTGGGTTTGCGTTCCCAATGCACTCGTAAACCATTTCCAGGGTGACCTCATCTGTCAAAGGATCGTCCAAAGCAGCCTGGCAAGCCTGGAGCACGTTCAACGACTTTCTCATGTCACCTTTGGACAACGTAAGCAACGCGTCCAACGCGTCCTTGTTGATCTTCAATTTTTCGTTCTCGCAAACAAAATCCACCCGTTCTCTGATGGCTTCCTCCGGCAAGGGCGAGAATCTGAATCTTGTGCATCTTGAAAGCAACGCCGGGTTCAACTTGTGGGCGTAGTTAGCAAGTATGACGAATCTCGCATGCTTGGTGTGCTTTTCAATGATTCTTCTCAAGGCATTCTGGGCCACGTTTGTCATGGAGTCGGCCTCGTCCAAAATGATCAACTTGAAGCCCTTGTTGAAGATCTGCTGGGTGCTGGCAAAATCCTTGATCCTGTCGCGCACCACATCAATGCCTCTGTCGTCAGACGCATTCAACTCGAGCATCATGGACCGGTAGTTCTGCTTGCCATAGATCTTCTTGGCCATGGCCAACACCGTGGAGGTCTTTCCTGTTCCTGGGGGGCCATAAAACAACAAGTGCGGCAATCTTCCCTCCTCAATAAACTTGTCTAGCGTCGTCACAATGTCCTTCTGCCCGTAGATCTCCTCCATGGAGTCCGGTCTGTACTTCTCCACCCACGGGAGGTTGTTGTTGTCGATATTGGCCATCATTCTGCTCGTCCACTCATCCATCCATTCACTCAGGGCCGCCGCGACACGAAACTTTTCCAGAAAACGCGTTTTTCAGAAAAAACGCACGTGACCACGACATTTTCCAAGACCTCTTCATTTCCACCTATTTTTTTTTTTATTTCATTCTACAGTGTAAACAGACACAGAAAGGCAAAGGCACCATACCAACGAGAAAAGAAGACCTCATTTTATGGCTGCAAGTGGAAGATAACAATGAGCTATGCTAATCAGATTGACGGTTTTGTCCTGAAGTTGGCAGTTGCCGCCGACAGTAAGTCAAAACATCTGGTTTTGGCAGACATATCGGAGATGGCTGAACCCTTTTTCAGTTCTGAGGACTACGGCTATTTCCTTGAGAAGATGATCCCAATCTTCCTGGAGTACTTGGACAATGTTCCTGTCAGCTTCTCCAGCGTTTCCTGGGATCACAAAGTGAGAAACACCGTCATTGAGATTATTCGAAGAGCCGTTTGCAATGATGTCTTTGAGCCATATGCGGCAACGGTTCTCGATAAAATGAACGCTGTTTTGAGTAAGGACAATGAGGACAATGGTGTGTTGTCAATGAAGGTGGTGGTTGTCATCCACAAGGCTTACAAGAATGTGCTTTTCAGCAAGGTTCAGTCGTTTATCGATATCATCAATGGCATTTATCCCAATATGAAAGACGTTGTGCAAACCACTTTTGATTTTGCCTCGGACAACCCAACCACTGACGAGCAAGGTCAGAACGAAAATGTTTCAACTGACATTGTTGATTCACCTCAGCTTACCGGCAGGGCTGGAAGCGCTGATGCTAGCAGCTCAAACAACCCAGTGCAGCAGTTGCTGCTGCTGCTGCTGCATTCCTTGAACCATTTAGCACCTTCGGTAAAATCATTCAGAACTTTGGCGGAATACCCAATCATTCTCGTTTCCCTACTTTCCATATACAAGCAGCTAGTCACTACTGTGTTGCCCAATTTCGTTCCTTTGCTCTTGCTGTATTTGTCCTTGGAAGTCGAAGTTCAAAAAGCAGCTCGTGAAGAAGCTTCCAAAAAAGATACACTATACACCTCGGTGTCTGCAAAGATCACCAACAGACCGGTTTATTGCGATTTCATATTAAGTCAGATCAAATCTGCTTCTTTCTTGGCTTATGTTATCATTAGAGGCCATGCTCAGCTGGTGCCCAAGAATGGCACAGTGGTTCCAGACATAATATTGAGGCTTTTGCAAGACTGCCCCAATGAAATGTCATCTGCTAGGAAAGAATTGTTGAATGCCACCAGAAACTTGCTCTCCACCCCATACCGTACGTTATTCTTGCTGAAAACAGATTTGCTAATCAATCTGAAAGTGTTGTTGGGTGATGGGCTTACCTCATATGAAACCTTGAGACCCTTGGCTTATACAACGGCTGCTGATTTCTTGCATACAATGAGAAAAGAATTGACTTCTTCTCAAGTTTGGAATGTTGTTTTGATTTATTCGAAATTAATGCAGGACACCACCATTATCCCAACTTTCCAAATTTTGAGCTCAAAACTTTTGCTGAACATGCTTGAAAGAATTGGAACCATGCCACATCAAGAAGCAAGAAACTTGTGTTTTATTATTGTCGAAGCTCACGCTTTCAGATTCAAGAAACTCAATGCTGAATATACCTCAATCATGAGACGCCACAAACAATACAAGTTGCAGCAGAAACAAAAATACCAGGCATTGGAGTTGGTTGAAGATGCCAAGGAGGAACAAGCAGAAACCGAAAGATTCCACGTTCTCAATGACGAAGAATTGGATATCAGCAATATTTTGCAAAATGATCTCAATATTCATCATGCCCTGACCAAGTCTGAAGACAATAAAGATGAGGACATGAAAGTGGAAGATAATTTTGATGATGATTATGATGATGGCAGCAAAACTTTGATGGATTTGGAGGAAATGTATCCGATTCATATTACCGAACCCCCTACTTCTGATCCATTGAAAGAGGCCAAGCTTCTATTCAAAGCTCTTTTGAATTTTATGAAATCTACAATATTGTTGCTACGGGAAACAAACCCAACCACCCCACTGTCACCTCACGCTGCCGCAACCTGGAAAAGTGTGGCGAGATCTTTTAGCATTGAAGAAATCGACATTTTGCACAACCTTTTCAAACAGTGCGTTCTTTGTTTGCGGTATTTTCAGAATGAACAAGCACCAGAATCTGATGCTGTCCTGAAATTCGACATTAGACAACCTAACATGCCAATATCCGCCAGTAAAGATGAAAAGGAACTCATGGAAATTATTGCTGCCATGTTTTCCAGAATTGATCTACTGACTTTTACGGAGGTTGTCTCTCAGGAAATTGAGTTTGTTGTGGAAGAAACAATCTGCTATCCTCCATTGCTTTACTTGTCTCATTGCTTCTTAAGTGATACCGGAACTTGTGCCAACTACATGGGCATTTTGTTGACATGTCTTGAGTCCAAATTAAGTGGCTTGGGGAGTAAGAAAAACATGTTTCCTCATGTTTTTTTGCGCTTGGTGAAGTTGTGTCTCATTTCCTTGACTTTGATACCTGCCAAGACTGAACCGGTGATGCTCACCCATATCAAGGGTTTGGTTTTGAAATGCTTGGAATACTCAACCAAATCAGAAGATTCTACCATCTATTTCTACACTTTGCGAACGTTGCTCAAGCCCATTGCTAATGAAAAATTCGAAAGCTTACATAAAGAGTTGATTCCGTTGTTGCCAAGCCTTTTGGAGTCCTTGGATAGATTGCTCGACTCTGCAAGAGAGCCCCAAGAGAAAGAAATATATATCGATTTATGCCTCAACTTACCGATAAAGGTTACCAGAATGATGCAGTACTTGAAGTACCTTATGAAGCCCCTTGCTTTGGCGCTTGATGGTTCTCCTGATTTGGTGACCCAAGGTTTGCGGTTTTTGGAACTGTGTGTGGACAATTACACCACCAAGTTTTTGGACCCAATCATGGAGCCCTACATTGAGGATATTTCGAGGGCTCTTTGGAAGCATCTTCAGCCATATCCTTATTCCCATGGACACAGTCACACCACAGTCAGGATTTTGGGCAAACTAGGCGGCAGAAATAGAAAATTCATCAAGTTGCATCATGATTTGGTACCGCAAGAAGATTTGCTTCAAAGGTTGGAAGCGCTTGTTCCAGTAAGTCGCATTGATAAAAAGCAGGTGTTGTCCATTACAACTGCGTTGGACGTTGCTATTGAAGTTTTGGAAAATCCTCCCCAAAATCTTGATTCAAAAACCATTACACATTACAGAATCAATGCCTTTAGATACCTTTCATCAATATTTGTTCTTTTCATTGACGGCAGGGAGTTGCCCGATGACTACAACACGTTGATTATGGATGCAGTGAAAACACTTCAGTTGAGCAAGCTCGATGATGATGATGTCAAATTGGAAAGCACTTTTATCGTTGATCAGAGATTGTTCTCCAGTCAAGAAAAACTCAGTGAAAAGCTTCTCAATTCCATTTTCTTTGCTGCATCTATTGAAGAGCTTCATGACGAGGTGCAAGAGTTGGTGAAAAATCTTTGTTGTCATTTCACTCAACTTTATATTCTAAAACACATAATCAAAAAGAGGAAAAATGATAGAAAGTTCTCAGTGGAAGATGGAGAGGGCAAAGTTTTCCTCCCAGAACATATATTCTTGAATAGCATTGTCTATGCTTTGGGTTCTCACATTCAATCTGTCAAGGAAATTGGTGTCACCGCCATGAAGCATGTGTTTGAGGTCTCGGAAATAATATTTGGTTCCACAGAGAGCAGTTTGAACTTTATCCTTGCTCGGCTGTTATTAGTGGCTTTTTTCCATGCTTGCTATGATGAACTTTACTACGTGAAGTATAGCGGTACATTAGGTTTGAAAGTCATGATTGAGGATGTTGGCATACCTATCAAATGGTTTTCCAAGTACCAAGTAGACTTGGTGAGGGCACTTTTCTTTGTGGTGAGGGACACACCACCTAATACCCCGACTGCAGCTGCCGACTTGGCCATTCCCTTGATCAAGAAAATCATCAAAGGTTGTAATGAAAATGTGGAAAAAATTGGAGGTTTAACCCTCAGCTTGACGTCTACTTTGGTTTACGATTTGGCAAATAATAATGCATTGGTGAGAGACACTGCTAAAGAATCATTGATTATTATTTCGGAAATCACAGGGATGTCAATGTTCGACATTATCAACCCAAACAAGGCCATTCTTTTGAATCCAATCTTTAGCAAACCACTTCGAGCATTACCATTACATCTGCAGATTGGTTACATAAAGGCAGTGGTGTTTTGGCTTTCCGTTTCCACTGAAGAAAATACCTTTCAACAGGAGCTACAGCGGTTGCTCGAAGAGGTTCTTGCAATGTTGAATGCTGATGATTTCATGCTAATAGGCACAAAGAAGTCCCTCGATTATGAAACCCAAGAGCAATTAACGGAGTTCAGAGCCACCTGCATTGACTTGTTAAAATCTGTTGTTTCAAGATCAAGTTTTTCTGCAACTACCAGAATGGAGATCTTTTCAAGTTTGTTCAAGGCATTGTGTAATCCTGAAAAACGCATCATTAATGCCGCTTTCCAAGCGTTGAAGGTCTCTTTGGTTGACAATACAAAATTGCCAAAACAGTTGTTACAAAGCGGGCTTCGACCAATGTTGATGAACCTTGCTGATTACAAAAGATTGACTGTTTCTAATCTTGAAGCCTTGGCCAAGCTATTGATATTGCTCATCAGCTACTTCAAGGTCGAGATCGGCAAGAAGTTGATGGACCATTTGAAATCATGGGCGACTCCCCAGACTTTGTACTCAATTTCAGGCTCAGATTTGGACTCAAACCCGGTTGTTCTTGTTGTTTCCGCTATATTGAATATCTTCCATCTTCTTCCTCCCAAAGCCCTGATTTTTATCAACGACATCTTTTCAACCTTGGATTATCTTGAGCTTCACCTTAGAAGAACATTGGGATCACCATTCAGGGAACCAATTGCCAAGTTTTTGGACAGATTTCACAAAGAAGCATTTGAACATTTTTCATCCAATTTTCAAACAAGGCAAACAAAGATGTCTTATTTCATCGAGCATTGTCCTGCTTTGAAAGAGGACTTTGTTGCAGCATTGCCTAGTTTGTTTGAGTCTGTTGAAAAAGAGGAAGACGTCAAGTTAAAAATTGTCAAATACATGAATTTGAACGATGTTATTTGCTCTTTTGTCAAGTGCGATGAAACCTGGATTAAAAATAGCAAGCACTTTGAAAGATTCTTTGAGTCTTTCAAAGTGGTTTTGAAATCTAGCAATGAAACCACCGAAGGTGACAACAAAGAGGGAGTTAAGAATGGGAAGCCACATTACTTACACATGTTGCACTATATGGGCTCTTTCCAGAGCTTGTTGGCCAAACATCTTGAGCAAACAGATAATCTCGACATTTTATTTGCTTTCCTTAATTTCACCAGTGTCGAAGATGCAAGATTAAGCATCGAGTTTGAGAAATTCCTATTCGATTTTGTTATTGCCTCTGAAAAGATTGAGTTTCGTCAAGCTGCTCTCAAGAAATCTGTTGAGCTGTTTTTGAATCCTTCGACGTCTTATCACACCAAGGTTTACATTGCCAAAAAAGTTCTTTTTCCAACTCTACTTATGGAGCAACTGAAAAATGGCAACATTGATAAACTTTGTTTGTCAACTAGTGATTCTGGTCATGCAGAATGGCTCAATTTGTTCCACAACAAGATTTGGAAAGCAAGCTCAAATATAGTCGCAAATCCCTCAGCCGGTGATATCGATGATTATCGAATGCAATTACTCCAGTTGACTTCAGTTTTGATCAGTATGGCAAAATCTGTTATCGAAAACTTGAGAAAGGATGTGATCAGATTCAGTTGGGGTTTCAATAAGTTGGAAGACCCATTGACGAAAACAGCTTCATATTTGACGATTTGTTACTTTATCAACGCCTATGCCACCCCCATGAAAATCAGAACAACCACTTTGGTTACATTGCTAAGAGACACCAGCAGCGACACGAAAACTTTGGTGAAAAAGTCGTTGGATTTAATTGCTCCAGCCATGAGCGAGACCGACGACAAAGAAGAGAAGGACAATGGATGGCTCAAGTTTCCAAGAAGAGTTTTGTCGGAAAATGGGTTCCTGATTAGCACCATCTTCAGTGTGTACCGGTTCATTGTTGCCCACAAAGATTTGTTTTTCAGTGCTCGAGATAACTACATTAGCACAAGTATCACAGCCATGGGTAAGCTCACTGTTCTGCTCAATCCTCCTTCTGAGAATCAATCGCTTGCCATGGACATTGCAGATTTAATTTTGCACTGGGAAAAGATGGCCAAACAGATTGAAATGAAATCGGCTGACGACAGTCTGATTGAGAAAACAAAGGGCGACTATGTTGCTTATGCGATCCCAAAAGCCCAGAAAGAGGCATTTATCCAATTTTTGATTACCTATGTCTGCGCCAGTGGTCAGAAGTTGACAACGAATTTGAACAAACGAGCTTTCAATGTCCTCAAGCAACTTTTGTCTCCTGACTTTTGGTTCCATGATGTTAAGGTTGAATTGTCATTTTTTGACAAATTTTTGGTTGATACCGACATGGCCAGTGGCAATGGGGTGCTTTGTTATACAAATGCTTTGGAAGTATTAAATGTCGTTATTAATCAAAGAGACAGTGCATGGATCATTGAAAAATTGGATGATTTCACAAAACTCTTGGAGAAATCAATCAAATCTGACAAGGTTGAGGTTCAAGAAGCTTTGCAAAACGTTTTGAAGAAGATCCTTGAAGCGATTGAGAATGAATCTGATGATGAAGAGCAGGAGTTCGAGGCGGAAGAGGTGAAGAACTTTTTGAACACTGTCACAAACGTTATTAGTGATGACTTCAGTAGTGCTTCGTCAACGGCTGCAGGTGTAATTTTGTGCTGCACATTTTGCAGCTACAAGTCGGAAAGGTTAACGTCATGGCTTCCAAATATCATGAAGATGTTTGGCAAGCTTTGCAGGGACCATGTCAACTTGGTGCATGAAAAATCATCGTCATCTGATGCAGCAAGGCAAACTGAGGAAATGAAGAGAAACAACCAGCTTTTGGAGAAGATTTTGGTCTTTGTTGCTCTGAGAATATCCCAGCTTGGTGATCAACGCCGCTTGTATTTGAGCATTTTGGCACAGCTTATTGAAAAAACTTCTGACTACTCTATTTTGTCGAAAATCATGGTGATTGTGTCAGACTTTATCTTTAATAAGGACAATCTTTTCCCAACAAGCAAAGAGAAAGCTGCAATTTTGGGCAAAATGATGGGGTTTGAGCATAGAAAAGAATTGTCGCCTTCATTTTCTGAGAAGTTTTACAAAATGATTATCAACATCTTTGAAGATGACTCCTTTGCCTTTCTGGACTTGACCCAGCGTTTAGAGCAACCATTTTTGATTGGTACAAGATATGCGTCGGTGGGGATCCGCTCTAGACTTATGCTGATTTTGAATGACAGTTTAGAGCCTGATGTAGGTCAGAAATTGACTTATATTTTTTCAAAACAGAATTGGGATTACCTTTCTGATTATCCTTGGTTATTGCAGGCCACGGAATTGTTGATTGACTCTTTCCAAGTTGACGCAAATATTCAATTAGTGGAGGGCAATAATAAATTGGCACCTCTTGAGTACTTGAGGAATATTGTCCATGTTGATAGCGATGACAAGATGCTAGAAGACGTGAAACCGAGTGAAAAGTTGGTTGCTTTATTGAGTGATCATCGAGCATTTTTGAAAAGCATCAAAGTAGTTTCAGTTGGTGATATTTTCAAACCAATGATTGAAATTTTGAGAAACGATCCTACCAGGGTTAACAACACATGGGCCGAAGTGTTTCCTATTGCATACTCTGTGATTGGAGCAGGCTCAAAGTTGACTTTTGCAAAGAGTGCAACCACGTTGTTGTCAAAGGATTTCCATTTACGTCAAGTCAAGAAGAAACCAAATGTGATTCAAGGATTGTTGGCAGGGTTTGAAAGATGTGAGGAGTTGCATCTTCCGCCACATGTGATCAAATACTTGGGAGTCACTTATGATTGCTATTTTCTGGCAATGCGCATCATTGAAAGAGTCATGGCAAGTGACAACCAATCTGTTAAGGAGTCTGCTGAAGATGCGTACTGTGAGATTTTGTCCAAGATTGAAGAAATTGATTTGTTCCATGGCTTGTGGAGAAGGCGGGCGAAATATAATCTCACCAAGAGTGCCTCGTCATTTGAGCAAATTGGCCTTTATGACAAGGCCTTGGATTTCTATGAAGCCGCGCAACTTGAGGCAAGAAACGGTTTTGTACCATATAGTGATGCTGAGTATGCTTTGTGGGAGGACAATTGGATCTCTTGTGCTGAGAAGTTGCAACGTTGGGATATCTTGGGAGAGCTTGCCAAAGATGAATCGTTCACGGATTTGTTGCTAGAGTGTGGTTGGAGAGTTGCCAATTGGAGTGAGGACAAGGAAAGTTTGCAACAATACATTGCAGCAGTGGCTAACGTTCCAACTCCAAGACGTCAATTTTTCAAGTCATTTATAACTTTCCAAGGTTTGTGTCAGCAAGAAAAGGACATTACAGAATTTGTGAGATGCACGGATGATGGTTTACAGCTTTTGTTGGCGAGATGGAACTCGCTCCCGAGAAGACATACTGGTGCTCATTTGTCATTGCTCCATCAGTTTCAGCTGTATGTGGAGTTGAACGAGGCAAGCAAAATGTACCGAGCATTGATTACTTCAAACGCTCAGAGTTTGGATGCAAAAGTGCAGGACTTGCAAAAAGTTTTTCTGGCATGGCGTGAACGATTGCCAAACTCCTGGGATAGCATCACCACTTGGAATGATCTTGCTTCTCAGCGGATCAACACCTACAACTTACTCAGTGTTTTGAGCATTCCTTTGCTTGGTAACAATGCTGGAAACAATGACCAGAAATTCCGTCGGTACCACGAAACCGCTTTCATGATCAACAAGTTTGCGCATGCTTCCAGAAAGCATGGTTTGCCAGAGGTTTGTGTTACCCAATTGACGAAAATCTACACTTTGCCCAATATTGAGGTCTCTGAGGCTTTTGTGAAGTTGATTGAGCAGGCCAAGTGTCATTATTTGAATGTCAACGTTAATGAAATCAATAGTGGGCTTGATGTGATCACCAACACAAATTTGAGTTTTTTCAACACACCACAAAAAGCAGAATTTTGCAAAATGAAGGGAATGTTTCAATCAAAATTGAATGCTTTGGAGGAAGCAAACCATTCTTTTAAAACTGCAGTTGGCTTGGACCATACATTACCAGACATATGGGCAGAATGGGGTTATTTCAACTACAAATTATTTAAGCAATTGACGTCCCTGCCACAACAAAGACAAATCCAAGTCATCAAGTACTGTGGCAATGCTTTGACATGTTTCTTGAACGCTGCAGGTCTTTATAAGAATTACAAGACTAGAAAATGCTTAGCGCTTATTTTGTGGCTCATCAGTTTGGACGATCCAAATGGGAGTTTGGTTATAGAGTTCAACAACTACAAGGGAGAAACTCCAGTTTGGTATTGGACGACTTTTGTAACACAGTTGTTAAGTTCTTTATCACACAAGGAAGCGGAATTTGCTAAGAAGATCTTGGTGATGATTGGGAAGGCTTATCCACAAGCTTTACATTTCCCATTGAGAACTACTAGAGAGGACTTGATGGCAATCCAAAAGCAATTAGCCCATAGCACAACCGCTGGTCAATCTGTACCCCCGGAAAAACCTTCAAATGATGCAAGCTCAGAAAAGAAGGCTAGCCCGAGCGAAGGTGCTAAGAGGAAGGAGTCTGTTGAAGCTTCTGAAAAAAGTCTCGATGGCACCAAGCCTGTCGAACCTGAAACCACCGAAAAAGAAAAGGAGGTAAAAATGGAGGCAAGTGCTGAGGACAAGGAGGATAAAGTTGAAGTTGATGGTGCTGTTAAAGATGTATCCCCTGGTGAAAGTAAGAGCGAAGAAGAAAATGATAAGCAAAAGAAGGAAGAACTGAATGGAGAAGAGTCTGATTCTGGTGTATTGGATACTGCTGAGATCGGTTCAGAAGCTGTGAAGAAACCCGATGAGATATCAAAGCCTGAAGAATCAAAGCCTGAAGAATCAAAGCCTGAAGAATCAAAGCCTGAAGACTCAAAGCCTGAAGACTCAAAGCCTGAAGAATCCAAGCCTGATGAACCAAAGGCTGAAGAATCCAAGCCTGAAGAACCAAAGCCTGATACATCAGAAACAGCTGATGGCATGAATGGAAATAAAGAAGATGCAATGGCAGACTCTGGAGAGCAGGAAATGGAGGTCGAAATGAAGGATGCCGAAAGTGGCGAGGTTGTTGAGAAAGGTGCTGAGAGTAAATCGCCCGATGAAGAGGCTGCCGAAGTTAAACAAGCTAGTGTTTCTTCCAAGAAGACTGAGGCTCAAAACGATTCCTCCGCGGAGAAAGAAGATGCCGTTGATGCCAAGGAGGATGAAGGCGAAAAGGATGAAGAGAATGAAGGCGAAGAAAAAGATAGGGAAGAAAAGAAAAGCGAAACAGATGGAGGTGAAGAGAAGGAAAGTGATGGTAAGGCAAGCATTGACAAGGAAGAGGAAAGTGAAGTTGCCAAAAGCAAAGGTGAAATCGAAGAAGATAAAATCAAAGAAGGTGAGAAGGAAGATGAGGGCAAGAAGGACAAGACTGAACTTGATGTGAAGAAATACGCTGCTGATGATGAGATCAAAAAAGAAGTCGATGACAAAAACAGTCCTGTCGAAGTTGTTGATTCAGCTGAGCCTGTTGTTGCGATTGAGGAAGATAAGAAAGAGGAGGTCAAAACCGAAGTTAAATCAAGCAATAAGGATGAACTCGAAGTGGATGTTGAAATGGAGAATAGCAATGGTGAACCTGCGGTCAAAATTGAAAAGACTGAGAATGAGGCTGAGAGCTCTACTACTGATAAAGTTGATGAATCTACAGCAGAAAATGCTGATGATTATTCCAAGACTATTGAGAAAGATAAAGCCAACGAATCCAGTGATGGGAAAGATGCTGATGTTGAAATGAAAGATGCTGATGCACACGCAAAAGACGAAGAGAAAGCCGTGGATGCTGGCAAGCCTGCTAGTAAGCCTATTGTCGATTCTGAAGTGGCGGAAGTTAAAAAAGAGACACCTGAAGTGCAAAATGACAATACTTTCAAAGTTTCTACTGCTGCAGAGAGCTCTGATACTAAGGAAGCTGAAGCAAATAATTTCAGTGGTGAAAAGTCTGCTAATGGTAATGCTAACATTGACAGCGAGGCTGCTGACATTAGCAAAGTGACAACAGCGGGCAAGTCTGAATCTGTGCCAACAACAACTGAGAAAGAACTGGGTGGAGGTACTCCAACTTCAACCTCTCTCCCCGCTAATGCTTCTGCTTTTGCTTCTGCTTCTGCTCCCACTCCTGCTCCTGCTCCTGCTAAGAAGTTTAACATTGGAGGTCATTCTTTGGAACATGTTGATTTCATCCTGTCTACCATCAAAACAACGTATCCACTTTTGGCCTTGTCCTTAGAGCTCATGGTGGACCAAATTACCCAAAGATTCAAATCAAGTGCAGATGAGGATGCATACCGGCTTGTTGTTGTGTTGTTGAATGATGGTATTTTATCTTACAGCAGAACGCAGAATCAAACTGGAGAAATCAAGATGCCAAATCAAACTCGGATAAACATCTCCAAGTTTGCAAGCACGGTTTTACCCAAGTCTATCAGAGTTGAGTTTGAACGGGATTTGATTGAGCGTGATTTGACATTCTTGGAGTATATTGCACAGTTGATCAAGTGGAAAGAAAGATTGGAAAACAAGTTGGACAGACAGTCCAACATTGTCAATCTTGAAATGATTTGTCCTCATTTGACCGAGTTCCATCACCAAAAGTTTGAATCAATTGAGGTGCCAGGCCAGTACTTGGGAAGCAAGGATAACAATGACCAGTTTGTGAAGATTGAAAGATTTCTCTCAACCCTGCAAATTGTCAGAGGCTACACCAGTTGCTACAAAAAATTGAATATTAGGGGCAACGATGGTAGTGTCAATGAATTTTCTGTTCAGTTTCCATCTACGAGACATTCTCGTCGTGAAGAGAGAATGTTCCAGTTTTACAGACTTATCAATGATGTTTTGAGCAAAAAAGTGCAATCAAGATCGCGCAACATTGAGTTGGTTGTTCCAACGGTTGTTGCATTGTCTCCTCACATTCGAATCATTCAAACTATTGATGAGGATGTGTCATTGCTCAAGATTTACGAGCAATATTGTTTTGATCATAAGCAAATGGTTGATGATCCATTCTTTTTTGCTTCAACCAAGATCAGACAGAGCTTTGACACCAACCCAACCGCTGCGGCAGATCTTGTTGAGACCAAAACTGAGATTTTCAGATTGATTCAAGGCAAGTATGCACCAACAACAATAGTGCGGGATTACTTCACCAAGCTTTACAACAACTATCAGGAGTACTGGCTTTTCAAAAAGCAGTTTTCTGCACAATACGCTTCATTTATCTTCATGACCAACTTGATGAGTATCACCGGGCGTCAGCCACACAATATCCACTTTGGCATCAGATCCGGTAAAGTGTGGACCATGGACATGTTAGCCAACAAATCGGCGAATATCAGCAATAGCATTGTGTTTGCTGGTTGTTTGTTGAACCCACAACAGCAGCGTGCATCTCCTATTATTCACATCAATGAGCCTGTGCCTTTCCGTTTGACACCAAACATCCAAGCTTTTATTGGGGACATTGGTCTTGAAGGGATTTTATCAGTTTATTTGTTCATTATGGCGAGATGCGTTTCCGAACCTGAGTTTACATTGGAGCACTACTTGAACATCTTTGTGAGAGATGAGATTTCAGCTTGGTTTGTTCAACATATGAACTCGAACTTCCAAGGGCCTATTTTGAGAGAGATTGTTGGGGTGAATACCAGATTGATTGTGAAAAACACTGCTGAGATGGGTGCCATTGCACCCAACACTGCATTTGCCACTCAACGTGTGAATGACTTGATTGCAAAGGCGGTCAACCCAAGAGCTTTGGCTCAATTTGATCCATCCTGGAGAGCTTACTTGTGATTGATATTACCAAAAGTGAATTGAAATGTTTATTTGTTTTGTTGTACTACTATTCCTCGACTTTTGAAGTTTTGATAAACGTTTCTTTCTAGTTTGCAAATCCAGCTTTGTGATAGTTGAACCCCTGTACTGATCCAAATCCCGTAGGAGCCCATCATGTTTGCCATCAAGATGTCGGTGAAGAGTCTGTCCCCGACAACTGCCACTTGGCCGGGATGGTCTATGACGGATTTGGAGTAAAAGTGGTCGAGAATCTCTTGGTAGCAGCCGGGTTTTTTGGTGGAGTGTCGTAGTACGGGGATGCCAGTGTTTTTCTCCAAGGTTAGGGCCTGTGCGTGGTTGAGGTCATCATCTGTTCCTGCAGAGTTGCTTACAATGAGCAACAGGTCCCGGGGGTATGTTTCTTTCATAAGGGCCCATTTCTTCTCGTAGGGGCCGTACACTTTGTCGTCGTGGTTCTGGGCAAAGCAGTTGTCTTTATCAAGGACAATGGCCTTGATGTTTCTATTTGGCACGGGCATGGCGAGCTCGTCAAACGTCAGGATTTTGAGATGGGGCATGCATAACAGGGGAGAGTAGAAGATTCTGAGGACGTTGAACGTGGCGCTGATGTTCATCCTTGCTGTCATCGTCCAGGTACTATCCTTATCCTACGATTGATTGTGGGGCGGATCGGATCGTGGTTTGTTGATGAACGTTGATATCCCCCAGCGCTCGTAACACTGTCCTTTATTTTCTAAAAAATTTTCAAAGTGGTACGTGAGTAAAGGATGGGCGGCTTTAGAAGTATAGACGACGTGCAACATGAGTGACGAAGGAAGAAGAAACAGCCGGAGACGGGGAGGTGGTGGGCCGCTGAATAGACAGAATGAGGGAAGACGCCAAGGAGGGGAGTCCAGGAGAGAGGGCGGTGGGAGAAAAGAGACGTGGAAACGGTCCTTCAAGGGCAAGGACTTGGAAGACGATGATGAGAACGACAAGGCCGAGCGCTGCATGATCTGCGACCAGGTCATTGAGTTTGCTGCGATCACCGAGTGCAACCACACCACCTGTCACAAGTGCACGTTGCGGCATCGCGCATTGTTCAAGAAAATGGCGTGTATAGTGTGTCGGACATTGAACAAGGGCGATGCGATTGTAACAGAGCGTGTGGGCGAACAATATGGGGATTTCAAGGCCAGCGATTTCATTGCAGACAGAAGTGAGGAGTACGCGCTTCAGTTCACCTCCGAGATGAGCAGGGAAGCGACGTTGGATCTTTTGAAATACCGGTGTCCTGTTGAGGAATGTGGGGGAGAAGAATTTGCCAACTTCAAAAAATTGTCAAGCCATGTGAAGCAGGTGCATGACAAGCTCTATTGCATGATCTGTGTTACAAACAAGAAGGCCTTCCCTGGAGAGTTTCCGTTGTACAACTATGGCAGTTTGAGAAAACATCAAAAAGAAGGGGACAAGAAAGACGGGTTCACCGGGCATCCTAGATGCAAGTTTTGTACAAACTTGATGTTTTACTCGGAGGACGAGTTGAAAGTGCATTTGAGGGAGAAGCACGAAAGGTGCCATGTTTGCGACAAGATTGACTCGAGCAATCCAAGATATTTCAAGGATTATGAGGAGTTGTCAAGGCATTTCAACCATGAGCATTATATGTGTCCCGTGGCCAGTTGTCTTGAGAAAAAGTTTGTTGCGTTTGAGGATGAAATATCACTTAGAGCGCATGTTATCAGTGAGCATCCCGGCTTGGTGGGTAATGACCGGAATTTATTTTCTAGCGGGCCTTTCAAACAAGGTAAATCAGCAGCACCAGGCTCGTCATCATCAGCAGCAGCACCGGGTGGAAGAAGACAGCAGTCCTCGTTATCAACCTTCAATAAGTCAAATGAAAACACAGATTCCGTGAAAACAAAACGATTAAGATTAGAAGAAAGAGCAAGACATTACTTGATGTACTCGAAAGAAGGATTCCAAACATTTTTGAGATTGAACAAGAGTTTCCTCAATGATGAAGATTTCCACGCTCAAGACTTGATGTTTGAATATAAAGAGCTTTTCAAGGATCAGCCGCTTGAGAACTTGGAGCTTGTGGTGAAGGAGTTTATCGAGCTAGTTCCAACGGGCAACCCAAAAAAGGACAAACTCATTGAAGAATACAATGATATGTTCCAGGAAAAGAACCACGAGGAGTTGTTCCCAGCGTTGAATGGAGGGATGGAGGAGGCATACAAGGAGAGACCTGTTTGGGCTGCTGCCGGATCCAAAAAATCGTGGGGCAAGACGCCAATGCTGATGAGGTCGGCTGAAAGTTTCCCACGTCTTTCAGCTCCAGCATCCAGTAAAGCCCCTGTTTTGAACACCACTGTCAAGTATAGAACCTTGAGAAAACCGCAAAAGACCATTTCATCGATGCCATCATTATCATCATCATTATCATCATCATCACAAGGATCAAGTCTTTCACAAGGGTTTCTGAGGTTGAATCTCTCGGATAGTACTGCTGGTTGGGTTAGCAGCAGCTCATCTTCCTCTGCTTCGCCATCAGCTTCTTCGTCAAGTGCCAATTTGGAGCAGTTTCCAAGCTTGCCCTCGGTAACGGCAAAGGCCCCCGTTGTTAGCAAGAAAGTCAAGTACAAAACGGTCACGGTTTTGAAAAACAACAAGAGCAATGATACCAAGAAAGTGAGCACCGTCAGTACAAAGAGACCCGGGACCAGCAATGTGAAGATCACCATTGCCAAGAACCAGAATATCAAAAGAGACCCCCCGTTGACGGTGACGAGTGGATCCTTGTCGAATTTGAGCATTAACAATAGCAATTCGTGGGTATCCTTGAACGAATCGGTAACATCCACTTCTGGTTCTGGCTCATCGCTGGTGGATACGGATACACATGCCGAGGCGGCTGCCCACAAGGTGAACAAGAAAAATAAAAATAAACAGCAGTTGTTATTTCGGGTTGGTATCTAAATACCACCACTACTTTGATATACTTTGTACATCTCGATTGTGATTTCTGTGTAATGTGTACAAGATTTGTTTGTTTGTTGTTATTTTGTATGGCGGCCAGATAAGTGTCCATTTTGGAAAGCCGTTGTTGCTTGTACACTTTTTCGTATTGGTACGATTGCCTAACCAAACCAGCCTCTATACAAGGGCAAAGCCAGGCAACGACGATAAAGGACAAAGGGAATGAACCATTGACAACAGATCAAATCAAGAGTTGTTGGTTATGCTTGCCCAATCAATCCGAGGGGTTTCTTTAGCCGAGGGGGTTTAGCCGAGGGGATGCTCCCGGCCGGCTTCGCCACCCCCTCCGCATTGCCCCCGGTCTCTCCCCCGAAATATAAAACAAGTTACAAAAAGAGGCGCGCGAGTTCCGGTGATGGGGGTGTGTATCGGGATCATGTGGGACGCTGCGGCCTCTCTTTGGCTTGCATCGCCAGGCAGCAAGTAGACAAAGGAGAGTGTATAAAAAAGTGGGTTTTTTGCTCTCTATCTGCATTACATGCATTACATGCAATGTATGTATGCAATGCACCAGTGGTGCATAAAGTATAAAATGCAGGCACACGCATGCACGTAAGCACCCCCCGGTTGTGTTCTTTCTCGCTCTGTATCAAAATTCATTGCTCACTTGACAATTGTTTCTGTGTGGTGCTCTAACAATCTGAATTTCACTTAAACTGCAACTCACTAAAAACAGCATCCAAATTCTTCATACAAAAAAAAAATCATAATAGTAAATAAATAAATAAAAAATAAATAATAAATAAATAAACCTATCCTCCCACCGAAAAGCCAATTTGATAATATATATATATATATATATATATAATATCTCAATCCCATTGGCAGATCAACGAAGAAGGCCTTCTCTGTTTGTTGATAATAACAACCATTCTTTACTTCTCCTCCTCGGACCAAAAAAGGCCTTTCTTTATCTGTGTATATATCTAATCTGTTTTCATATATATACTATTAAATTTCTATATTGTTATAGATATACGATAAAGAAGTCCCTGGATGTGTTTTTGATCTCTTCGCTTTTCCCACCGTTCGTTCGTTCGTTTAGTTTTTCAATTCATTTGCTTATTCTCTGTTCAATTCTACTTTTTGCTTCTTTTTAAACAATGTTGTCCGAATCAAACAAAGTATCCGGCCTGAACTTCTCGTTGAGATTGAAGCTTTCGGATGAAGACAGAAAAACCAGTCCAACAAAGTCCTTGAACAGACTTCTTCATAAAACGTCGCAGCCGTCATTTATTTCGAAGGGCCATTCACGTTCCAACTCGTTTCAAAAAAAGAGTCTTCGAAGAACAAAATCCTCGTTTTTATCCAGCACAACAACAACGGCTTCAGCATCAACATCACTAATAGCCCCCTCTTCGTCTTCATCAATAACCCCATCCTCGATTTTCTCCTCTTCAACTTTCCCTCCATTTGAAAACAATCCTATAATTGATAATGAACCAGACAATAGCAGCAGCGCCAGCAGCTCGAGCAACAATTTTCTTTGCAAGTTTGACAACCTCATCATTGATCAGCAGAATTTTTCCTCGCCCAAGCAAACAGTGGACGAAGCTCTGCTCCTTGATCATTTCTGTGTGCCCACGCCGTTGGCCCACCGCACCAAAAGCAACATTTTTGATGAGGTGGTGAGCTGCGACGTGGACAGCCCAAGCAAGCGAGAAATGAGCAGTCCCGTGCAAAGACGGCCTTTCAAAAACAAGGTTAGAAGATTCCGGTCTATGTATTATGATCCAAACGAATTGACCAGTTCCCCTTCTTCTTCGCCTTGTTCTCGTGGAGCTCGGTGCAAGGACACTGCTACCCCTGTTGCTGCTGGTAATAATGAACCTAATCACAGCAACAACATTGATATAGACGGCTTCACCGCCACAGATCCATACTTGAAGTCCTCCAAGCTCCCAACTTTCAACATCAAAGATGACACCCTTCCAAGGATAGGCGTCGACACCTTGGTCCACTTGCTTGACGGCGCATACAATGACTCTTTTGACAAGATTGTCATTATCGACTGCCGTTTTGAGTACGAGTACCAAGGGGGCCACATTGACGGGTCGCTCAACATTAGCTCGCAAACCCAGCTTGAGCAAACGTTTCTCACTAGCGACACCCAAAAGAGCAATGCCAAAACCTTGATGATCTTCCACTGCGAGTTCTCCAGCTACCGGGGCCCATTTATGGCGTTGCACTTGCGCGAATGCGACCGCATCATCAACAAGGAAAACTACCCCTACTTGAACTACCCAAACATTGTTGTTCTTGAAGGCGGGTACAAGAGCTTTTTCAATGTCCACGCCTCGAGATGCTATCCTCGATGCTATGTTGAAATGAACGATGACAAGCACAAGGTCACTTGTGAAAGAGAGTTGTACAGATTTAGAAAAGACCGCAAGAAAATCGTCACCAAGGCGTCTTCTTTTCAACAATTGGTGTCCTCTTCGGCCGCCGGCGGCTCCTGTTCCTCGTCCTCTTGCTCCTCGTCCTCCTCTTCCTTCTCGTCCTGCGACTCATTGTCCTCCTCACTTTCTTGCTCCTCCACCACCTCTTCCTTGTCCTCCTCATCATCGACCTCGATCTCGGCATCCACCAAGAAAATCTTGAACCAGCACAGAAGACACAACACAATGGTCTCCAACAATGTCTTTTCCTCTTTTGAAACCAGCTTGGCCGACTCCCACCACACGTTCCCCAAAGTAAACACCTCGTCTGCCTCTGCTTGTGCTGCCTCGTCTCAGATCTCGCCGGTTATTCCGCAATCCTTGGCTTTCTGCCCGCACAGGTCGCCGGGGGGCCAGCTTTCCCACGTCTTGAGCGGTGACCACGACGAAGACGCTGATATTTTGATTGAGGAGCCGGCAGGAGCCGCCGTGGCAGTGGTGAAGGCGGCTCCGGTAAACAAACCGTTGTTCATCTCCAAGCGCGTTGCCGTCTCTGTCTCCTCCTGCAAGGAAACGGACGACGAAGACGAAGAAGAGAGCAAGATGTTTTCCAAATATCTTGATGAATCGGACAGCGAGAGCGAAACGTGCTACAACATGCACTTGTACGGGAAGCCCGAGTTGAAGAATACCGAGGATATTTGCATTGATTGATTCCCTTTATATTTACGATCTCCTCATGAACTTATGATAATTCAAATCCATTCTGCATAAAAGAAAATGTAAGTAGATAAGCGTCCTTTATTCTAAAGGTTTTGGTATTAGCTCACGGCTTCTAATGGCCTAAATATCGGACAATCCCTTCGCTCCGCTCAGTGCTTGCTTCCTCACCTGAGCAAAACAAACTTCTCATCAATTACACTCCTGCACATTGGACACTCGTTGTGGTCCTTGCACCAGTCCATGATGCAATTCCAGCAGCACAAGTGCCCACACGGCAAGCAGGTGGGGTCAACCATGGGCGAAAGGCAAAGCATGCAGTCTCTGTTGTGCAAGTATGGGAGCTTCTTGGGGTTTCTCAAGTCAATAGAGGCAGCGGTGTCGTTTGTCGATGCGGACTCCAAGTCGAACACCGCATGTCTCTCCTCGGGCTTGGCCTTGGACTCGAGCTCGAGCTCGGCCTCGGGAACGGCGGCCTGCTTCGATATAGAAACAATCTTGTTGTTAAGGAACTCGGAGATCTTGGTGGAGTACGTCGATGCGATCTTCAACAACATCAAGGAGCCCAAAAGATGGTAGCTCTTGTTGATGCCGCTGGCGGATACCCGATCGTGGTTGCGCACCGAGTGGCCAAAGGCGTACCGAAGCCCAACGACGCGCTTGGAGAGACTGTAGTATGTGCCCACGAGATAGAACACCGCAAGGTTGATTTCCATTGCCGAGCTCAAGTTGCGGAGCAACGGGAGGTAATTGAGAAGCTTGTCTCTCCAGAGCGGCTCCCCCGATTTAGCTTTTGCACCCTCCTCTTCTTCCTCCTCCTCCTCCATTTGGAGCTCGTCCTTGCGGGCGGAAAGCTGGGAGGTGATTTGGGATATGAGCAACGGGAGCCCCACGTACAATAAGATGAAGAGGCGCTTGCGGGACGGGCTGGCCAAACGGCGCCCGTCGCGCGTCACGTACAAGAGATCAACGAACTCCTCGCCGAGCGTCCTGTAGCCCAAGAACGTGGTCAAGGACAAGTAAAGCGCGCGCCCAAGCGCCAAGAGGCGTTCATTGTGGACAATGGCGAAGCGGGTGCCTTTGAAGATTTGCACCGCATCCACAAGCAACGAAGTGAGGTGGAGCTCAAAGTGGCTGTCCTTCTGGTGGGCCCTCACAATGGAGGGCGTGTCTGCGAGGGGCAATCTGTTGCTAAGCGCTTCAGACATGGTCAAGTGGCCGCTCACTTGCGCGATGTTTTTTCAGACAATAACGTCAAATGTAATTCATCATTCTGGGGTGTGGGTGGATGCTCGGGTGGGTGTCTAGGTGAGTGTCCGGGTGTTCCAAGAACGCGGATCCATGGAGCGTCTGGCCAGATCGAGAAAGGAAAGAAAAACGAGTCAGAAAATAGATTGAAAGAACAAGATAGGAATAACGTGCTGTCCGCCGAGCTAGCAAGACCGAGCTACTTCTTGTCTCTCTCTCGGTGCTCGATGCTCTGTTATCACCTCAAGGGCTTGCTAAGCTGCGCAAGCTGCGCTTGACAATCGAGAACGATCCCTAACTACGGATTTTTCACTTATTTTTTTTTCTTACCAGTTGGAAACCGGCCAAAGCAGCAACCAAGTAAGTGTCTGAAACTCTCAACACTAATTAAGAACTTTGATTGTGCCCGTTTATGGATAATCACAATGGATAACAGTGACAACAGTCTAACGACGACGATCTTTATAGCAATCCTGGGGGAGAAACAATCAGTCGCGGACAGTATTCATTAAAGCCATTCTAATAGAAAGTGTAATTTCAATTAGTTCTTTTTTTCTCTTTGCGAAAAGTCCCAACCGAAAATGAGCAGGAAGCTTTGATAGGTGGTTGGCTAGCAACATATGGTGCTAAACCTCCACAGACTAAAATATATATAATAAAATAGATAATATTAACAAAAAAAAAGCGTCAACAATAAATAAACTAAGAAAACCACTAAAGTAACAGAAGGCAGTGCGAAATATAGAGAGTGTGTCACTGTTTCTCAGCAGGTGGATCGCCCGCGCCCCCTTGGATGCTGTCCGGTGGCTCCCATCAGCACTCTATCTACTCGCTAAGCCAGGATAGATATAATTACTATCATCATCATCATCAAATCAGCCTTGATTAATGACATTTTAGCAGGGATAGAACATGAAACCGGCTGATTGAGCGAGGCACGACGATCGATGCTATCATTCATTATCATCATCAAACAAAATGAATCATTGTTCTGAGCTGCCAGCCTGGTTTGAGGCGGTCCTTAATTCAGTTAATCCTTCACTTTACTTATTTTTTTCATATTTACCTTTTGCTGTTTTCAGCATAAGCGAGCGCGCTTTCTGGTGTGTCCTATTTGAAAAGAATCTGTTTCCATGCACGGTACACTTTGACAGATGAAAGAAGCAAGTTGTGATCCGGGGACATCTCGGGAATCCGAACATCCTGTGAGTCCGGGGCATCGGGGGCACCGGAGTATCCAAGAGAACAAGACAAGTCGGTTCTTCGGAAATATCTCGGTCATCCGTTGACACCCCCTGTTTGTCTTTCGGGGTAATATGTAGATATGATGACCACCAGGACCATGTGCCATACACTTATCAACAGATTATGGTTTATCCTCATTGGGGGGGATAATTGTGGGCGGGTGACGCACCGCTTGTTAAAAAGGAATGCAGAGTAAGGACTCCTTCTTTTTAACTTCTTATTGCATGATTATTTGTAGGAAGATGTCTATACATTATATTCTTATTAAATCTTTTTCACGTGTCTGTCACGCTCATTTTCTTAGGGCTTCTTTGGCCCTCTTCACGTGTCTTTCCTGCTCTCCTCTCTTTTTTTCCTCCCTTTAATTTTTTCAAGTAGGATAGAAACAAAAAAATCAAATTTTCCAAACAGAAAGAAAAAAAAAACCATCAAGCCCTTTTGAACTTGAATCTTTTTCCTAGAAGAGTACCGTTTTTTGATATCACCATATAAGCTTAACAAGGTACGTTCATATCCCATCAAGAGTTACCATTGAGATAGTCATCGTCATCATCATCGTTGAAGAAAGAACAAAGGGTTTAATGGCAGACTGTCCAACATCAAAAAAACATCTTCAGAAACGAGTAAATACTAACATTTTTCAGTCATCATGGGTATTTCTAGAGACTCTCGTCACAAGCGTTCGCACACTGGTGCCAAAAGAGCCCAGTTCAGAAAGAAGAGAAAGTTTGAACTCGGGCGTCAACCAGCCATGACCAAAATCGGTGCCAAACGTATCCACGAAGTGAGAACCAGAGGGGGCAACCGTAAATTCAGAGCCTTGAGAATTGAAACCGGTAACTTTTCCTGGGCCTCTGAGGGTGTTGCCAAGAAGACCAGAGTTGTTGGTGTTGTTTACCATCCATCCAACAACGAGTTGGTGAGAACCAACACATTAACCAAGGCTGCCATTGTTCAAATCGATGCCACTCCATTCAGACAATGGTACGAGACTCACTACGGTCTGTCCTTGGGTAAGAAGAAATCCAAGAAGACTGCTGGTGAAGAAGAAGAGGACAAGAAATCCAGAAAACTTGAGAGAAAATTGGCTGCAAGAGCCTCAAAGGCAAAGGTTGAAACCGCTTTGGACCACCAGTTTGGTTCCGGTCGTTTGTACGCCGCCGTTTCTTCCAGACCTGGCCAATCCGGCAGATGTGACGGTTACATTTTGGAAGGTGAAGAATTGGCCTTTTACTTGAGAAGATTGACTGCTAAGAAATAGGTGGGTTAATATATGTTGTATTAAACTTGATCACTTTATCCTTCAAAGCGAAGCAATGAAAGATGAAGTGTTTTGTAGTAATGTATTTTTCAGAGCGAATTGACACATCTTTCAGAGTGAAGCAATGAAAGATGAGTTATCATTTCGTATCTATGTAAAAGCTTTTCTACTCATGGAGTAGTATTTGTAAATTGTAAAGCTCCTTTGAGGACCAACTTTCGAGCAAAGCGAGTGGCCGACGAGCTCATCTATAAGAATCAACTTTCTCGCTTCATGGCTGCTCTCGCTTCGCTCTAAAAAATTCGATTCACCATATCCGCTTCGAACTCATCTTATACCTCACCACCCCATCCAACCCCCCCTCGCTTGACGGCTCTGGGGACCCCTTCTTCACCAACCTCTTCAAATCATTCTTCACCCTGTACTGGTCGATCGACATTCTCTTCTTGTAATCGTCGTACAAATACTTCATGTCCTCCTTGTCCAACGTCCCCTGGCCAACCGTTGATAAATGGCCCGGGGTGTAATCGTTGGAAATCACATCGTTGATGCTAAAAAGGTTTGCCACTAAGGATTTGTCCACCGGTGATGACGAGGACGACGACAATGCAGCATCAGCTGGCCCACTTTTCTCTGCCTGCTTTTCTGCCTGCTTCTCAGCACTCGTTACTAGGGCCCGCTTCCATTGCAAAACAAACCGCGACCTTCTGCGAAGGGCAATCTTCATCAACACCAAGGAAAGCAAGGACTTCACGGTAAACAAGACAATAAACACAAGGAAAATCAATAACATCCAGTTCAAGCTGTCCCATGGGTTGCAATGGTTGAACTTTGCATTGAGGAAATGCGACATGCAGGGCGCAAACATCTTGATCACCACCAAGTTGAGCGCCATCATGGGGATGCCAATGCGAACGCTCAAGTTCCTGCTGGAATTGATTCTTTTATGGATGGCGTGCTCAATGGGCTCATAGCCGCTGTTCTCCTTGACGTTCAATTCCAAGAAATCATTGGACAAAACGTTCAAGAACCGTTCGTAGATGTTGGGGCTGAACAAGTTGTATTTGGCAATGTACGAGTGTTTGATCCAGTCAACCAACAATTCCGACCCAATCACCACTAGTGTGGGATTGAGCAATGTTCCGAGGATGTTGCTATTATTATTCTTGCCGCCGCCGCCACTGCTACTGCTGCCACCAAAGAAATTGCCAAAGTTTTTCCAGAAATTCGGCATCATGCCTTCGTTGACGTTCACCTCGATCAAGTTGCGCGCGCCAATGAGAAACAAGCACGTCAAGAGCTGGAACCGCTCCACCAAGTCTGCGCACACGTTCTGGAACAACCCTTCTCTGTCAAACTTCTTGAACACCGTTGACTTGATCTCGGAAAACTGCGACGACAAAAGCAACGTGAACAAAGCGTTGGAGTACGAGTTGATGGCAACGTTGAGCGAAATAGTTTGATACACCAAGCAAAGCGAGTGGACCACGAGATACACCAAGGCGAGGGCGAAAACAGCAACAAACGTGCAAACTGCCGGTAATGCCTTGTTCTGTCCCCCACCCGCAAACGCCAGCTTGAGCGAAAACTGCAAATTGTACAACAACTTCAACAAGTCCTCGCCCAAGGTTGCCACAAGCTTGTCCACCACGTCCAACACCCCGATCATCACGTACAACTTGATGGCAGACTGGCGGCGGATGTCGTGGTACAATTTGGAAGTGTCCTGCTTGAACATGATCCAGGTGGATAACCCCAACAACGTGACCTGCATAATGGGATTATAACAGAGGAAAAAAAGCTTCCAGCCACTGATCCCGCCTTCTCTTCTTGGCTTGAACGAGGCTGTGCCATTCTTGACTTTGACTTTTCTCCAGGGGAGAAACTGGCTGCGTATCAACAGAATTATTTGGCCAAAACAAATCACCAACTGCAAGGGGAGCACCGTAAACGTCACCAAGAAATCGTTCAAGCAGTACAATATCCCAAACGACATGAACTTCTCGATGTGGACCGGCACCTTGACAAAGTGGAGGATGTTCTGGGAAAGCTCGTCAAAGTTGGTTTCCGGAATGGGTGCCTCCTCCTCCTCCTCCTCCTGCTCCTCTTTCACCCTGTCATTCTCAATGTAGTGGAGATTCAACTGCTGCAGAAGCAAGTTATACAAGGTGTGGAGCGGCGAATGCGCCGAGACCGAGCCGGCCCTGCTTCTTCTTCGTCTTTTCTGTTCCTTGGACATGATCTTCCTCTATCTTCCTGCCATCATCCATCGGAAATGACAATTTGTTTATTTATTTATTTACTAAATAAAAAACTGGCAATCCGCCAATCTGGTACTACAGGCTTACAGTACAACAATACAGTGCAACATAGATTCTTGATAATAATAAGAGTACATCATTGCTGCTCTGGCTTCCCGCCGGGAATCAACTGTGAAGAACGTTAGTACTATGTTTTGAACATCGCTAGTTGACCTTTTTTTTTTCTTTGAATACTCACCATTGTCACGTAGTTCCCGCTCAACAACATCTTGGACCGCTTGATGGTCTTGCCGTCCTCGTGCTCCGTCACGTCCTCCAACACCATGTTCACGTAGTCGTCGAAGCCCACAAGCGTGCCTTCAAACTCCTTGTGCCCGCTCATCAACACCCATATCTTGGACCCGATGCACTTGTCCACCAACTCCAAGGGAAGCGTGACCGGCTCCTGCTGGGCCGTTTCCAAGGCTGTCGTACTCTGTGCTGCCTCTGTCATGATTGAATACTGGTGCTTCAACTGTGGTAATGCTTCCATTCTCTTCTCTTTTGTCTTGTCTTTTTCCATTTCTCAGGGCGGCTACGCGCACGCGGGAGGGGCCCCTGCAAAAGCAAGGAAAAACACACCCAAGTCAACCCTGGCAAGGCAACGAACAGGCGTAGCAAGTGCAAAGATGGACCAGCAACTACCGCTACACTTGGTGATACGCCCGCTCAACTTGAACGACGTTGCTCAGCTGGCCGCCCTCGAAGCGTTGTGCTTCCCGCCGGCAGAGGCAGCCTCGAAGGAGACAATCCGGTACCGGCTAACGGTGTGCCCCGAGCTATGTTCCGGGTTGTTCATCCGCACGTACGGGGGCAAATACAAAGAGATGGAAGACCAGGGGAAAACAGCTGGCGGTGGGGCGGGCTCGTCGCCGTCAAGCGATAATAAAATGTTCCCAATGTTTAGTGGCAGCAGCGGCAGCGGCAGCAGCAGTGCGAACGACGGGGACTCTGAGTACTTGCCAGATGAAAAATCGTCAGTGGTTGGGGAACGGTTGATTGGGCACGTTCTTTCAACAAAGACAGAACACGAGTTTGTGGACGCCAAATCAATGGAGGTCCCCAAGAACAGCAAGGAGGAGGAGGACGGGAAAGTGGGCCATGTGGAAACGTCGCCGTACATTGGGCTCCACTCGTTGGCGATCCATCCAGAATACCGGGGCAAAAAGCTTGCTACGTTGTTGCTCCACGACTACATCCAGAAGCTCACAAACCAGGCGGTGGGCGCATCAATTGGCATTTTGGCCAAGGAGGATCTCCTTGGGTTTTATAAAGAGTTGGGTTTTGAGGACAAAGGGGTGAGCCAGACTCGCCACGGCGGCAGCACGTGGCACGACTTGGTAGCATACTTGAAGAGCGGAGAGGAGCAGGCTTGATCTCTCTCTCTCCCCCTCTCTAAATGATTGTTTTATTTTTTTTATAGAAAATACTCTGCGGTGGGATTCTTTGAAGGAATTGCATCCACGTCCTTGATGGCGGCCTCGAAAATGCTGTACTCTCTATTTAGGCGGTCATCTATTTTCAACACCGCAGCAACATTGCCGCACCTGTAGCAGTAGTTTGGGGCAGACCACACCGTCACCAACCCACCGTTGAACATCTCCTTGTAGCCTTCCATGACCAACTGGTGAGCGCGGGCAATGAGGCTCAACTTGTTGCCGTGGAGAAACTTCCTCACCTCGTGCTCGCCAAACAAGAACCCGGCCCCGCGCGGCGACATGCCCCACATGGGCACATCATCGGGGTCGCTCCAGAGCAAATCACACATTGCCCCCTCGTGCGGCACCTCTTGTTTCCGATCAATGTACTTGATCTGGTCAATGTACTCAATGTCCGGCGAGAGCCCGCCGTGCACGCAAAAGATCCCATCCCCATATCCTCCTCCTCCTCCTCCTCCATCTTCGTCTCCCGCTGAGTTCCCACCATATATCAACGCCCCAAGCGAGATGTAGTCAAAGATCTCGCAGCAGTACCGCCACACGTTCACGCTGCCGTACTTGCGCAAGCACTCATCGTAGAACCCGTACACCATGGTGATGGACCGGCTCTCGTGGTTGCCCCGCACGAGGAAGATCCGGTCTGGGTACCGGAGCTTCAACGAGATCAAGAGAAGAAACGTCTCCACCGAGTAGAAGCCGCGGTCGACAAAATCGCCCAAGAACAAGTACTTGGAGCCGGGCACCTCCCCGTTCTTCTCAAAGAGAATCAACAAGTCGTGGAGCTGTCCGTGGATGTCGCCACACACAATCACCGGCGGGTATATTAGCTGGATGTTGGACTCCTCAATGAGAATCTCCTGGACCTTGGTGCATATCTCGAGCACGTCGTGTTCGGGAACATGTTTGCAGTTCCTTATCAGCTCGATTGTCCTACTTTGTTAGTATAACTATGCACCCTGTCTCCCCTCGTCTCGCCTCGTCTCGACACTCACTCATCGATATTGACCATTCTTGAACGCGTCGTGGCAAGGGCACGCGCTTATTTGTTCCCCAGCAAAAGTGGTAAAAGTGAAGCAAAAAAACAATTGCCATCGTCACGTGGCCTGTCAAGCTTGCCCATTTGCACAGTGTTTAGTTAATCTACAACTCTGACAATCTATAAATCTTCAAGCTAAATAATGTAAAAACAATTATATATGTAGTAAAAAGAGTGCTATGTGATGTGTGTGTGTGTGTGTGTGTGTGTATGACTGAGTTCTTTGTTCTCTATTTATCAGTTCCAGACATTGATGTTGGAAAAACTGCCAAGCTTGGCATGCTGCTGCCCCTGGAAGTTCCCATTGGCCAGCCCAAAGGAAGGATGGTGCTGGTGCTGGAAGTTTGCCTGGGCAATCGTGGCAGCGGCACTGAACGAGTAATTGTTCCCCTCGGCAGAGGAAGAAGAACACGACATCGACGTCTCAGACGAGTCGGCAGACCCGTTCGACTCCAACGACTCGTGTCTGCTGATAGGCCCGTGTGCAGACCCGCTCGACATCTGGCGCCGGTGCGCTTGCGCTTGCGCAACCGCCATGGCAGACGACATGGACGCGTCGGAAACCGGAGGGAACTTGAACTGCTGATGAAGGGTATTATTGTTATTATTATTAACATTGACAGTCTCGTCAACAATGCAGTCCTTGATCGATGGGTCAACGGGGCTCACGGCACACATCCAGATTCTCGTCTTGTAAATCCGGAAAATGTCCTTAACCAAGTCTCTAAAGTCGATTCTCTTGTTGGCAACATAGTAAAAGGTCAACTTTCTTCTGTCCCATTGGTACTCCGCACCAAGAACCTTCATTGGGGTCTTGTGCACCACAATCTTGGACTGCATGATCGCAAGCGCTTTCAATTCGTCGTTTTGCTTGTGGGTGATCTGCAACACTTCGTGCGGGGAAGCGATGCGCAACACTTGTTTGGGAATGTGTGGCTGCGGTTGGGTGTTGTTGGCATTGCCGTTATTGTTGTTCGTTGGAGAGTTGTTGTTATTGTTGTTGTTGTTGTTGTTGTTGTTGTTGTTGTTCAACTCATTGTCAAAACGCAAAGCATCAGTTTGTTCTTCATGTTGGATCATCTTGATCAATCTGGCATCGTCAATGGAAATATCGGTGGAAACAACTCTTCCCAAGTCCTTGCCCCGGTCAGCTTCAACAAAAACCAAGTCGCCGTTTTCCAACGGAGTGTAAGAGTTGGACACCAATGGGTAGTAGAAAATGTCCAATCTGCCACCTTTGAAGGAAACAAGAACCAATTGATTCTGTTGCTGTTGTTGTTGTTGCTGTTGCAACTGCATGTACATGTTGTCATTCAACCCGTTGGACATGTCTTGGCCTGGCAACAAAAATCTTGGCAATTGGCCAGCCTTGGATGAAAACACCTTGTCGTAATTCAAACTAGACAACCCTTCCAAGGTCAATTGTTGGATTTGCGAGTCCTCAGCACGAGCAAAGTAGTTCAAAACCTGTGTCATTGTCTCTGGGGAAACTGAAGCTTGAGGAGGAGCAGGTGGAACAACAGCAGACATGGCCATTTGGTTTTGAATCGAGCTTTCAAAAAACGTAGCAGTGGCTGATCTTGGAATGGTAGCATTGACGGTTGAAGCAGATTGATAGACAATTTGTCTGCCGGGGGTGAGAGGAGGGTTTCCCGACATTCCCATGTCGTTTACTCCGAGCATGCCGTTGTTGCCACCAGAGTACGAGTACTTGTGGCCCGGGTTGAAGCCCGCCAACAATGGAGACTTCAACTGGTGTTGTTGCACTTGATCAATGTTCAACAAGTTGATGCTGTTGTTCAAGCTGGACATGTCATTGTGATTGTTGTTGTTATTAGTGGTGATGTTCTTGCCAAAAAACTCGGAAGATGGGGTAAAGTTTCCCCAAATGTTGTCATTGATGCTGGAGGTGGACAACTTCTTAGCGTGAAGACCGTCATTGGCAACCGACAAACTGTTCACCCCGGCAAACGCCGATCTTATTGGATTGGCGACTTTCGAGGTGTTGGCTTGATTAATGTCAATGCTCAAGTTTACCTGTCTGGGCATGGAGTTTGCCCTGTCCAAACTTGGCTTCATAGGAGACGGCTCGGCCAAAAACCCATTGGTGGTGGAGTTTTGGCTTCTGTGGGACTGGGAGGCATTGGGAGAGTCCCAAATCGAGGAGGATTGCTGTTGGTGGTGGAACTTCAATGGAGAAGAGCTTCTGAAACCTGGAGGTGCAGCCCCAAGGCTTTGCCCCTGTTCCTGGGAGTCCGTCAAGTTGGTAATGTACTTTTCCATGTCAGAAGAAACATTGATGTCAGGCAACGCAGAAGGGGACTGTTGGTGTTGATCTTTGGCAATCGACGAGGAAGAAGAACCAAACAGAAAGTCTGCAGTCACTTCCATGTCCTTGTATTGTAACGGGGTGTTGCTGGCAGTGGTTGCTGGGGTTTGAATGGACGCAATCGGGGTGGATGATCTAGAAAATGACGACGAGTACAACGAGTTTGGAGAGTTGGCGATTTTCAAGCTGTCAGTGCTGTTGAAAATCGATTTGTCCTTCAGGTTGTAAGCGAACATGATTTTGGAGTTTTAGATAATAATTATTATTTTTTTTCTGTAGCGCGCGCAGGTTTGAGTTTCAGCTTGTGTGTATCACTCTCGCTGCCTAGGGTGGTAAAAAGAAACAGCCGGTGAGCAACAATCAGGAGAAGTAGGGAGAGAGAGGAGGGAGGCGGGGGGCTGATCGGGGGTGGCTATGGCTTTATATCAACAACTGTTATCAACTGTACAAGCAAACGTTTGATTTGCTAGTGATTATGAGCTTGCCAAAAGGTTCTTGAAAGCAAAAGACTAAAAGAGAGGGAGAAGATCAAGTGTAGGGCGACACTACTCGATATATATATCCTGTGGTCTTGTTTAATGGGCTTTTTGCGGATATGCTGGTGCTGAAACCCATCGTCCAGGAGCTTAGTTACCATGATTTGTCGACCCAAGCCCCAGTATTAGCGCAGGGAACAGGGAAAAAAATAAATACACTGCGCACTAGTGAAGTCCTTCTATGAGATTAGTGAAACCGAGACCAAAGGGAGGCGGCTTTCGGCTGGTCAGCTAGCTTTGAGGCAAGCTAGCTTTTAGCATATCCTTTCATGAGGAAATAGTCATGTACCACTGGAACTCAATGCATATAGTTGGAGAGTGTTTTGTCTATAATGTATATACCACATTCTATGGCAACATCACAGGCCGTTGCCGTTGTCCATATTTCCAACTGAAGATACAAACACACCCTCTGCTCCTGCGAGGACCCTCTTCCTTGGCACGCTGACTGGCCCCTGGTCTCGTCTTTATTGGATACGCGCCATTTGCACTGGGGCCTCCCAACTGCACTGTCCATACTTTATATTTTATTGGGGTGCTGCGCCCCTGTTATCCCTTGCTTTCCATGTTTCACCAGCCCTCAACATTGGAGACACCTCACTTTAGGCTCTTTTCCTGCCAAAATCAGACTCCACCAAATGACATATCTTGGAAAGACGGTAATGGAAAGGTACAACCACTATTTTTAGTTTGAAATGTATTGCAGGTTGTGAAAACAACTAAAAGTTATATAGAGGAAGAAAATGGTGATAATTAAATCAAAGGCCCAAATGGGCCATAACAATTGATCAAAAGGAACATGAGACCAAGAAAGAGACAAGAAAAATAGAAAAGAAAAGATATCAGGCTGTAGCACAACCATGACAGTTGTAAAGAAGATCATTCAACCCTGAACAAAGGAAAGATGGTGGTATAAATCTCGAGCATCTCAAAGCAATGCAAGAGGAAGAGCAACAGCAAACAAAGCAAAAGAGCTGATGGTAAGAGTAGAAGCACCGTTACTCACTTCAAGAGCTGGAACACCAGAGCTTGAGCCTGAGCCTGAGCCTGAGCCGGATCCTGAGCCTGATCCTGAGCTGCCAGAGCCGGATCCTGAACCGTCAGTACCTGAACCTGAGCCTGAGCCGGAACCCGAGCCGGAACCGGAACCATTGGCACCGGTGCCTGATGGAGAGCCTGAGCCGGATGGTGATGCTGAACCTGAACTAGATGGAGAGCCTGAACTGGAGCCGGAACCGGAGCCGGAGCCGGAACCAGAGCCGGAGCCGGAACCAGAGCCGGAGCCGGAACCAGAGCCTGAACCAGAGCCTGAACCGGAACCAGAGCCTGAACCAGAGCCTGAACCGTTGGCACCATTTGCACCAGAACCAGAACCAGAACCGTTGGCACCATTTGCACCAGAACCAGAACCAGAACCGTTGGCACCATTTGCACCAGAACCAGAACCAGAACCAGAACCGTTGGCACCGCTAGCACCTGAGTTTGGACCGTTAGCATTAGAATTTGCACCGTTAGCACCGGAACCTGATCCAGAACCTGAACCGTTGTCGCCAGAACCTGATCCACCAGCACCGGAACCGCTAGCACCGCTGCCAGAACCAGAACCAGATGGGGAACCAGAACCGTTAGCACCGGTACCAGAACCTGATGGGGAACCAGAACCGTTAGCACCGGTACCTGAACCTGATGGAGTGCCTGAACCAGAACCGTCAGCACCGGCACCCGAACCAGAACCGTTAGCACCAGTAGCACCAG